>JACEFO010000302.1:600000-1079706 GCA_015342445.1 Digitaria exilis
CTCGAAGATTAGACGGCTAGACGCGGATCTTGATATTTGTTTTAAGGGTGCGTTTAGATAGAAGAAAGTTTCAAAAAACACTATTCATCCAACTTTTTCCTATTCATTCCACCTCTTCTACTCACAGAATACTATTCATCTACAGCGTTTTTTTGGGGTCTACAGTGTTTTTTCGAGGAATCTTTCCCAATCTAAACACACCCTAAGTCATGGATCACGCCTGTTCTAGAACCAAACGTGAACTTGCGTAGATTCCATCGTAGAGAAACTAACAATTGAGATATGTTTAGACCCATCCTTAAATAGTTAGATGAACATGTGAGCATTTTCAGCAAATTATATATTTCCATCAGCCATATAAAAAAAACTATAATTCAGGTGCTTCAAAAGATTAACAATCCTATTATCAATATCAAATCTTTTTATAGTCAATAGAATCCAAATCCCTCTTACTCTTACTTATATGCAGGTAATTCATTCATCTTTAGAGCATCTCCAGGCCAAGTTACCCATATTCATCACCAATAAAAAAACATAAAAAGCTACCTTCCTCCCATTCATACGTAGTTGATTCACTCGTCTATATGATTCTTTTAGAAGTAGCCATTAGTAAAGGAGAGAGTGAGATATTTTAGTAATGGGATATGAGTAATCTACTCCAGATGCTCTTACCTATTGGTTTTTTTGTGTGTTATATCAACGATTAGAAAAACAAAAAAATAGCAGGTGGTAAGAGAAAAAATATTTTATTAATGCGATATGAGTAATATGTTGGAGATGCTCTGATATCGTCATAAGTTATTTTTTCCTTTCAAATACGACTAAAGTTATAGAAAAATGCACCAATACATCTATCTACTTGAATAATTGATCACCATAAAAGCACTTGTCCATAGTGTGTTCTTTTCTAGAATTATAGGTGTCAATGTAAGATGTTATTTATAATGAAAAAGAGAATTGTCACGTTTAGATCAAAAAGTTCTTTTGGACTTTACTATCCCTCCCAGAAAACACACTTTCCAGAAAAGTTATCATCCATTTCCTTTCAACTTTCTATTCATCCCTATCAGAAAACACGTTTTACAAAAATAAAAACCTTTTTCTCTATCCCCAACCAAACACGCTCACATCAGAGCACCTGTGGTAAACATAAAATTCTACATGATAGAATGGAGTTATTAACAACTAAACCAGATCCTTGGAGCTCAAGAACTTTGTGATCTCGCATGCGTTAAATAGCCGGGGATAAAATTCTATAAGAACAGCCGGCAAAAAAAAAAAAACTCTCATTCCTACAAAAAAAATACATCGCGCCAGGTAGGGGTCGAACCTACGGCCTTCTGCTTAGGAAACAGACGCTCTATCCACTGAGCTACAGGCGCCATTTGTTTTAATCTCTGGCTACACAGCTATATTCACGTTTCACTGGTACCCGTGAACAATTCAGCCCGTTTCAGGCCCGAAGAGTCTGGAAGGGAAACCGCGGCGGCGGCGGCAAAGGGAGAACCGGAGAAGAGAAGCGAAGCGAAGAGCCAGCTGTAGCCGCCGAAGCACCGAGAAGGAAACCAAGAACAACGCGAGTCGCCAGCCATGGCACTGCTAATGGAGCCCGGCGCCGAGCCCCTGACAGAGAGCGAGCAGGCCGACCTGGCCGCCATCGCCGCAATCAAGGAGTCGGCGGCGCGCGAGTTCAAGGAGCAGGGCAACCAGTTCGTCCGAATGGGCCGGAAGCACTACGGCGAGGCGGTCTCCTGCTACACCAAGGCCATCGCCCAGATGGAGCCCCTCTCCTCCCTCGACGCCGCGGCGGCCGCCGACGCTTCCGTCCTCTTCGCGAACCGCGCCCACGTCAATCTCCTCCTCGGCAACCACCGCCGGGCCCTCGACGACGCCGAGCAGGCCATCCGCCTCTCCCCCTCCAGTGTCAAGGTAACCGTCCCTTATCACTTAGCGCGTTTTGGATCCGGTGGAGGAGCTGGCGGCGTGATGTGAAATGTTCTTGTAGCCAGGCATACTACCGGGCGGTGAAGGCAGCTCTTGCGCTCGAATTGTTGCCGGACGCGGCGTCCTTCTGCCGGAGGGGGCTCGTGCAGGACCCCGCTAATGAGGAGCTCAAGAAACTACTGTCGCAAGTGGAGGCAAAACTGAGCGAGCAAGAACGACAGAGAGCCAAAGTTACACAAGCAATTGTCGCAGCCAAGGTCTCTTCTAGTCAAACTTGCAAATTGATAACAATAACACCGCTACTTACTACCATTCAAATGGGTGGGAATGACTGACGCCATTGGGTTGTATATAGGATCTTGCTGCTGCCATGGAGAAGAGAGGGGTGAAGCTTGGGAAGGCAGCCTTTCAAGAACTGACAGGGGTAAAGAAGCCCAATCTGGATGAGCAGGGTGTGCTCCACTGGCCTGTTCTTCTGCTCTACCCAGAGGTCATGTCGAGTGATTTCATTGAGGATTTTCCGGAGACAGATACTTTTTCACCCCACCTTGATGTCATATCCTGCTGACCTTCTGAAATTACATGGTGCATTATTTGATTGAATTCAAACACATTATTTGATTGAATTCAAACACATTATTTTATTGGATTAAATATGTAGATGCATAAATAGCATGATTGAATTTATGGTATCCTTGACTATCAAACATGTTCTCAGAAAGTTCTCCACCATTGCCATGGGATGAGAACCGCGCTTACACAAGGGATACTATCGAGTTGTATTATCAGGTTTGTACTAAGTGCTGTGGTTACAGTTTTGATAAAAGTATTGATGCTTTATGACGTGTATGAAAGTGTTGATCCTTGTCCTTTTGCATGTTGGATATGCCGTTGAGGTTTGTCGAGGTGTAAACCATAAGTAAGCCTGTTGTTTAGCATATAACATGTAGTGTTGAACTTGCAAAAGCTGCACATTTAAGCTTGTCCCAGAGTTAGGAAATAGTAATAGCCTAAGAATCACATGACATGAATTAGGCACCAAGATAAACATCCATTTATCATGATGTAATTGAAGTGTTATTAGTATACTTGAACTATTGTTTATTTGTTGTATTCATTTTTATTAGTGCCTATTAGTGACATCCTGTAAAATGAAAACAATGGTATCATATATGGTGATTTCTGTTTCAACCATCTAGTCACAAGCAATCTTTTGGGTTTTTCCTCATTCATTGCCGTCAAGGTTTGGCATAGCAGTGCACATTTTGTGACAGATCAGGTTTAGGAAATATGTCACTTGCAACTGACTACTATTCCCTTGGTACATTAGGGTGGTTTTGGCAAACCTTTGTCTAAAAGTGAGATATTAAGATATCTTCTAGAAGGCACTGTAGACTCAAAGTCACTTCCAGATGGCCTACTTGACGGAGACAATGAAGAACATGACAGTATCAAGAGTAGCACAATCTCATCATCAAGTACGTGAACTAAGCATTCTCCTTATTTTGTTTATCTTTATTAATTATTGTACTGAACAGTTAAGACTTAAAGAAAACAGCATGATGTATCAGCATTGCTGTCCTTTTTTGTTGCTATAGGAAGTTGCCTGTGCACTATATTCTTCTACTTCTATTAACTGAACTATAGTTGAGCTAGAAGCTCTTGTGTTGTAATGTTGTTTAATGAGTATCGATACAATTCCTTGCACTCTGTGCAGCTGAAGGCTCTAGTAAGTGGATAAAAGTAAAAGAAGGAAAAACACTTCAAGAAGTGCTGCAGGAGAAAGAT
Source organism: Digitaria exilis (assembly GCA_015342445.1). Taxonomy (NCBI): domain Eukaryota; kingdom Viridiplantae; phylum Streptophyta; class Magnoliopsida; order Poales; family Poaceae; genus Digitaria; species Digitaria exilis. Next base: position 603,733 of record JACEFO010000302.1, read on the forward strand.
TTTATCATTCCTGCAATTCCTGGTTTGTTCAAAATATTTTTATGCTGTACAAAATTCATGTAGAATCCGTAATATCAAGTTGAGAACTTAAATTCCGTCTCTGTGCATGCAGTATTCTTTGTTGTCTCAAGGAAGTCCACCTTCTATAAAGATTTCAAGGCTGGAAATTGGTCTTTGCCATGACTGGGGAAAAAAAGAGGAGCGCCAAGGTTTGTTTAACATAGAAGATGGTAGCGAATATGGTCAGAAAACTGAAGATGCCCGATGATCATCTTATGGTTTTAAATGACTGTTCTTCCTTCTGTATCCTCAAAAACATCTTTCGGCTTGATCTATGGCCAAGGAGTGTGTAAGCGTGTCCATTGAGATAGACACAAAAGAGAACGCCATGCAGTATAAATTGTCTTGGAGCAATTCAGCATTTGGCCTGGAGGTAGTATGATACTGGTGTGATATTCGAGTTTCAACTTTCAAGCGAAATGCTGCCAAAAAAAATCTTTTTAAGTGAAATGCTAGTGTTCCTAATTATTGAATTGGCTTGGTATTGGCGATTGAGTTGAGGCCCCGTTTGTTCTGGCAGTATGAATCGTTTTGGTATTGACTATTGGTCAGTATAAATTGGCTCCCCCGTTTGCGTGCGTCTTGCTTTGCTTGTGTTCATAGCAAGGTCAGCGAGCAATACACTTGTAGCGGCTGCGGCTGCGGGCTGCGGCTATGTATATCCTTCTGTTGAGCCGGTGTGATCTGTGCTGCCATGCCCGTTGGCATCTGGCAAACGCCAGGTAGCGGTGGGCGGTGGCAGAGTAGTGGCACGAGGCGCTGCGATGGCGCACCAGAGCCGGGCGGGGGGCCATGTGTCCGCTCTCCGAACCGAATGCCTGCATGGAGGACAGATGCATTCATGCACGAGTTGACAAGCGGCGCAAGCCAACAAGAACGGCCGCCTCCCCCTACGCTCATATCTATCCCGTGCACCCGTGCGGCCCGTACGTTCCACCGTAGTCGAGCAGAGTGCCAAGCCAGCCGTACTATCTGCGAACGCGCCATGGAGGGGACAGGACAAGCGGCGGCGAGCGGGATGGCCGGAGCGAGAGTGGATGACGGTGCCGCCGGCGGCAAGGCGCTGAAGGTGGTGGCGGCCGTGGACGCGAGCGAGGAGAGCCTCCACGCGCTGTCGTGGGCGCTGGACCACGTCGTGCGGTGCCACCCGGACGCCGCGCTCGTCGTCGTCCACGCCCAACACGCCGTCGACCACTTCGTCTACCCCGTCGCCGCGCACGGTATCATCGATCGGTATCCTTTTTTTTTTACCCGCCGCACACCAAAGTATGGGACCGGACGCTGACGCTTTTGGGGGTTTTGCTGATCGGAAAGGCATCGCGTACGCGCCGGCCACGGCGGTGGAGTCCATGCGCAAGGCGCAGGAGGAGAACTCGCGGAGGATCCTGGCGCGCGCACTGGACATGTGCAAGGAGCGGCAGGTGGACGCCACGGGGGCCATCGTGGAGGGCGACCCCAAGGAGGCCATCTGCCAGGCCGTGGAGCGGTTCCAAGCCGGGCTCCTCGTCCTCGGCAGCCGGGGGCTCGGCAGAATCAAGAGGTACCTCGTACCCACCCACAGGATCTGGGCCTTTGTGATTGCAAGCCTGTAAATTCTCCGTGGCTCATGTATGTTCTTGACGACGATGCAGGGCGTTCCTGGGCAGCGTGAGCGACTACCTCAGCCATCACGCCTGCTGCCCTGTGCTGGTCGTCAAGCCGACCAAAGCGCAAGCCAAGTGAACTACTCCTGTGACGCCTGTCAAAAGTACTAGTAATTGTATGCAGTACACTGAACCGTCAGTAATTGTGATCAAGCTAGTGAATCTGTAGATATGCTTGAACAAAAATGTGAAAACTGAATAAGGAATCGATGTACTGTATATTTGCACAATTTGATCAGCGAGCCTCCTTGATTGCTGAGAAGCATATCACAAATTGTTCATCGGCGCAGACCAAATGCACCAGTAAACATGATAACGGGGCAAATGAGGTACACTGATGGTGTAAGTACAAAGGAGGCATACAGATTTATCAAATAATAGTTGCTGCAATTCAAACTGGCGAGCTGCATAAAAGATCCAGCCTATTCATACGGTGGAACAGCCACAGCTCTGGATCGGGCAACTGGCCAAAGCATGCTGTGACCATTCTCTAAGCTAAGCTGAATACCAACAATAAGTGCCAGGAACGAAACAGTACGTAGTGTACAGCTAAGTGGGAGCACATTACTTCGATCCCAAATCCCAGCCACCAAGTCTGTCTGCGGGATCGTAGTTTGTGAACAACCGGAACTCGTTGCCCAGTTTGTTCGAGTGCTGAGGCCTGAAACCGCAGGGATGAACGTTCAGGAGCTCCAACGCTCGGTCCTTCTGAACTTCCCCTGGCAATATGACAATGAATCCATTTAATTTCCGTTTGACAATACAACACTTCATCATACATTTCCGTATAGGAACTCTACTAACATGATTTTGGTATAGAATGAAGAAATTTTACTGCCATGATATTACCTTATACAAGTACACTTCAGAATTGTCAGCACAGCAGATGCTGCAATGGTTTAAGCTACATAATATACAGTTAAAGCAGCAGCAATGTTTTGAATGCTGCAATCAACTGGTGTAACTCTTTCTTCATTGAACACATTAATTTAACTGATCATTCTACCAAAAGTAACAATGCACAGCCAAGTTCATCAACATTCTACGAACTTGGTTGCAAAACAACGCCAAAATATCAAGCAACGTGAACTGATCTCATTCAACGATTCAATTGACACAGAATTGTATCGAGCACCAGTTAGTTACCTGTGAGCAGCAGGAGGGATGAACCTTCAGGCTGTGCGAGGAAAGACACTGTCTTGGCAACCTTCTCTAAGCACTCCTTACTCTGCACTAACAACCAATGAATCACCATTTCTCCTCGCATCATTCTAATCTCAAATGCAAAAACTAATCAAAGACTAATAAGTAATCTCCAGCTAGAAACCATACCAGGTAGGGAGGGTCGGCGACGACGACGCGGTAGGCGTGCTTCAACGCCGCCGGCAGCTCCTCCGGCCGGTTGTAGTCGTAGAAGGTGAAGTCGCCGCCATACTGGCCAAACCGCTCGTCGTACTCCAGCAGCTGCGCGGGCACGCCGGGGTCGGCCTTCTTCAGGTAGGCGTAGAGCGTGGGGCACGCGATGCAGGCCACGGCGCCGACGGCCGAGCCCGGACCAGAAGGGGAGACGAGGCGGAGGACCTCCTCCACCAGCTCCCGCGCGGTGCGCTCGTCGTACCAGAACTGGCTCAGCCTCCAGTCCTCCGCAACCAGCTCCACCCCGCCTTCCCTTCCCCCTTCCTCCTCCTGCTCCTCCGGCCGCTGCTGCTCCGCCAGGAACTCCCGCAGCGCCTCCATCGCCGCCGCACTCAACTGCGGCACGTCGTCGTCTTCTTCCTCCCCTCTCACCTCCCCGCTCACCCTCTCTTCCTCCATACCACTCGCCGCCATCGCACCACAGCTCGGCAGTGCGGAGGATTCTGGAGGCGGCGGCGGCGGCGGCGGCGAGGGGCAGCAAACACTTCGCTAGTCTCCTTTGACACGACGAAGCCAATGGGCTTAACGAAACGAGCCTCTTCATGGTATGGACTCACCCACATGGGCCTTTCGGCCCAAAGGCCCAGTGGAGCCTGAGGAAAAAGCAGAAGCAATAAAGGCGCAGTGGCAATGGAATCGCTCGCAGGGGAGAGGGGAAGGGAGCGGAAGAGAGGTGGGTGACCGCCGCGCCTCCGTATCCGGGCGTGACGAGCTAGGCTCGCCCTGCCTCCGCGTTCGCCTCGGCGGCGTGAGCTCCAGTTACCGTCGCCGCCGCCGTACTCAGCAGCGGAGAGCAGAGAGTCAACAGGGCAGCAGAGGGGGGAGGAAGCTGCGGTTGCTGCTCGCCCCGCCTGGGACGGTCGCCGCCCGCTCGTTGCATTCCCGCAGCTACATCCGCCTCAGTTCGCCGTCGCCCGTTGCGCGTACGGCTAGGGTTTCGAGATAGATCCGCCTGCCGGCTCGTGCGCACGCACGCCGTGGTGCGGGGGAGGAAGAGAGGAAGTGCCTGGTTCCCGCGGTTTTGGTTCCTTCTTCTGGAAGCTTCGGGGCGCGCGATCCGGTCCGGGCGCAATCGGCGGCAATGTCGGGCTCGTCGACGGCAGGGGAAGATATAGTACAGCACCTGTCGTCCAATTCCAACCCGTCTTCGTCGAAGCTCGCCAAGCTTGAGGCCCGCATGGCTGGCAAGGCTGTGTCTGCTCCGTCGTCACCGCCGCAACATCCCATGGCTGCGTCCGCCCCCGCCGTCGCCTTCATGGACCAGGAGGAGCTGCCTGAGTCCTCCTCTTCCGATGACGATGTCAGCCCAAAACCTTGAGCTCCCCTTCTTACTTTCCCATTTTTTGGGTTCAAGTACAGTATCATGCTTACCTAGCATCTTCGATTTCCTATTTTCCTTTGCTTGTGCATTGCCTATAATTCTATGATCTCTTCCTGGACATAACTATGTGTGCTCTTTTATTTATTAAACATGTGCACGTGGTTTGCTATTGTAACTGACCATGAATTAGTTAAATAATTTCATCTATATAATTGTATCCTTACTCTTACCCTAGCCCTGATCCCATTCCATTGTTTTCTTTTTTTTGCTAATCAGAATGGCGAGGAGTTCTTGATACAAAAGAATACCCTGAAGCGTCCGAGATCACCAGATGGGGACCATATCCTTGCTGTTGGAAATTTTGAGGTGGGCTCATCTAATAGGAACTGAATATAGTTAATTTGTTGTATGATTCTCTCCTTCATTCTTTTGTGCACTCAAGTCCGAACATTCTTGTAATTTGAGCATCAGGGGTCAGCAAATGAGGCAGCAAAGATTTTAGATGTCATGGATTCAAGAACGTCCTCAGACAACTCAAATAGAAAGAAACAAGGACGCGGAAGGGGTCGTGCTGGTACAGGCCGAGGCCGTGGCTCAAAGACTGATCAAACACGAGTGACTTCGTGTTCCTCAGCAGGTGTAACAAATGGTCAACTAGATAAATTAAACAAGGTATGCTGAGTAATTATTATTACCAATAACTTGATCTAAACTCCCAACTGGTTTTGATGATATTGATTTGTTTGTGGACAATGACAGCTTGTGTTTGTACTTAGCTACTATCTTGCACTTTAACTTGTCATGTGCAAACTTGTGGGCATTTCTTGTGGGGGCCATTTCTAAGTCATTTGATCTCTGTTGGAAAATGCATCTCTATTAGTGAAGAAATTGTTATTCTGTAGTTTGCAGTTTGCTGTTGTTGAAGTTATGTTTAAAGGTACTTTTTGGTCAGTTACAGAATGCTGAAATAAATATTGTAGTAATAAATATACAAATACTATTATTTTTCCAAGTGATGCAACTAAGGTTGGCAGTCAAGACTCAAGAGTGAAATTATTGTATCTACGGATATTTACTAAAACCTTTAAACTATATAATTATGATTTTTTTAAATTTTTTTTGCAGATATAATGAAATAGACAATTTACATGCTTCTGAGACAACCTGTACTTGTTCAATTTTAATATTATTTCTGGATCAAAGAACTATGATAAAAGACACGAGGTTGTTATTTTGAAGGATTTGTTTTTAGAAGATTTCATATTAACAGGTTGTTAGGTTTTCTAAATCCCAATTCAAACATTTTTCAAAATTGTAAAACACCCCAGGTTTGTTTGCAAGCTGCTTAGGCTACTTCCAAAAGTGCATCAATTGGCCACATGGATGGTTTGAGAAGTTTTTGTTTAACTATTACTCCCTCTGTCCCAAAATAAGAGGGAGTATGTTCAAACCTACATCTAAACAGACATATTTTTTTCCCCTATGGATAGACACGGACAGCATCCCTTCTATTTCCTCGATAATCCATGTTCCAATGAATAATATGCATCACTAAAAAGTGTTAACACGTTTGCGTATAAAAAAAATCAACAATAATATTTGTTTGATACCGCCCTATCACACAACAATTATCCTAACCTGCTAATATGAACACATTCTAACAGGAAATCCGTCCGATTGTTCAACCTGGCCATGAAGACAGGGCTGCTGCACAGGTAACTCATTGCTTGATATTTTCTTTTGTTAAATTTGTAAATATCCAGTTTTTTTAATCATAGTACGGATCTAGATGTGTCTGAACTGTCTATGTTTCATGTTTGCCTTCTTCTGGCTGTGTCATTTTCATCCTTTTTTCCCCTTTGATTTCATGGGATAGTTTCCACTCACTTTCATTTTCACCTGCTAGTTTAGCCTTTTAGGCAATCCAACTCTGCAAGTTGGTATGCTGTAGGCCTGTAGATAAGATATCCTTTTAAAAAAACATCTATATGTATTTTCACTTCTGTTTCAACTTTCAAAATTTTCTTCTTATGCACTCCATTGAATAGGATGAATTATCGATGTTACGTGGTAAAGTTGCATTTTTGGAGGAGGAGCTTGCTAAATCTCATCAAGAAGCAACCAATTACCATCAGCTTAGTGATAAGTTAGCAAAAGTAAGCTGATATTTGCTATTTTTTGTTGTTTGAACAAATCTTGTTTTAGTGTCTTCACCTGTTGGTTTTCTGTTGTTGTTCTGCTAGGAATTGAAGGATCTCAAAGATCATGATCAACAAATGAGAACAAAGGTTGGCTGCATGTTATCTTATGGTTTTACCATATTTGATTTAACTGCTGGACGAATTACACTGGTCTGCTATATACTGACAACTTTTAAATTCACTGATGAGGCATATCATAGTGAATAACCATAGGAAATACCTTCTTTATGTACACGATTCTGAATATAGTCACCTGATACAAGTTGTGTACAATACACTTGCTCCATGTTGCCTATGTGATATTAACTTTTCTTGTTTTTATTAATGAAGCAAATGAAGGTCCTGTCTGATCTGCTGATAGCTGTGTCAAAAGCAGAGAGACAAGAAGCGCGAATGAGGATAAGGCAAGAATCTTTCAGACTCGGGAATGTTGGTGTTATGAGGTAATTTACAATGCTCCAGCGCTTGATGCTTAATAGTATCCAGAATCCAGTAGACCTTTTATTGGGAAAATAATAAGAAAGTGTCCCCTAACTGCATCTCTTTATCTAGTGTAGTAGTATGCCTTCTAAAATTAACACCATAATTTTCTAATAGCAAACACTGTTCTTCTCTTCTTTTTCTGCTCTTGTATGGATTATCTATTGTGGCATTTTTTTGGTTAATTTTCTATCCTCTTTTGTAACTCAGAGCTGGAACTATGATATCTGAAACTTGGGAAGATGGTCAGGTGATAAAAGATCTTAATTCTCACCTGGTGAGTTTCTGTGACTCCATAGATATGTCTACTGGCACACATATTAGCCATAATATCATATAATTGTTTGACCTGTAGGGTATAGTACTTATATTGGCATAGTTGTCCATTTGTTGATATGTGGTAGTTAAGAACTAAGTCGTAGTTCAAAATTTTCACAAAGCTTCATCCATTGAGGCATCTTGACTGCTCTGCAACTTTAGGTGCCTCAGATTTATGTCAATCAATGACTAGTATTTAAGTTAGATTAGACTTCACTAGCTTTGTGATAATCAGTCAAGGCATCATCTATGGTTGTGTACTTCTTTACTCCTATTTACACATTTCATCCTAGGGCCTGTTTAGATGGTGAAATTTGGTGAAAAAATTTCACTGAGAAGCATGCCCTGTGAGAGGGGGCACACTTCCCAGTGTGTTTTTTTGGGTGAAATTTCACCATCTAAACAGGGCCTCATTTATGATGTGTGAACTATACAATTGAAATCCATATCCTTTATAAAATTATAAGCTTTGACTGTTCACATTCTACACCATCTTACTTTTTTTCTTATTCCTGAGTTGTGGAAAACATTCCGAGTTGCTTATTTATGTGGGATCTTTCTTAGAAATCTTTGCTGGAAACTAAAGAGACTATTGAAAGGCATCGTAAATCACTTAAGAAGAGACAATCTGGTAACTCTATTCCTTTTTCTTAAATTCTGTTTTCCTCTATTGCCGTGTGTCGAACTGAATCCTTTATGAGCTTCAAACTTTACTATCTTGAATATGTTTTGCCGTTGCACGTGGCATCAATGCATGTCAATATTGTTTCATGAAGAAGTTTTTCAAAATGAAATAACAGCTGATGTAAATTTATTCTTATGACATTCCAGTACTTTCTTTTTGTACAAAGAGAACCTACCTCCATTTACATTCCAGTTCACCCTTTCTGTACAAAGGAAACCTACCTCTATTTACATTCCAGTTCATTGTTTTTGTACAAAGGAAACATTCCTCCATTATCACAAGCGTGATAAAAAAATTAATTGCAGCATGACAAAATAAGAAGTGTGTACTAGCTACCCACAAAAAAAAGTGTGTAATAGCGTAATTTTATACTCTTTTTGGCATTTTAGTTCCTTTGTTCTTGTTATTGCCATTCATTAATTTTTAATGACTTCCTGTTTAGACAAGGGTGATGGCAGTGATGCTGAGACTAGCATGTCTGAGGAGGACATACTCTTACAGGACGAAATATGTAAATCTCGGCTAATGAGTATCAAACGGGTATTTTTTTTTATTTTTTTTATTTTTTTTTGTGTCATGGTTTGCTTGCCTAGCTGGTAGAACTTTAATCTTCTTTCCATGACTGTGTTTCAGGAGGAAGAACAGTATCTGAGAGAAAGAGATCGGTATGAGTTGGAAAAAGGGAGGCTTATACGAGAGATGAAGCGTCTCAGAGATGAAGATGGATCACGCTTTAACAACTTCCAAATTCTTCATCATCGTTATGCTCTCTTAAATCTTCTTGGAAAAGGAGGATTTAGTGAGGTTTACAAGGTAGACTCTTGCTTTACCATAAATTCATAAACTGAATTCAGACATCCACCTAGCTTAGCCCATATAAAAAACAGTTATTCTTTCCTTATAAAGAAACCTTGATTTTGCTGCTATTTAGTTACATATGTGCCCTTATCAGGAGAACTTGCTTAAAGAGGGTAGGTGTTACTGTAAGATAACCTACAGCGTACCAGCTTAAACTATCTTTGGTGCCTATATTCATGTTGGAACATTTAGCTAGTTATTGGAGCTATTTTCTTTTTTCATGAAATCACTTCAGTTTGTAGTATTTTAGCATGTGCATCTGCTTCATAGTTTCTGAGTTAATAGTACCAGCAATTACATGAAATAACTTCTTTTGGGCAGGCTTTTGATTTGGTGGAGTACAAGTATGTGGCATGCAAGCTTCATGGTTTGAATGCTCAATGGAGTGAGGAGAAGAAACAGAGCTACATACGGCACGCAATTCGCGAATATAACATTCACAAAACTTTGGTGCATCCAAACATTGTCAGGCTATGGGATATATTTGAGATTGATCACAATACATTCTGCACCGTCCTAGAATATTGCAGTGGTATTATATGTTTCTACGACCTTCAAAGTCCCCTTTGTTATGACAACATATACTGAGTGTCTGTTTTATTTGTTTGCTGTTGCTTATGTCTATTTGCAGAGGGCTTCATTCTTTAGTCTTAACTGGCATAAAGTCATAATTCAGAAGTGCTAGATAGATACCAACCTTTTGCCAGATATATATATATATATATTTTTTGCCAGATAAAATGTGTTCCATTTTGTCAGTAAAAAATGATTGTTCTTGGAGTGTTGTAAGATAGTTGCTGATCATTATAAAATTGAAACGAATCTGTAGATTGATGCTTCCATAGATTAAGTAATTGTTTGTATGATCATTGCTTCGACATTTACCCATTTGGTCGGGCTAGTATAGGTTGCCAATCGAAAAAGAGGTGCAGGAGCAACATGCTATTGACTCGTGTTTGTATCCCATTCCCTGTCTTGATAATAAGAGATAAATCATCAAAATAAATTAATAAAACTCGATTTCCCTAACACATTGCATTCGCAGTCGCAGGCTAATATGTTTGATTATTAACATTGCAAGCATATCCGAGTTATGAGATAGTGAATTGTCTTTGAGTGCTATGCATGGTATCCATTAATCTTTGTTTTGAATAGGACTTGTTTTGAACAATAGCCCATGGGGCTGGATCTGTATATCGGAGTAAATGAGTGCAATAATAGAAATAGGAAAAGTACTCTAGTATGACTTCTTAATAAAGCTTGAGTTTACTTCACTGCATAGTGAGGACAAAGTTCTTAGCATTGGGTTTATTTATCCTGTAGTCCTATGATCCTTTTCAGTTAGAATGTTGCAGTCTTTAATGATGATTTTTCTTTCTAAACCTATAACTCACAGATCGGGAAACCACGAGTTGTAAGATGTAATAATGTTCTCTTCATTGCTATTGTTTTACCCAGGCAAGGATCTTGATGCGGTCCTTAAAGCAACGCCGATTCTTCCAGAAAAAGAAGCAAGAATCATAATTGTTCAAATATTTCAGGGCTTGGTTTATCTTAACAAGAGGGGTCAAAAGATCATTCACTACGATCTAAAGCCTGGCAATGTTCTCTTCGATGAGGTTGGTGTTGCAAAAGTTACAGACTTTGGCCTCAGCAAGATAGTGGAGGATGATGTTGGGTCTCAGGGAATGGAACTTACTTCTCAGGGAGCTGGAACCTATTGGTGAGTCAGTGAGTCTGATCTCTCCAGTTGATCTTTTGCACTACCTCTAAGAAACTTTCAAACTACCTTCTGTTATAGAATCTTTTAGCTATTTCATTTTTGCTGTATATCTGGTGCAAATGCATGTAACTGCTAGAGTTGCAGCGCTCATGTATGATTCTAAAACCTTCCAAAAGAGTTAGCTTTTGTTTTCATGGACTACAGTCACTGTTGCATTGCTAAAGGATTAGTTTCTACTTTCCTATAATGCCAGCAAGTGGGCAGGTTTTATCTATGCCAGAACATCATTGTTTTAGTTTTTGGTCATTGTTCCTTTATGGCAGGCATGTTAGACTACAATTCTTTCCCTTTTTCTTCTCAGGTATCTTCCTCCAGAATGCTTTGACCTCAGCAAAACACCATTTATTTCATCCAAGGTATATTATATCTGGCAACTGTACCTTTTGATGCAAATAAAAATGATACCATCGACTGGCGAAAAGCTATTATGGTTCTTGTGGTTCTGTATTCTTTTTCTTAATTTATTCTGCTCCCCTCCTCACCCTAGTAGTCTAGTAAGAAGTTTGGGATATTTCAGTTGTGAGGAGCTAGCGTGAGGTGGTTTAGTTGTGTGCAATTGTTGTAAAAGCCGTAAAAATCCCCCTTGCTACACCCATGTCTTGAACTCAATCAACTTTTAATGATGATATTGAACATTTGAACTTCCTCCTGATTAGCAATGTCGCATTAATTTTTCTGTTCGCTTTTCATGCAGGTGGATGTTTGGTCAGCTGGTGTAATGTTTTATCAGATGCTCTTCGGAAGGCGTCCTTTTGGCCATGACCAAACTCAGGAGAGAATACTTCGGGAAGATACAATTATTAATGCGCGGAGGGTGGAATTCCCTTCAAAGCCAGCTGTATCAAATGAGGCTAAGGTCAGTTTCCAATTTCTTCAGATGGTGTAAATATTTTTACATGTCCACCACATTCATCAATACGAGATCCTACATGTCAGCTTGTCAAGTGTGAGATGTCTAGCTCTATATCACAGTCGATTCAGTTCCACACCCTATTTATGATATATTTGGCATGTTCAATCTGCCCTCATCTTGCACTGAAAATATTATCACGTTGGTTAGTTATGCAAAAATGTGATCTAACCTTACTATAAATGAAATAACTGAGATGTACCATAGAATATTTTGAGTGCAAAGTTCACATTTCGTTTCCATTCTACAGTTGTTTCAGCGAGCCAGTTTGATCATTTCAAGTACCTGATTTCACAGGACCTGATACGACGGTGCTTGACATACAACCAATCAGAGAGGCCAGATGTCCTAACCATTGCCCAAGATCCTTATCTCTCATATGCAAAGAGATAGTTACAACGCAGAGAAATTTTTTGTGCGGGTAGCTGCTCGCTGAATGAGATTATGTATGGGGATGGACACTCAGCAAAGGAGCACAGGATTCAACAAGCTCAAGAAGACTGCAAAGGGTGTAACTGTATATGTTGTAAATTTAGTCAGCCCCGTAACAGCAACGACCCGAAATCCTGAAGGCACCAGTTAGGCCAAGCTTCTTTAACGTAGAGGAAGCAGGCATTACGAACGGGCCATATACCCTGAAATTTCTTGACGTTCTTGTGCTCTTCTCCCCATGCGTAACGTGATTGTTTTTTTGGCTGGTCGCCAGTGGTCCTGCACTCTTGTTGATGGTTAGTGGTTTTGTTTGTTCATACTGTCGGCAAGGTCTTACAAATGGAACGACTGGTGAACGGACCTCGACTGCTCACCCAAAAAAATATGAACCTGATGCCTGCTGCACGGTGTGATACTGATGCCTGACCGGATGGACCGGCTCGTCGGAGGAAAGGGAGCACGAGGTGCCGATTTTTTGTGTCACTTTTGTCAGTGCTAATTTGTCAAATGCTGAGTGTTGTCTGATCAATGAAACTGCTTAGAAGAATGGGTATTGAGTTGTCTGTTACTCAGAATATTTACGTTTGTGTGTGCGTTCGCATTCCATGGCCAGGGCCACGAAGATCGCGCCTGGGCATCAAAGTGGTCGCCTGGTGTTAGTCCACTCCACCCTTTCGACTATCCCTGGACACATTTCTATGGACATGAAGATCGCGCCTTGGACCATTAAAGCTATTGAAATGAGGTTTCCTTTATTGTAGGACCGAGGTAGCATCTGACGGGAAGTGTGTGATCGCTTAGTTCAATGTTTGCGTCCCCAAGAACCACTCGGGGTTGATGGGAATGGCTATGAGGATGTGTTGGTTGAAGGAAGGAAGGATTTTGACCCACTAGTCTGGCTGGTGGCTTGGTTGCTTTGGAACGAACGGAACCGTAGGGTTCATAACTGCTCGGCTCCAATGCCGGTGGCTTTGACGCCAAGGAAGCTCGGCGATAGGCACGTGCGGGTTTCATAGGTACTAGGAGAGTTCTTAATCCTAGCCCCTTAGGACGTTGATTGTGAATGGTATATCCTGTTTTTCTTCTTTCGCTCTTTGTTCTAAACTTTGTATCAACTTTTCTCTCTTCGTAATAAAAAATGTGTTATGCATGTCGTAAATAATTAAATAAAAGTGTGCATTCACATTCATGAATCTTGGTCGCCTGGAGTTTACTTCTAGCCTCTAGATTGTGTCGGCATCGGTTTTCGTTTTGCACCTATCGGATTCTGGCTCTTTTTTTTTTTAGCAGAATCGGATTTTGGCTCTTAACCAATGTTTTAAATAGCTGGCTAAAGGCTCCGCTATAGCCGGCTGTAGCTTGATTGAAGAGGATGAAGGTATTTGTTCTATGTGCAATTTAGCCGTTATTTGTCTAGCTGGGCATTAACCATTTTTTGAGGTTAGAGGCTAAATGGCTTAGCCCGCTATTTAAAACATTGCTCTTAACCATTGAATCGAAAATATGATTTATACTGAATTAATGTAAGCAACAACACAAGTAAAACAGCCCTCTAGAGAATTGAGCGAAGATGAGAGCAATACATCATATAAGACTGAAATCGCTCATCTAGTGGATGCTAATCCACTGTAAGAAGTGAGCATACATCAAAATTAACCGATATAAAACGGCCAAGGAAGCAAGAACTCCCGGCTCATGTTCCTGCGCCAGAGCACTGTTGAATTCAATTTCCTATTCCTATCAGGCTACCTCCGCCCTGCTGCAGCACCAGCAGAGAGCGCATCACCGCGGCTCCACACCATCTCTAGTGTCCCTTGCCCTTTGTGGTGAGCCCGTAGCCCAGCGGGAAGAGCGGGTCGTAGTGCGCGTCGCCATAGTTCATCGGCAGCTGGTCCACCGACTTGAACCACGTCCGCGGCAGCTTCCCGGTGAACCCGTAGTCGCCGAACAGCACGTCGGTGACGCCCTGCCCCTCCGTCCCCGGCAGCCACGCGGCGACGAGCGCGTCCATGGCGCCCAGGAACGGCTGGATCACCACTGGGCGTCCGCTGATGAGCACCGTCGCGCACTTCACGGCGCCGCACACCGTCTGGATGGTGCTCGGCCCCGGGTCCGGGATCGTCAGGTTCAAGCTGTCGCCCTGCGTCTCCGTGTACGGGTGCTCGCCCACCGCCACGATGGCGTAGGCGAAGCCGCCGTTCTTGACGAAGTCCGCGTCGGGGTTCTCGGCGAACACCACCGTCGTCGACGGGTCCACGGCCGCCTTCACGGCGTCGAGGATGGTGGTGCCGATGGTGATGCGCCCCGTGTCTCCCTGCCACTCGATGGTCCACCCGCCGCACTGGTAGCCCAGGTTGTCGGCGTGGCTACCGGCGACGAGGATCTTGGCCGCCTTCTTCGGCAGCGGCAGCAGCGGCGCGTCGCCTGGCTTGCCGTTCTTGAGGAGCACGAGTGATTTCCTCACCGCCTCCCTTGCAAGGTCCCGGTGCTCCTGTTTCCCCAGCTGGTCAGCCAAGGTGGCGTCCGGCATGGGGTTCTCGAACAGGCCCATGGTGAACTTGACGCGCAGGATCCTGGTCACGGCGTCGTCGATCCTGCTCAGCGGGACTATGCCGCTGTTGACGTGGCCAGTCAGGATGCTGATGAAGCTTTGGTAGTTGTTGGGCACCATGATCTGCAACACATCACAACAATGGATCAGCCTCGTTTCCAATTGATTCCTGGAGCGTGGAGCCTGACATGATACTCTAACAAGTATTGGTAACAGAGATTTGAGTTTGCCTACCATGTCAATGCCAGCAAGAACTCCAGCCTGGACAGAGTAGGAGTAGTTTGACCCTGCAGGGCTGGTGATCCTGTCAATGCCCTCCCAATCTGAGATTGTGAAGCCCTGGAAAATACAACACAATGAGCATCTGACCCAACGGAGTTGAAGTGTGATCGGACTAATGGACTCCTCAAAGTTACAATTTCTCACCTTGAAGTTGAGCCTGCCCTTGAGGAAGTTGGTGATGAGGTTATGGTTGGCGTGCATCTTGACGCCATTCCAGCTAGAGTAGGAGATCATGACCGTGGATACGCCCTTCCGGAGCGAGTCGAAGTAGGCCGGCATGTGGATGCTCATCAGGCCCTGCTTGTCGATGATGGTGTTGTTCTCGTTGATGCCGTTCTGCGTGCCACCATCACCAACGAAGTGCTTGGCACAAGCTGCCACCTTGTTCCTGCAAAATCAATTTGGGCAAGCCATTTCAGAGACGGTTGGCAGATGAATTGACACCCCCAGATGCTGTGCCGTGATTTGTTTCACTTACTTTCCGGCAACGTAGGGCATGCCGCTGGTGAAGTTCGCCGGAACGTCGCCCTGCAGCCCCGGGATGAGCTCTGTCATAGCCTGCACGATCCGGTGGTCTTCGCTGTAGCTCTCGTAGCACCGCCCCCATCTCGGATCACGGCACACCTGCACACCACCAAGAGTAGTAACATCAGCACCATGAAATCCAATCAAGCAAGACCAGCATTGTTGCGTCAAGGATTAGTGGAAATGCTTACCGCAATGCAAGGCGCAAACGCATACTGGATGCCGGTGGCTCGCACTTCCAGCGCGGTCGCGGCACCGATCCTCTTCACCAGAGCAGGATCCCTGCACAAAGGCAGTTCAAAGGAACATAAGCAACACAGTCAAACTTACCCAAGCTGCAAACACAAGCTGGCGATGCAATCTGGAGACGAGAATGTACTTGCCTGGTAGCTCCGAGCGCGACGTTGTGGGGGAAGATGGTGGCGCCGTACACGTTGTTGTGTCCGTGAACGGCGTCGATGCCGTAGATCATCGGGATGCCGAGGCGCGTGGACAGGCACGCCTTCTGGTAGTCGGTGATCATGCTCATCCAGTCCGCGGCCGTCGCCTGCAGCCGCGGCACGCTCCCGCCGCCGCTCAGCAGGCTGCCGATGAAGTTGTCCCTGAGCACATCCGGCGACGCGACCTTGCGCTCGATCTGCGTCATCTGCCCGATCTTCTCGGCGAGCGTCATCCGGCCGAGGAGGTCCTTGACGCGGGCCTCCACTGGCTGGCTGGCGTCCTTGTAGAGCACGTACTGGGCGTCGCCGTACGCGGCGGACCAGAAGAGCAGCAACAGCGCGGCCACCGCCGGCGCCGTGAGGAGCGCCATCCTGTGCCGGCGAAGGAGAGGGGCGAGGCGCCTCCGGACCTGCGCGTCGTAGCATTGCAGCGAACAGATCAGAACCTCCGCGAAGCGGTCCTCCAGGGGCTCGAGGACGCCCGACCTGACGCGCCAGGCGAGCTCGCCGCCCATGGCGAGTCAACGGCGGCAAGAATCGAGGATGCGGCAGAGATGCAGGGATCCAAGAAACCATAATGGCTTGTGCTAACGAGACTAGTAAAACGACCAACTGGACTTGTCGGCTTTGCCATGCGCTGTTGGTGCTTGCGAATGGACGAGAAATTAAACAATTACCAGTAGGCCGTCAGAATCAAGTGCTTTTTTTTTAAAAAAAATCGGTCTCGCTGCGAAAGCAATAGAAGCACATGATGGGACTTGATGTTGATGCCAAGATTAGTTTAGTGTGTTTGCTGACAGAGCAGCTTCGTTTAATAAAACATAAAATTTCAGTATAAAAACACAGAAAATTCATGGCACTACAGTAACTGAACATGAATTATGGCAGGGTAGAAAACCGCAATTGCGATTTTACGAAAAAAGACGTGTGCGTATTAGTAGACTCAAGAGCAGAAGATTAGAAGAAAAACTAGCACGCTTATACCAAAGGATTTTGCTTGCAAGGCACTACTACTTGAAGGCAGTGAAACACCCAAGGATGAAGAACAAGGGATCCAGAGCCATGAGAACGAACCAATCGATCGCCAGAACGGAGAGGAGATGGAGCCCCGCCGCGCCACAAATGTGTGAGCCCGGCAAGAACAGGGGCCAGGCCCTGGGGTTTATATGAAGCAAGTACACCGTGCGTTACAGAGCACAGCACCCCATTATGAGGGAAAAGGTGACCTGAACAAAATTCAATGCGTTTGTTGCAACCGATTGGAATCCCATCCCCTCACACAAATCCACCATTTCTTTCCCCTTTCCAAAAGCCCAACACGCGTGAACAGCCGGCCCCCTCCGAGGGCCGAGGCTTCCAACTCCAGTGTGAAGGGTGCCCCCAGAACCAGACACGCGCTACATGCCAGCAACGAGAGGAGGACAAGACACGCGTGGTCGTGCAGTTACCGAGACACCTACGAATCGATGCCACTACTTCGATTGAGCAAGAAACCGCCCCAGTCTTACCAGAAAGGGAGGGCGGATGGGAAGAAGACGAAGAAGCAGGGAGAGGAGGAGGTGGTGAGCAAGAGCTTGCCGTGTCCTCTCCTCCCCGGCGAGTGCGCTTTATATAACGGAGCAAGCAAGCGAGCCGGGGCAGGGGCAAGTCAGGTGGATAAGGGCTAGCTCAGGAGTGGTTGGAGCAGAGGCCGCGGCGCCCGCCATGGCGGCTTCAATGGGAGCCACTCCTCCCGCCGGAAAAAAAATATCGCCCGTGATTATCCGCTTCGTCGCGTCGTCCTCGCCTTGTTGCCTTCCGGCGCGGGCACGCCGCGAAAGCAACTCCGTGATGGATCCCCGCCGGTAAACCTTCTCGCCGGCGAGAATTACCGGCACAGTCGATTAGTATTAACCGAGTACTACTAACTAATTGACTACCACTGTTAGTGTGCAATGCATGATTGCAAGTGAAGACGGTGAGTGCCGCCGCCGGAGGGTCAGCAAGAGTACAAAATCCGTGTGAACAAGAGCAGAGAAAGAAAGCAAGAAATCGTCTTCTCTCCAATTGCAAGTTGTGGACTCACTCGGGCAAGCAGTTTCATCCCCATCCCCATGTGGGCCGTGGGCGAGAGCACACCGTGGGGACGCCCAAGAAAGCTACACGGCCAGCCAGAGCAGAGCACCAATACTGGGCCGGACGGTTAACAAAGCCGAGGGAGTTGTGCGAGGTCAGAACAATGCCGGAAAGGTGGGAGGGAATGACCAGACAGGCCCGAGGTAGAAGATGACTAGGGACTATACATGGTGCTCGCGCGAGATTTAAATAGGAGGAAGCAGGGAGCCTGCTGGCTGTTACTTACGGGGCGGTGCTAGGTAGTCGTCGTCTTCCTCAAGGCAAGAACCAACCGCGCGGGGGAGGGAGCGGTTGCGTGTCGCGACGGCGGCGGGTGGCCGATGTGGAAGCAGATGGTGACACGGCCGATGGAAAGCGACGGCGTCGTGTCCCAGTCAGCAGCGACCGCCGCAATGTTTCTTGAGTCTTGACGGCAGAGCACTCCTCCTAATCAAAGCCCTATCTGCACAGCGCCACGGCTTATCCTGCTCCCTCCTCCTCCGTCCTCCTACCTTACCCAGCCGGCAGCAGTAGTAATCTCAGCAAGTGAGGAATGCGTGCAAGTGCGACACGCCTCGAGCAAGCCAAGCGAATACAATGCCGGGGATGGGATGGAGGAAGACGAAGAAGTGGAGGCAACGGCTAGTGACTGTGGGAGGTGTGAGGATGCGAGGTCGAGCAATGGCGGGCGCGATGATTTTATAGCCGGAGGCGAAAGAATCGAGGCGCAGGGGAGGCACCGGCCAATGGCTGGCGAGCAAGAGCAAACAGCCAGCGAGGAAGGAGTAACGGACGCGCGGGCACGGCAGGCGACGACAAGAGGAAGCAGAGGACCCGGCGGGGCAAAGGGAAGTCTCTTCGTTGTATAGCAATAAACCCCCAACGTTCGAATCGGGGGGCTCATCGTGGCCGTCCGTGCTGAGATCCGACGGCCAGGATCTGCCGAGCGGTGCCGTGGGGTAGGCGTTAGGTGGCGGGGTGGGGAAGGGAGGGGAACGTGAGGGTCATGCTTGGGTGTCTGGTTTCTTTTTGGGAGGTCTGCGCTTTTCGGCGAGGATGCCAAATCGCCAACGGTTAGTAAGCAAGACAGACGTTGGGGGAGTGGTTTCTTTTTGTGATTTGTGTAATGCAATTGTAGATTTGTACTACAGTCTACAGCTTTGCAGATCTCTAGGCTTCTCATGCGTTTCTGTTCTCGGGCTGGATGGAGATATCTTTTTGTTTTTGTTTGGGTGAAGATGCATTGGTGGATTCGATTCGCCTGATCGCGTTTTGATAATTTGAGTCAGGAGGTGAACCGCTTGAGTTTTTTTTTTCCCTCTTCTCTTCTTGGTCGAGGTAGTGGGATGGTTGCATAGTTGAGAAGGTCTCTTGTTGGATGCTTCCAATGCTAATAGTTATTGCAAGAGTATTTGTTGTGTTATCATATCTGCACCTAAAAAGATATTATTAAAGAATATTTTACTCCTCGCATTATATGTTGCTGGATATTAAAATGTATATTTTATAAAAATATATGCCCTTCTTTCTATGATTGCCTCGACATGTTTTTTTTATTTTTGATAATTGTCTTGATTGTCTATAAACCCTAAATATTGCTCGCTCATGGTTTCCACCAGTCGCTGTCATCAGATATTGCTAGTAGCGGGGAGAAGCAAATTTCAAAGAGTGAGTTCATAGTTAAATGGAGCAGACTGCGTAGGGTGAAAATGAAACTTCTCTCTTTTAACTAATGGCAGGTCATTGTTTCTTCATGCAAAAGGGAAATCAACATAAAGAGAACAGGCAACATAAGAGGATATTGATAGGGATGCAAGCAACAAAGTGGAGTAGACTTAAAAGGAAGATCCCGTGGGGGAACAAACATGATTGAATGATATGATAAGGACGTGTGTCCGTGTTATATTGATTGCGTTTGAGATCTGCATTTATTATTACCAACTCAGGCCAAGTTTAGTGCGTGCCATCACGTTTGGTAAAAATGTGGCTGTTCCTCCGGCCAAAAATGCAATCTTCTCATATCCAAAGGGGGGTATGTGCGCTCACTATTGTTTTCTTTTTTTTGTGCTAACTAAATTACAAAGCTTAATGATGGATTTTAAATTTGAATTCTCGAAGAAGGTTTCGTGTCTTTTTGCATCTTTGCACACAATATTTGTTTGATCTACCCCATCTAACCAAGCTTATTGTTTAATGATTAGTACTCATATGAACATTCTTCTTACAAAACTCCAGCAAGTCAAAAAAATCTGGAGAATTTTCTTACCATACGAATTGATTGTGAAACACGTGGTATGTCATTTTTCTTACCATACACGAATTGATTGTCAAAAAATGTTACTAGATATATTGTTCTATGTGGAATGGAAGGAACAGCCCATGTGGATCACTTTGACTCTTTTCCAATTCCTCACCGGGAATAATTGTACCAAACCTATGAACTTATTGCAAAAATAACTGAATTTCAAACAGGTCCCACACTCCTAGCAAGCAACTGATTGTACTCCTTTGGCCTTTAAATAACGAGGAATTTAGCTGGTACGTGCATTGCAAACATATATTAACCCCAAGGTCTTTATCCAGAAGTCGTTACTAGTACTTCTGTTCTGTGAAAACCCTGTCATATAAATAATTGTGTTTGAAATACACCTAGCAGGAAAAGATGGGCAAGTATGTACATATAATAAGAAATGATATCTTCACCAAAGAATTAAAATTGTGAGTTGGAGATAAGAGGGGCACCAAGTGGCACACCACTTGCTAGTACTAGTCTCACTTCATCGACCCCGCTATCGATGTATCTAATACTAGTAATAGAGCTTAGCTTGGGTCCGGATGTGCCGCGGAAGCCCTGATGAGATGCCGTCCGGTTATGATGTGGCGTGCACCTTCTACATGATGTGATGCGCCACACGGCCCACACACCGCATCACACAAATGTACAAACATGGTGACGGATAACGAACGCGACGTCCGAATGCCTCTGCTGGCAACCAAATCAAATATATCCTTTGTTTATGCATGCAGAAAAAAAGAGAGCGAAAAAAAAGCGTACCATGTGAACCACGCCACCCCTGTTTGATCGCTTACTGAAACTGCATCACGTCACGCGAGATTGTATAACATGTCCCGGTGTGTAAGTGCCGAGAGGTTCAGAGTTTAGACAAAGGGCAGGTCCAGATGCCGAGCCGAGCCAGCGGCCGCAACCTACGTGATGCGTTCAGTTTGGACAGAGTAGGATAATACTAGTTTTAAACCGGCCTGCCGAAGTGCCGAGTGCCGACCTTCCTCGGCAAGCGAAAATAACACTCGGCCGTCGGGGCCGTGCGTGCTCGCTCGCCACCGACGCGGTATCTTGCATGTACGGAAGCAGTACGTTCAGAAACCCTGTCGGGTGCACTCTTTTTTGCAGTAAAACGGCTGGCGGTTCACACACGCAAAGGTGCTCCACTTTCGGTCGCAACGCGAGTTTCTGCCGCCCATCTTTCGAAAAAAAAGTTTCTGCCGCCCTGCCGGCTCCATTCATCCACGACGACGGCACCAAGCGAACGCCGACGTATGTCAAGCTCCGGCCCTGCCTCAGTAACAGCCATCATATCATCATGCATGCAAAGATAGGCGGGTCTTTGGAAAGGAAATAGGTAGCGCATGGGGGCATGGTGCCCGATCTGATCCGTGTGTGGCCCTCCCCCACGGCCACGGGATTATGGGATGGGATGTGTCCGTTGGCCGATAACGACCTCTCGTGACCGATCCAACCGCGCATCTTGGGTGCCTTCTCGTCGCCGCAATGGCAAGTTGGCAAGCATGGTGCACGGTCCCCGGCAAAGATATTTCTGGCTGGGGCGAGGATGCACCGCACGCACGAGCTCCGTCCGTCAAAGGAATTTCGGCAAAAAACAAAACCAGCGGTTTTCTTCTTCATTTCTTCAGACTTGTTGGTTCGTCGTCTACGGATTAATTCTACCGTCTTCCTAGTACAAGCAAAACACTACCCTGCAGCTGTGCAGGTCTGAACACTTGGACACAACGCATCGCGTTGTTATCCAGAGATCGATACCGAACTTGGTACGATCGGCGACGCTGACGTTCGGTTCTTGGCCCCTGCCTGCCTTAGCCCGATGACAATAATCACACGACGATTATTCGTTGCAACGCCGTGTACATCATTCGTTGCCGAGAGCAAGGGAGACACGACACGTACACGTATCCGATGGCACGGGAGGCAAGGTGATTTACATACGGCTCGCGTCGCTGCGATGAAGCAGCGGGCCGTAACCAATTGGTAGTTGTGTGTGGTGCTTAGTGTATAGATTTAGACGGGAAAATACTTGATCTGTGTATGCATGTGTCAAGGTGTCCTAGATCTAGAAATGGAGAAGTGAGAGGGCTTAGATTCATACCATCACGAGTAGAGGTGTTGGATGGCTCAGTTGATGCCATAGCTGGTTTGTTGAGGGAGATCTGCTCACGGGCAGCGACGTTCGGGGAAGATGTTGCAGTGACCCTTCGTAGGAGATCTCGCCGGCCCTCCGGTCGCCACCGGCTTTGGCCAGGGACGGCGGTGGACGTCGTGGTGGAGCTTCCCGCCGCCGGAGCGCTAACCCTCTCGATCGGTCTAGGGTTTGAGTGTCGGTGGGGAGAGTACTCAGTTCAACCTCATGAGTAGAGCCGTGGCCCCCACCACTCTCTTTATAGCGCTGGCGACAGGGGCCCACCAACCATGTTGGGTTGGGCGCCCCCGATCAGGGCGCAGATCAAGGCCCATGGCCTTTGGGCCTTTGGGACTGAGGAGATCAATCCAACAATCTCCCCCTTGATCTCATTCTTTATCTTATTTTCTTTTCCAGTATCTCTCTCATTCCATCTTAGATTTATGTACAAAGCTTATCTCATCGTCACGATCCTCTATCGATAGAATCAATAGCCACCGTACACGCCTCTAGTCAGAAATGAATTCTTATATCTTATCGGGCCTTCTAATCCAGGAACCATAGGCTTTCCCTTAAACCCATACCGGCTAAGTGTTCCTTGAACACATTGGGTGGTAGGCCTTTCGTTGGCGGATCCGCAAGCATATTCTTTGATCTCATATGCTCGAGGCTTATGGTGTGATCCTGGATTCTATTTTTTACCGAATAAAATCTTACTTGTATCGACTTGGTAGCCGCACTTCTTTTGTTGTTGTAGGCATAGAATACTGCAGGCTGGTTATCGCAGTACATCTTTAATGGTCTTTCTATGCTATCCACAATTCGCAAATCGGGTACGAATTTCTTTAACCATTCTACCTGCGTCGAGGCCTCATAACATGCTATAAACTCAGCATACATCGTTGATGTTGCTGTTACTGGTTGATTTGAGCTTTTCCACGAGATAGCTCCTTCAGCAAGCATGAAGATGTAACCTGTCGTGGATTTTCTGCCTTCTTCGTCTCCAGCATAATATGCATCTGCATACCCTTTGATCTCCAGGGAAGCGGTTCTTCTGTAAGTTAGCATGAGACCTTTTGTGCCTTGCACATAACGGAAAGCTTTCTTTACCCGTTTCCAATGTTCTATTCCTGGTTTCTTCTTGATATCTGCTAAGCACATTTGTGACAAAAGCTAAGTCAGGGCGAGTGCACGCTTGTGCATAAGACAAGCTCCCAAGAGCTGAAGAATACGGTACCGATTTTATCTGTTGTCTTTCATATTCATTCTGGGGACATTGAAATTTCCCAAATCTATCACCCTTGACTATCGGAGCAGAAGTAGGATTACTTTTCTGCATATTATACCTCTCTAAGATCTTTTCTAGGTATGTCTTTTGTGACAATCCTAGAACCCCATTTCTTATATCTCGATGAATCTCGATTCCTAAAACAAAGGAAGCCTCACCGAGATCTTTCATGTCAAAGTTAGAGGACAAGAATTTCTTGGTTTCTACTAATAAGCTAATATCACTACTTGCCAGTAGGATATCATCTACATACAGTGCAAGAAAAATGTATTTCCCTTTCTTAAACTTTGCGAATACGCAATTGTCCTCAATATTCACTTTAAACCCAAATTTCTTTATCGTTTCGTTAACTTCAAATACCATTGTCTTGAGGATTGCCTCAATCCATAGATGGATTTCTTAAGGTGGCATCCCATGTGTTCTTTTCCTTTCACAACAAAACCCTTAGGTTGTGCCATGTAAATGTTTTCTTCTAGATCCCCATTTAGAAATGCCGTCTTTACATCCATTTGATGTAGTTCTAGATTATAATGAGCTACTAGAGCCATTATAACTCTAAAAGAATCTTTACAAGAGACTGGTGAAAACGTCTCATTGTAGTCTATACCTTCCTTTTGTGTACATCCTTTAGCCACGAGTCGAGCCTTATGTCTCTCTATATTCCCTTTGGAGTCACGTTTAGTCTTGTAGACCCATTTACAGCCTACTGTTTTGGTTCCTTTAGGAATTTCTACTAAATCCCAAACTTCATTGGAACTCTCTGGCAGTGTGGAATAGCCTATCATGCTTCGTACCATGTCCATCAAGGTACGATTTCTTCTTTCAGCTACTCCATTCTGTTGTGGGTCGTCCGACATTGAATACTGGGCAACAATTCCTTGTTCCTGTAGAAACCTTGCAAAGGGTCCTGGAACTTGTCCGTATGGGGTATGCCGACCATAGTATTTCCCTCCACGGTCGGATCGTACTATCTTAATCTTTAAATTATGTTGATTCTCAACTTCAGCCTTAAATATTTTAAATTTATCCAATGCTTCTGATTTTTCTTTAATCGGATACATATAACCATAACGGGAATGATCATCTGTAAAAGTTATGAACGAGTCATAACCGTCTATACTCGTAACTGGGAACGGACCGCAGATATCTGTGTGAATTATTTCTAAGATGCCTGCGCTGTATTCCGCATGTTCTCTGGTTATCTTTACATATTTCGCTTTTATGCATTCAATGCATTTACCTAAGTCTGAGAACTCAAGAGGAAGAAGAATTTCATTCTTAACCATCCTTTCAATTCTCCCCCTCGAAATGTGGCCTAAACGATAGTGCCACAATTTCGATGACGTACTCTGAGTTCTCTTTCTTTTTCTGTTGGTGGGTACGGATTCTTTTGCATTCACATCACACACAGAATTCACACTTTCACGTGGTGATAGCAAATATAAATCATTCTTTCTCAAAGCAATCGAAACAATCGAATCGTTATAGTCTATTACACACTTGCTGTTTCCAAAACGGCATTTAAATCCATCATCATCAAGTTTTGAAACACTAATCAAATTCCTTTTAACAGAAGGAACATAAAAAAACATCTCTAAGAAGCAACTCAAAGCCAGTGTCAAGCACCAAGAGAAGGTCTCCCACCGCCTCCACTTCGGCTTCGACTCCATTCGCGACTTTAATCTTTCTTTCTCTTCTTTGAGTTGTTCGCGTTTGGATGAATCCCTGTAAATAATTTGCAACATGAATTGTTGCTCCTGAGTCATTCCACCAAGTAGATTTCACATAATCTACATACAGAGATTCATTCACAAAAGAAATAATGTTCTCACCATTCTTTTCACACAGCATCTTGTAGTAATCTGGACAATCTTTCTTGTAATGTCCCTTCTTCATGCAATAGAGACATTGATCTTTATCTACAGTGCATTACCCAAGCTTGGGCTGATGCTGCTGGAACTGCTGGACCTGCTGGGGAGCCTTAGCCTTGGAGGATTCATCTTTTACAAAGTGATTCTTTTTCTTTTGGTTATGCACAAAGTTTATAGAGCCACCATGTGCAATCTTAAGTCTCTCCTCCTTTTGGGCTAGCATTGCCGTTGTCTTCTCTATGTCCCAAGGCTCAGGACTCAAGTTGTAGCCAACTACAAGGTTCTCAAACTCTGCAGGAAGGGATTTGAAGATCAAATAGACAATGTGACCCTCACTGAACTCCAAGTTCATCGGTTTAAGCTTGTTGTTGATGTTTATCAAACGGTGGATGAACACTTTGAGTCCACCTCCTCTGTATTTTACACCAACCAATTGCTCAAGCAACTGATGAGCGTAAATCTTGGAAGAACCAGTGTACTGATTCTTTATCTTTGCAAGGTATTTAACAACATTCTGACAATCTGTGATTGCCCCCAAAATGGTAGGCTCTACGGTGTTTTCCACCACTGCTAAACATTTCTTGTTAGCATGTATCCATTTCTGATTCATATTATCATAACTATCTTTGGATGCTTTGTAAGCATCCTGTGCTTGTTGCCAAGCAGTATCTGTCATGTCCTCCCCTCTGACTGGCGCCTTAGGCTCTACAGGCACCGGATGTGTAAGGATCCAGTCCAGATCTTGCATGGTGAAGAAGAGATTCAGCTTCTTGTACCACTCATTGTAATTATCTCCCTTCAGAGTTGGTATATCTCTGATGGCAACTCCAGCTGAAATCAATCAGGAACAAGTGAGAACAATATATAAGAATAAATCTGAATATGACTATATGTTTTATCATCAACTTTGATCAGAAAATAAAACACATAGTGACCTTTTACATTAAAACTTAATCACCTTTGGGCAGAAAAGGTAATAATGTATGAAAGAAACATATCTATGAAATCATAATATTATTATTCTCAACTTCGGTCAGAAATCACAATTATTCTGAAATTTAATCTATGACTTGAAAAATAAATGGTTCGAATTTAAATTCCAAATCAAAATAATCATCTATGCAGCGGAAACTGTAATATTATTCTATTCAGAAGCAAAAATTCTATAATCTATTCTCTAAACGTTTATCCCTTTGGTTCAAAATGAATAGGAATCAAATTTCTGTGCAAATTCTATGCAAATCATCAAAGAAATAACTTCTGAAAAGAATAAAAGAAAAAAAATTATCTGTTTCAGGCCGCCCATACGGCCCGTTGCGCGGCTCACGGCCCAGCAGCGCTCAGCACGCGCGGCTCGGCCTGCCTGCTCGCGCAGCTCTCGACTCGGCCCGCTCGCGCAGCTCGCGACTCGGCCCAACAGCAGGGCATTCCGCGGCTCGGCTCGGTTTGCGATTGCGGCTCGGCTCGGCTGGCTCGCTCTGCTCTTCTCGGCTCGCAGGCCGCAACCTGGGCCTGGGCCACCAATTCGGCCCAGCCGCGGCGCCGACCTTAGCCCTGCGTCGATCTGGTCCGTCCATTCGAATCGGACGGCTCAGCGAGCTTTTCGGTGGGAATAAAAGGACGAATGGCTAGCTCAACCCTAACCCTAAATCACTTTCTTCCTTCTCCCTCCCCAGTCGCAGCTGGCTCTGTCTGCGCCGACGGCAAGCGGCTCGCCGACGCGCCGCCGCGCAATGGGAACACCATGGCCAAGGTCTCCTTCTCTCTTGTCTAGTCTTTCTCCCTCACTCTTTCCACTCCCAAACGGTGGCAGCAGAAGGTTTGCGCCACCTTGGATCTCCTCGCCGGCGCGTGTGCTCATCAAGGGTGAACGCACCACCATCGAGCGGTTCCACGGTGGTGGCTCTGTGCGCTCGCGTGCCGGCGTCCTGACGGCGAGTGCTTCTTCTTTGCGCGTTCGTCCACCAGCGTCCCGGCGGCTTGGCGCGTCTGGTCGCTCGGCGTCGAGGTGACGGCCGGCGGTGAGTCTGTTCCGGCTTGAGTGTGCCGGATCTGTGTGTGTGGGATTGTAGATATGTGGTTTTTGGTTTGGATTCGAGGGTATTTGGATCTAGGGTTTCGGGGTTCTTCTGTTTCTTTCGATTTCTTTCGAAATTCTTTCTATTTTCTCTAGATCCGAACTAGTTCTACATATCTAGTAGGCGACTGATACCGATTGTTAGTTGTGTGTGGTGCTAGTGTATAGATCTAGACGGGAAAATACTTGATCTGTGTATGCATGTGTCAAGGTGTCCTAGATCTAGGAATGGAGAAAGGAGAGGGCTTAGATTCATACCATCACGAGTAGAGGTGTTGGATGGCTCAGTTGATGCCATAGCTGGTTCGTTGAGGGAGATCTGCTCACGGGCAGCGACGTTCGGGGAAGATGTTGCAGTGGCCCTTCGTAGGAGATCTCGCCGGCCCTCCGGTCGCCACCGGCTTTGGCCAGGGACGGCGGTGGACGTCGTGGTGGAGCTTCCCGCCGCCGGAGCGCTAACCCTCTCGATCGGTCCAAGGTTTGAGTGTCGGTGGGGAGAGTACTCAGTTCAATCTCGTGAGTAGAGCCGTGGCCCCCACCACTCTCTTTATAGCGCTGGCGACAGGGGCCCACCAACCATGTTGGGTTGGACGTCCCCAATCAGGACGCAGATCCAGACCCATGGCCTTTGGGCCTTTTGGACTGAGGAGATCAATCCAACAGGGACACGACTCGCTCGTCTTTTGGAAACAGGTTCGGTTCAAGGGAATGCCCTGGAGTGATAATAAGTAGCGTGTCTGCGCACTCAACAAGGTCGAGATTAGTTAACCTGCATGTCAACAAATGGACAAAAAAACAATAACGTCACGACTTTTTTATTAAGACCAAAAAGTTTTTTTTTAAAAAAAAAACCATGTTGTTACACGGGAAGCCAAAAAGGTAGAAGAATTGTTCGTGGAAACGGCGAGCAGCCGGGAGGGATGGGCTTTGGGCTGGCTTCGTGGTTTTGGGTCACTAATGATGATCGGCAGGGAGCCAGGGAAGCTTGACGTTGCGATGTGCTCTGCCTCTGCAAGGGCAGCCTAGGACCGGGGGCTCCGTCGTCCAGCGTCCACGATGGCTATTGGAGTCGGGTGGACGTGCGCTCACCCAAGGCATCATACGAGTATACGACACAACAACAACAACAACAACGCAATGCTAATGCCATGCTGCGTACGCCCAGAGTTCAGGATTACAATCCCACTCCTGACTTCCTGAGCTCCGAGTTGAGGCGTCGATTTTACAATGGCACATGTCGGGTCGGCCGTCCTCGGCAGTGGCGTGCTCGCCACCCACGCAGGTCGGGGATTAATCAATCACTAGAAAAGTCCGTGGCGTTGCCGCGGATGACCAATAGATGTACCCATGGTATAGTTCATTTTGCATCTGGTCATATAAATAGTTTTTGGGAATAAATGGCAGAGTGCGTTGAACCCGTAAAAGCGCTATTTGCAAACGTTGTAGATTGAAATATTTGACATCTTTTATTTTGAAGTCGATTGAAATATGAAAACTTATGCAAGAGAATTAAAAATAGCATTTAATTATATTTGTCTATGTATGGATTTTGGTGTTTAGAGAAATTTTATATTGAAAAATTGTTTTTTGAAAAGCGTTTTGGCGTTAACTTAAAAACATTGTGGTTTTTGGATGTTAGCTGTAATGAGGAAATTGGAGAAGTGAGTCTCATATTTTAAGTTTGCTTTACAATATATTTGTTGACTTTTAAAATTCGTTTTGCTGGTCGGATGTTAGTTAGAATGGGGGAATTGAAAAAATGAGTTCGATTCTTATTTGTTTTATCTATAGAACTTTTTACTTTAAATTTTTTGAGCGGTTTTGATTATTTTTTTTTAATTTGGAGATATTTTGGATTCCGAATCTTAGATGGGAATGAACTATTGAAATACTTTGAATTTAAAATTTTGCTGCGTAATGTTAGCTATAATAGGGGAATTGAAAAATGGGTTTGATTTTTTTTAGTTTTCCATGTAATATTTTTAAAAATTTGAGCCGTTTCCATGGTTATTTTTAAAATTTGGAGATGTTTTGGTGTTCGAATCGTAGATGAGAATGAATTATGAAACAATTTGAATTTAAAATTTTATTAGGCACGAAAGATTTAGAGTTTTGAATTTTAATTGTTCTTTGTATTGAGCATTTTTTTAAGTTAAGGATGTTCTGGTATCGGAATCGTATGTACGATGGGGTGTAGATTATCTGCGTGGATGAATGGCCGAAGTAATTAAAAATATACTCTATAATAAAATTGTATGTCTTGAATAGTAAGAAAATGTTATGTTAGATATTTTTTTGGTTCCATCACGTTCTGCTGGTTGAATGGTGGGCATAATGTTGCTTGTAGGGAAATAACTAATAGAATGGGTAATTGCGTAATTTAAGCAAAAGCTGAGGGATGTTCCACAAAAAATTCTGAGAGAGAAAAAGGACGGCGGGTTTATTGGGCCTGCTCGCTGCAGCTTATTTCACTGGCTGTAGCCTAACAACTGCATGCAGTGGAAAAAATGCCGAACGGCTGCCGTTTGCTGTTGCCTAACCGTAGCTTGGCTAGCAGCTGCTTCCTGTTGCACGGCTGCTGCAGCGGCTACAATAGCAGCGGCAGCTGCAGCTGCAGACAGTGGAATAAGCTGCAGCGAGCAGGCCCATTGTAGGAAAGATTAGGGTGCTTTTTGAAAACATTGCTGGCTGGTTGGGTGTGGAGTGCGGGTTGATTTCTGCAAAATCGGAGGACTTATTCGCACAAAATCTTGAGAGAGGGATGTCGACGGCGGGTTATATTTCCTGAAAATTCGAGGGCTTTTGTACAAAGTGTCCGATGATGGCACGATCTTGGCCGTCCGCTTGGCCGATCGGACGGCGACTTATCGACGACGTGGCTCGCTCACGGGCCAGCGAATTGGCCAAGAATAGTAAGGTAAAGATATCTTACGCAGTCATACACCTACTCTGTACGGCGAGCACTGCATTCTGCAGTGTTTAATTTGCAGTGAAAGCTTGAAACTGCGGTGGGGATTCGCGCGACTGCCGAGGCGTTCAGTTCAGGCGCCACGAGTCCACTGCACGACGAACGCCACACGACGATACGTGCGGTTCCTCATGCACGACGCCAACTGAAAGGAGAGAGCCCGACCGGTGTAGCGTGCATGCCATCCTCTCGATGGCCGCGTGAGCTTGCGCTTTTGCCGACGTTTAGGTCGAGCATGCATGGCCGGGAGCCAGGATTCCCATCGGCGTTCGGTAATGGCTGGTGGGAGCGGGCAGATCGACACAGGGGGCGTGTTGAGTTGCCCTGAATTTATGTGACCTTCGATCTCGACCTTTCATGAGTTGTGACCCGTGCAGTTGCAGATTGGTCCAAGGAAGACTATTTTTTCGAGAACACGTAGGATGGTCCAAGGAAGACTAAGTATGTGCTTGGGTACGCACGTGCGTGGTACTCCTGCTACGTGGTAATCACTACCGGAAAATCCTAATATGCCGAGAGCTTCAATCTTTGCCGTGAGCCAAATGTCGGGCTCTCGGCAAATCAGACGTTCACCGTGAGCCAAGCCTCTAGACTCTCGGCAAAGGAACAACCGTCGGCAACAACAATGTTTGCCGTGAGCCTATAAGGTCGGGCTCTCGGCAAAGTTTGCACTCTCGACGAACGCGAACTTCGTGCCGTGAGCCAAATGTCGGGCTCTCGGCAAATCAGACGTTCGCCGTGAGCCAAGCCTCTAGACTCTCGGCAAAGGAACAACCGTCGGCAACAACAATGTTTGCCGTGAGCCTATAAGGCCGGGCTCTCGGCAAAGTTTGCACTCTCGACGAACGCGAACTTCGCCGAGAGCTTGAGCAAAGATACTCTCGGTAAACTTGGGCCTCTCGGCATACGTGATCACGTGCCACGTTCGTGCTTCCGCCGCCAGAGACGGCGTGTGGGGCGGCCGTCAACCTCTTTGCCGTGAGCCTACATGGTGCTCACGGCAAAGGGTGCTTTGCCGAGAGCAGCGGACGTCCTCTCGGCAAAACTGGACATGTGGCACGGCATCCGTCAGGTCGGCATGGCCACGTGGCAGCCTCTTTGCCAAGAGTTTTGCCTAAGCTCACGGCAAAGGCAAGGTTTGCCGAGAGCTTTCCAAAGCCTCACGGCGAAAGCATGCTTTGCCGAGAGCATCCTCGCGCCTCTCGGCAAACGTGTCCCATATTTTTCACATTTCAACGCCCAAACAAATTTTCTTAGTTCACACATCCTACAAAGTACAACATGTGAGCATTTGACTATTTTACCAATTTGTTTGCTATTTTTAATTTCTTTGTATCAATTTGTTGGGTTTATGGAATAATTCTAAGTTGAATAGAGAAACGATTCGAAAAATGGTAAAAAATGAATTAATTAATGAGATTCATGTAAGTAAGTGTGATGTGAAATCTTACCAATAAAATAAGAGTATATTTTGATGAAAACATGGGAAAGACCACGTGGATTAATAGTTTTGCGATTATTAAAAATAGCAAATGGAGTCCGAAAATCATGATTTATGTAGACATCCAATGATTTGGTGTACTAAGAGTGTGGGAAAAGTTAGACTAGGTTTCAGGCAATTTTGTGTCAAACCATGCACAAATCCGAACATCTCTGTAGAAGTTTCGTAAACATCATATGTGATCTCTAGAATTCGAACTCAAAGGGAACTTTAAATTTGAGTTTGCATGCAAAACTTTGTGCACATGTTATAGACACTATAATATGGTCTATGTCAAAATTTGGTATTTTTTCAGAATAATTTGATATATATTTCTACTTCATATATACATGAAATAATGAAAATTTACTAAAATACACATGAAATAATGAAATAATATGCAAACAAATAGTACTTCATGATTTTACTCATCATATGAAATAAGATCAGTATCACCAACACTTTAGAAAAAAGAAATGGAGAGCACAATAAAATAAAAACTAATGGGAAAATTACTCTTTGCCGAGAGCCACAAGGCGCGCTCACGGCAAACAGGGTGTTTGCCCAGAGCTTGAGCGTGTGCCTCTCGGCAAAGAGGTTGTTTGCCGAGAGCTCTCCTTTATGCTCACGGCAAAGACCCTAAACCCTATTTCTCCATATGGGCGGCCGCCCAAATTTTGTGGAAAGTTTGAAAAAATTCCACTTTGCCGAGAGCTTTTTTGTTTGCCGAGAGCTAGATCTTGCTCTCGGCAAACGTCCAGCCACTTACCTTAATAATTTTCCCCCACCCCTCTCCCCCAACCCTTTCTCCTCATTTCCACTGCGTGTTGCGCCTCTCTCCCCGCACAGCCGCCGCCGCCGTCGTCCTCTCCGGCCCCGGCGAGGTTACCGTCGCCCGCACAGCCGGCCGCCCTCCGCCGGCCCCGGTAGCCGCCCCGCCGGCCGCCCCTCTGCCAGCCCCGGGTGCCGGCCGCCGCTCCCCGCCCCGCCCGCAGCCCCTCCCTGGCTCCGCCCCGCCGGCCGCTCCTCCGTCGGCCCGGGCTGCCGGCCGCCCCTCCCGGGCAGCTGCGCCTGCGCGGCCCCAGCTGCCGGCCCCTGCCGCCGGCCTGCCCCCTGGTCGTCTCTCCCCGTGTGGAGAGCCGGCCCCGTCCCCGGCCGGAGCTTCTCCCGGCGCTCATCACCGTCCCCCCGCTACACCGCCCATCGCCCGTTGCTCCTTGTGGCGCCCCACTCGAGCCTCGCCATAGGTAAAAATGATTGAATTTCAAAATGTGAATTGAAAATGGTGTTGATAACTAACTGCTTCATTAAAACATTGAATTAAAAATTGTATAAATTTGTAGAAAATTTGGATTCATGTGTAGGAATGAGTTAATTTAAAAATATAAATTGATATGATGGTTGTTCTATATTTGTGGATGTATATGGTTGTATGAATGTGTAATTCTATAAAATGAATGTGAATCTATAAATGTGAATGTGATTCTTTGTGACTAAACGATATGATGGTGGGCTTTAGAAACCTCACCGTGCAGGGGAATTGCTGCCGAAATTTTTCATTGAAATTGTTATGTTATTTTTCCAGGAGAGGAGTCGACGCTCGTCTTCCTCGACGCTAGCTGACGCTCACCGTCCTCGACGCTAGCCGGATAGCAAGGTGAGACATAGAACACTTGTCTTTTCGTTTCATGTTTTAGGTCACGTAACCTAGTTAGGCGTCTCCCGTTCGAAAGAGATACAGTTTGAGATATGCAGATCTCTGCATATCATATGTAAAACTGTATCTGTTTCGAATTGTCCACGTTTATTGGACAGCCCGAGGATGCGACGATGTCGTTAGTTTCCATGTTCTACTTCTATCCGGGATAGAGTTTCGGCAGCATCTCCCTGTTGTTCTTCGGATGCACACTCTCCTTTCAAGGACGTGTATCTGGAGAACAGCGGGGAGATGCTGCCGAAATTCTGTCTCGGATAAGAGTAGAGCATGGAAACTAACGTCATCGCCGCATCCTCGGGTGGGATTAGGACCTATCTTTGCCTATTAGAAAGTATAAGGAGCGTGTAGATACTTAAGATATTTATATCCCTCGTTGAAATATGAAAGGATGGCTGACCGTAAGTGGATGTACACGGCCGCCTGAGTCCACGTCAGTTTACAAAAGAATGGATGGACAAGACCCAGAGATTCATTAAACTAGCATTTGCCAAGGCTAAAGGAGCCAATGCGACTTGGTGTCCATGCAGTCGTTGTCAAAACAAGAAACGGCAAACAAAGAAAGATATGAGTACTCATCTTTGCAAGAATGGGTTTGTTGCCGGCTATACTCGGTGGGTCTACCATGGCGAAACCGATCGGAGAAGGGAGGAGGTGGTGAGGCAACGTGTCATGGAGTTTGATGATGAAGCCGGGGTAGGGGACATGTTAAATGACTATGACGAAGCCCACTTCAATGAGGACGAGCCGGAGGTAACCGCAAAAGCGTACTACGACATGTTGTCCGTGGCTCAACAACCCTTACACGGGCATACCATTAGGTAGTTGACGGACGTTGAAGTTTGAACTATCTGTGGTTGAACTTGTGGTCGAACTTGAATGTTATGTGCATGAACTTGTGGTATAATTTGTTGTTGAACTTGTGGTCGAAACAGTATGTTATGTGCATGAAGTGTTTGTGTAATGGTTATATTAATTGCCTGTGATGTATTTGAGATGTATGTGTGATATATTTTAGTTGTTGGGCACCATATATGAGCAAATAAAAAATTAAAAAGGACTCAGCCCAGGGGTTTGCCGAGAGCACGGGGCCAGGCTCTCGGCAAAGGAGCCATTTTTTGCCGTGAGCCAAGCCTCAGGCTCTCGGCAAACATGCACCTTTGCCGTCAGCCTTGGACGGCGCTCTCGGCAAAGCCCTGTGCAGAGGCCCCGCACCTGCCCCCCCCGGTGTGGGCCCCATGGGCTCTTTGCCGAGAGCCTGGCACGTGGCTCTCGGGAAACCAAGCTGCGGGCCACACAGAGACGACGCAACGCCGTCTCGCCGGCGTTAGGGCCAGGTCTTTGCCGAGAGGCTACATGCTCTCGGCAAATACCTCTGGTGCACACGGCAAAGGCTTTGCTGTGAGCCCGACAGAAAGCTCTCGGCAAAGGGAGCTTCGCCGAGAAAAATTTTGTCGAGTCAGCTTTGCCGAGAGCCGGCTCTCGGCAAAGCCTCTGCCGAGAGGATGATCCTCTTTGCCGAGAGTGCCAGGCTCACGGCAAAGAGCCTGAATCCGATAGTGAATAGAGAGACGCGCGTGCACACCACAGGCTTCCTGGTAGAGGCTTCTTCTTCGTGTCTGTCCTGTGCGTCCGGTCCGGCCTCCAGCATCTGATGGCGAGTAACGTAGCAAGCCGCGTCATCATACCTGACCTGGACAACTTGGCCGGCCTCTGCAGAACTGACTGCGTGCCTATCTCCGAGCAGCAGTCGGCACGGTAACAAAGAGCGGATAACACACCACCAATCCACCATCCATCCTCCACGTCTTCTCTGGCCACGCGCTAGCTGACTCTGCACACCACCACTTGGCTGCTGGATACGATGATGATCAGGACGGAACATGCGACGCCCTTAGCCAGCCAATCTGGTCTCGCCGTCGACGCTGACGTTCTTGGCGCGACGAGCACATGTCGCCGTTCGTCGTCTTCGTTCTCTTGTACTAGAAGCTTAGAAAAAGACGAGTGACCATAACCAGATGACGACGGCGTAGTTAGTTTCTCGTGCCGTCCGGCGTTGTACGACGGCGTAGGTGTACAATTTCTTCGTGCCTGCTGGGGAGTGACGGAGCTGCGAGGTGATCGGATAGAGCTGCGTGCCAAGATCGCGCTCATGTGCACGTGGCTGGCTAATCCCTGCCTGCGTGGCGTGATTCCTGAATCCTGACCGATATGCATGTTCGTGTGTGTTTTGTCGAGAGCAAAAGAGGAGACGTATTTCACGGCACGCAAATGACCAGCATCGCGGTTTGTTAACGAGTCGGGTATTGTGACTTTTGGGCGAGTACGTGGAAGAGGTAGTAGGTGAAAAATTACTAGTAGTCCTAGAAAAAAGGCAGGGATAAGCGTTGTTTGTACATTCAAAAGGGACGAAAATTGCATCGGTTGCGAGATGGGTGAAATTATGTTTTGGGACCAAATTGATGGAGGATATATAGCCTTTTGGCCTTGCAAGCAATGTGCAGAAGCACAGCTCCAGGTTCAGGGTTTAGGCACATTGGTTCATTGTTAAGCGTTTAAGCTACAACACTACACTGGCTTGACCGCTTGACTCGTTGAAAGACCGTTTTTTCACCAACCATTTTTTTATCCTTTCTTTTTGGCAACCACTTTTTTTTTTAGCAGATCGATGCCGATGGCCGGGTCCCTCGCGTGCACCCCACATGTCCGAGTTCGAGTGCACCTCGCGTTGGACCCCATGTCCGAATAGAAGTTGGGCTTTGGTAACTATAGCGCGTTAGGCCTGATGCGGATTGCCGAGTTGGAATTCGAGTCGAAACCGGTAAAGGCCTGGCCCATGTGCAGCCTGCCCAGGTAGGGTTCGTTGAGGGGGGCAATATATTGCTGGCCTCCTTCCTCGGTTTCTCCATTCCAATCCCCCATCTTCCGTGTCCAAGCCGACAGCCGCCGCACCCTCACAAATCACAAATCCAGAGCCCCGCCTGCCTTCACGATCCAGAGCCCCACTGTTTGGAGAGGTAGATGGTGACGACTCGATCGATGGCGTTGACGGAGAGTCTTCGTATGGGGATTGAGGCGACCCCGTCGGAGGCAGGTGGCCGTGGCATCAAGAGGAATCAGGCGAGCGCAACGCCGGGGAGTGACATCCTGAGGAGGAAGAAGGAGATGCTGGAAGTCAACTCGTCCGGGAAGCTCTCGGCGGCCGGGGCCGGGAAGGCGAAGAGGATGAAGGTGGTCAAGCGTCTGCTGCCGCAGGACTTCATCGACTATATGATGGAGACACCGTCCCCGATCCTCGATGAGGTCCCTGAAGACGAGCTGGCCAAGCGTCCCAAGTTTTTCCGCGATGCCTACGCCAGATGTAAGGTTAGGAATGACAAGATCAAGGCCTACTACGACGCTCTCATCGACCAGTACAAGCAGCTGGGCTACGCGGAGGACGAATCAGAGGTCACCGACGACGAGGAGATGGAGGAGAAATAGGGCAGCAATCAGAGAGGGGACAGTGGCGCACTGATGCAAGGAGCCTGTGTGTGTGATCCAGCTACGGAGCTACCTATAGATAGCCAAAATGGCCTGACACTAAAAACATGACGCTAGCATGGTTTTATAGTATCATTGCCGGCACAACACCATAGTAGTGTAGTGTAGGCTGCGACCTCGGCATGTAGTGCCAACACGAACATGATACAGTTTTTGGCTTATACGACGTGGCACGATTGCCTTAAGTCATGGTATTGTGAAATAGATGTTTCCGTTGAAGTATTTGAGAAAATATATATATCTTTATATCAATCTGTAATATTGATCTATATTTATATAAGTTTCATAATGAAATGTATGAAATTGATGCATATCTATATGAATTTGTGATGAGATATATGAAGTTTGGAATTGAAAAGTGAATGTACAATGTCAGGGTCGACACAAGCACAATGGGTCGACTGACCCATAGTGCTGGTAGGACATTATGGGAAGGACGTAGTGTAGTGTTTGGGCTGGAAGGTCACATGATTAGCTTTAGTACTTATTAGTGTCGGGCCAAATAGTGTATACCGGGTTGTCCATTTGGCTATCTATACAGCTACCCCACCTTAAGGGGACGCTTGGTTCCCTATATGAGGCCTGGCCAGGCTGGCCGTCAGGACGAGGGCTTAGGCCTGGCCAGCCGCATGCAAAGGTTCCCGGGAAACGAGTTTCATTCTGGTCTGCAGCTAATGATAGTGGTATTAATGTTTTTTATCTGTGATTAAGACTTGATTAGGTAAATTAAAAGGTATTAAATGTACTTATAAAATAAATGTCATCATGACAATCATTTTAAAATTTGATCTGGTGCGACGTGTTCTCGTACAACCAACCAAACAACTTGTATCTGCGACCTGGTTGGACAGAAATAACCAAACAATCAAACCTTCATTGTATCCACACACCCTGGCTACTATGGGCCTGGCTCCAATATACGAGTCAACCTGGGTTCAACAGGGAATCAAACGCCTCTAAATTATAGTCTGAACTGTCTCTATGTGATCCAAGTACCTTTAAGTTAGTCGAATTCTCTGTGTGTGTTATTTATCATCTTGAATCCTTATTTTGCTAATGGTGATTCCTATGCTATATACCATCTGGTGGTTATCATGTTTCTTATTATTTACACTAAAAATCTATTATTTTGTTACTTTGTGCAAAGTACTATGGCTAGACATACATGTGAGCGTGGCATTACAGCGAGACCCTAAAACAAAAAAACCTCATGCTCACACTATTAAATCTTGACGAAATTTGTTGGAGATAATTTAGTTCATATATGTGAGCTCCGCCTAAAGAGCCAGACTCTAGACCTAAAACCTCGTGTTAATTAACACATTAAAATTTAGCGAAATTAATCGAAATTTATTGAAGATATATAATTCGACACTCTGCTACTTTGTACAAAGTAGTATGGAAGGACATATGTGTGGCCCGCATGAAGACATCCCTAAGCTAAAATCTCGCGTTTACACCTTGAATTTTAGCAAAATCAACCGAAATTTGTTTCAAATAACTTAAACGGTGTAGGCATGTAGTGGTTCGTAGTTCCTACGTACGTCAGCCATGTATTTGGAACCAACTAATAGTACACCATCCTTCATCATCTCCTAGAAAAAACTCATCATCTCGCGAGATAGCGGCCATGACATACATGTAGGGATGCAAATGAGTTGTAATTGGGTCAACCAGTAGCTGACCCACGCTACCCATCTACATCTATTTTGGGTTTTGGGTTACCCAGATCTTGACAGCGCATTTTCGTGGGTCGATCCAAAACACCAAAAAAAAAACACCAAAAATGATGCTGCTCTGCTTCGCTGCCGATCTGCGTACCGCAGATGCTTACGATAACAAACATTTAGTCGACCTAAAACACCAGTCAGGCACAAGCATAAACACCAACGCACCAGAGGATTCAGAACTTTCAGTCGCAAGAACACAGTAATAAACTTGATGGAAAACATATTATTTTCTCCAAATCTCGAATTACAGCCGCAGCTGCATGTTGAGGGGAAAGGTAAACTCCTTCTGGAAACATACGAAAAACAACGAACGAATTCTCACAAAAAAAATTGAATTTGAGAAACCTACAGCTGTCAGGAACTATGCCTCTGTCTATGTGCTCAATCTCAGACTTACGCCTCAGGTTCTCATCGGAGCGGAAGAGGATGCTAAGGATTTCCCCTCCAGGAAGATGAGTGGAGGAGGATGCCGGGGATTGTTCCTCCAGAAGCACTGCGAGCTCGAGGTGGTCCCTGCTCAGGACGAGGCGGCGGCGGGGAGGCAGCATGGGAGGGGAATTGCCCCTCGAGGAGTCTTCCGCAGGAGAGGATAGGGAGAGAAGAGGTGAAGGAAGCGACCGCACGCGTATGAGGTCGATGCCCAGGGTGCGGACAGGCAGCGTGGAATCGGCGAGACGGCAACGGATGCGGCGGCGCCGCCGCTGGAGGTCGGGATTGGGTTAACCAATGACCCGGCGTGGCGTACACTACTTGACACTAGATTTTTTTGGATCGACCCGTTGGGTATTTTCATCAGAAAATTTGTTTTGGGTATTGAGTCATTGGTTCGGCCCTATGAAATCTGCATCCCTACATGTACATGTGTGGTTGCGATTGACTTGCTTCCCGCCGCCATATCCAAAACCACGGCGGCAGCGAAAGCCTTGTTGAGTTTTTGGTGAAAGCTAGCACAAACACATGCATGAAACCAAACCAGTCCTAATCATATAGTCGGAGGGGAGCGAGATCCTGAGGCGGAAGAAGGAGAAGTTGGGAGTCAACCCGTTGACCGAGAAGCTCTCGCAGCCGGGGCCACGGGGAAGACGAAGAGGATGAAGGTGATCAAGCATCGGGTGCCGCAGAACATCATCGACTAGGATAAGGACGCCAAACCCGATCCTGGATGAGCTCCCTGAACACGAGCTGGCCAAGCGTTCCCAGACATTCCGCGATACCTACGCCGAATTTAAGGATATGAATAACGATCAGGGCCTACCTCCTTGGTCTCATCGACCAGTACAAGGCGCAGGGCTACGCGGAGGACGAATCAGAGGTCACTGGCGACGAGGAGGAGAACTAGCGCACGCGGGGGATCGGAAGGGGGGTAATGAATTTGCAAAAGCTATCTTATGTTAGAGAGTACTAGTGGTACGTGTATCGTGTCTGTGTGTGAACCAACTCCATGCATTGTCTTAGTGGTGCTTTGGAAATGTATGGAATGAAATCAGTTCTATTCAAACAATGTTTCGTTGGATTTTTTTTTTTAGGAAAAACTGATTTCTAGGTGGCTATTTTTTTAGCCCGAGATTTGTAGATATGTTAGGCCTGGCCCATATGCAGCCTGCCTAGGGCTGGGTTGAGGGGAAATATATTGCTGCCGTCCTACTTTTCAAGCGCAAGTTACAAGCCATTTTAATTATAATGACAAGATAGAAAACAGCGAAAATTATTCCATGATATACATAATAATAATGTAAAAACAGAGAGTTCTAAAATGTTATTTATATCATACCTACAAAGCCTAAAATTTTGGATGATTTTTAGTAGCTTGTATCAAGCATTTTTTTATTAAATGCGACCTTCATGCAAAACAAAATTTGCTATAAATGAAGCAAGTTACATTATTTTTCTCCATATGAATTATTTTTAATAGAAGAAACACTAAAACATATACATCAAAACTAAATTTATACTTGCTTTTCTGGACATTCAGAAGACACTAAGCATTATAATGTACGTGTATTGTAAATGTTTCATGATTTTTCGGTTGACATAAGTATATAGACCAATTAAAGATTAGATCATACTTTAATTTCTATA
Source organism: Digitaria exilis (assembly GCA_015342445.1). NCBI lineage: Eukaryota > Viridiplantae > Streptophyta > Magnoliopsida > Poales > Poaceae > Digitaria > Digitaria exilis. Next base: position 644,915 of record JACEFO010000302.1, read on the forward strand.
CTACGGGTAGCACAATCTCTTCACGTGTCCTAGTATTTTTCCTGCACAAAGCTACATCTAACATTTTTTTTTTGAGAATAGCTACATCTAACAAAGGTACCAAAGGCGGCTGAAAAGTTGGGCTTTTGATTATATTAATTAGTTCACGGTTAGGCCTGGGCGCCTGGCCCGTCTACGGCGGTGCAGCCTGCCTAGATAGGGTTTGTGGAGGGGGTATAAGCTGGCCTGGCCTCCTCCCTCCCCCTGCACTTTCGTGTCCAAGCCGACAGACCGCGCATCCCTCACAGCAGATCACAAATCGAGATCGAGAACCGCGTCTTCACAATCCAGAGATCGTGTCGGGAAGGCGATGGTTAAGACTCGATAGATGACGTTGATGGAGAGTCTCCACGTGAGGACTCATCAGGCGAGCGCGTCGGAGGCCAGCGGTGGCCATGACATCAAGAGGAATCAGGCGAGCTCGTCGCAGGGGAGTGAGATCCTAAGGACGAAGAAGGAGGTGATGTTAGCCTACCTGGACGGGGAGCTCCCGTCGGCCCGGACCCGGGCCGGGAAGAGGACGAAGGTGATCAAGTATCGGCTGCCGCAGCGCTACATCGACCATATCAAATCGAGGGCGTCGTCCCCGATCCTCGATGAGCTCTCTGAAGAAGAGCTCGCCAATGAGCCCAAGTTTTACCGCGATGCCTACGCCGAATCTAAGGTCTTGAATGACAAGATCAAGGCCTACTACCATGCTCTCATCGAGCAGCACGACGTGAAGGGCTATGCTGAGGACGAGGCAGAGGTCACCGACGACGAGGAGGAGATGGCGGTGGTGGTGAGCAAGGACGCACCGATCAGAGGTTGATGAAGAAATTTGCAAGGAGCTAGCCTATGTCTGCGATCAAGTCATCAAGGATCAAGGTCTGCAAGGATGGAAGCCTATGTCTGTGATCAAGGCATCAAGGATTAAGGTCTTAGAAGTTAGAGTAGTATCGTGTCTTTGTGTGATCCATCTATAGACAGAAACAGTTCTGATAGAACAAGGTTTTTTTTTCACGGATATGATAAAACAAGGTTTCGTCGTAGGGAATTTAGAAGAAAAAAACGATTTCAAGGTGGTGGTTAGTTTTTTACCCCGAGTTTTGTGGGTACTTTATTAATTTGTTTGGATTATGGAAATAGCAAGCATGTTTAACTAAAACTTTGTTTGGAAGATTATTGGGTGGAATATAATCAAACACATGCATGCACCGGCTACCCACCGAGCAGAACGTAGGGGATGTTCCTCCTCCGGGGCATATACTCATATTCACAAAACTAGGACTAAAAAAATAGCCACATAGAAATCAGTTGTTTGTAAAAATTCCAACGAAACATGGTTTTATACTTTTATTAGAGCTGAGTTTATTTCATATACATTTCCAAAGCACCACTAAAACAATGCATGGAGTTGGTTCACACACAGACACGATACGAACCACTAGTACTCTCGAATTTAAGATAGCTCGATCACAGACGGCTCCTTTTGCAAATTCATGAAGGTCAGTCTCGGTGAAGAGTATCATGGGAGTTTCATGGGTATTAAATACACTGCCACATTAGTAGTTTTGCTGACGTGGCAGGGTAATTAAGAGGAGAAGTTTCATGGGATGTGAGGGGAGTTTCATCACCATGAAACCCCTGTGGCACAGATACCTAGTTTCCAGTCTAAGTAACTGTGTCCATGAAACCCCACTGAGACTACGAAACCCCGCTGAGACTGGCATAATCCCCCTGCCGCGTGCGCTAGTTGTCCACCACCGTCTCCTCCTCGTCGTCGGTGACCTCTGATTCGTCCTCCGCGTAGCCCTGCGCCTTGTACTGGTCGAGGAGAGCAAGGAAGTAGGCCCTGATCTTGTCATTTATATCCTTATCTCCGGCGTAGGTATCGCGGAAGGCCTGGGAACGCTTGGCCAGCTCGTGTTCAGGGATCTCATCCAGGATCGGGTTTGGCGTCCTTAACATATAGTCGATGAGGTTCTGCGGCACCCGATGCTTGACCACATTCATCCTCTTCGTCTTCCCGGCTAACAAAAACTTCTTGACCGAGTTGCTGATGACTCCCAGCATCTCCTTCTTCCGCCTCAGGATCTCGCTCCCCTCCGACGACGTGCTCGCCTTCTTGGCCATCGAACGAGTCCTAACCATCCTCCTTAATTCCCTCTTGGAACAGAAGGCACGCGGAGCTCTATTCTCTGAGGACGCGCACGCGCGGCGGTTGATGTCGACTGGGGATTCGCTAGGAAGGCAGAGGAGGTCAGCAATATATTGCCCCGAAGGCCAGGCCTAGTAACGTGCAAATTAGTTAAATAACCAAAAGGCCAACTCGTTTTCGGTTCAGACTCGAATTCGGACTTGTGGGGGTCCGGTCCAACAGGAGGTGTTCGTAAGGGACTCGGCATCGGTCGCCGTCGGTGGGTGCTCCTGCTGCTCGGCCGGTACGTTACGTAGCATCGCGCTCGGACGGTGTGTCATCACCTCTATCTGCCCCCGGCCGTTTGGTCTCATGCTGTCATGCATGGCGAAAGATAAGTAAGAGTAACTAGACTAGCTAAGTGCCTAAGTCACTCCGGGAGTGGCCGCCGGCAACAGACATCGACGATCGGGTAAGCAGTTCAGAGCACATCCAGTACAAGGTGTACCTGCCAACTGATTTTATCGTTCGTTCCAAACAAAACCATCACACAGACAACAACTTCCTTCAATAATTATGCATCTCACGCACTGTTATTATTATTAGTCCCGCCAACACACACAGCCCAGACTCACACGATATCACTCACTAACTCACTCAAAGCAAGCCACGCGCCAACGCTGCTCACTTCGTGCCCGTGGTGGTGAGCCCGAAGCCGAACGGGAAGAGCGGGTCATAGTGCGCGTCGCCAACGTTCATCGGCAGCTGCTCCACCGACCTGAACCACGTCAGCGGCAGTTTCCCGGTGAACCCGTAGTCCCCGAACAGAACGTCGGCGACGCCCTGCCCCTCCGTGCCGGGCAGCCACGCGGCGACGAGCGCGTCCATGTCGCTCAGGTATGGCTCCACCACCAGCGGCCTGCCGGAGACGAGGACCACCACGCACTTGGTGACCTTGCACACACTCTGGATCACGCTCTCCCCCGGCGCCGGGATCGTTAGGTTCAGGTTGTCGCCCAGCTCCTCCGCGTATGGCGCCTCCCCGACCGCCACGATGGCGTAGTCGTACTTGTCACCAGCGACCACGCCGGCGTCCGGATTCTCCGAGTAGATCACCTGGGTGGCAGGATCCACGGTGCCCTTGATCGCCGACAGGATCGTCGTGCCTGTTCGATTGGATCCATCCCATGAAACGTACGTTAGTTTTCAATGGCCACTAAAAGGTAAGCAACGTACTGAATACTGTAGAAAAAATGAATGGGAGACCAAGCTAGCTGTACCGGCGGTGAAGTTGTTGCCGCTCTCTCCTTGCCACGACATTGTCCAGCCTCCACATTGGTAGCCCAAGTTGTCGGCGTGGCTTCCGGCAACAAGGATCTTGCCAACCTTCTTCGGAAGGGGCAGCAACGGAGTGTGGGCAGATTTCCCATTCTTCAACAGCACCATGGATTTCCTGACGGCTTCGCGTGCCAGATCTCGGTGTTCCTACCATGAATTACCAGACGTATGCAGTGTGAGGTGAAAGATAAAACACGAGGTGGTCAGATCTAGCTATGAACTTAGAACTGACTTGTTTGCCAAGTTCGCTGGCAAGGCTAGGTTCGGCGAAGGGGTTCTCAAATAGACCCATGGTGAACTTGACTCGAAGGATCCTGAAAACAGCGTCGTCGATTCTGCTCATGGGGATGACGTTGTTCTGAACATGCGACGTGAGACCGTCGATGAATTCAGTAAAGTTGGTAGTGGTCATTATCTGAAATTCACGACGTCAGCAAGGAAAACGGTACGTTACATGTATGTGGGGACTGTAATTCATATGATGATATATATCCCATTCTCACCATGTCAATTCCGGCACCGATTCCAGCTGCGATTGAGTAAGACGAGTTAGCGTGAGGAGGAGACGTAATCCTATCGATGCCATCCCAGTCGGAAATCACAAAACCCTGTTCATGATGATGTAAAAATATATATCCCAAAATTAGACGCCATTAGTACGATCTCTGAAAAATGTGTAGCTTATAATTGAGAACAAGAATTAAGAGAACAGTTTATCCGTGAGGAGCAAGTGAGCAACTAACCCTAAACTTGAGCCTGTTCTTGAGGAAATCAGTGATCAGGAAATGGTTTGCGTGCGTCTTCACTCCGTTCCAGCTAGAGTACGAGATCATAACCGTGGAGACGCCTCGGATGATAGCATTATAGTAAGGAGCCATATGGATGCTCAGCAGCCCATGAGCGTCGATGACTGTATTGTTTTGGTCCATTCCCATAAACGTTCCACCAGCACCAACATACTGCCTTGCGCATGCAGCAACTTTGTTCCTGCACAGTTTGTTAGTTACTCCAAGAATAAGTTCAACCTTTTAATTAAGAGAACCTTTACAATGATTGAAAATAATGAGAGCCGTCCATCTACAAATCGTACGGTGAGAAAAATTACAAGCACCTAGAAGTACCTAGATGAAAGTACCAAAAGCACTAAATAGGTGAGATTAAGTACAAAAAATGGTGGGCCCAGTACCTAATTTATTTTTTACAATTTATTTTTTAATTACTATTTTCAGAACAACTACTGCCTAAAAAAAACTTTGGCAGGAAAAATACCTCTAAGTACCACCGGTACTTTACAAACACCGTAAAAGAGCTCATTAATTAAACAATTTACTCACTTGTTAGTTGTTATACAGAAAGACACACCACCTCAAGGAGTACAGTTATATTGCAATTATATATTGAACATACTTTTACTACAACGATCAGAGGGACTGTATTAGCATTACCCTCCACCAACATATGGTCTTCCTAGGGAATTTGACGGTGCATCGCCTTGCAAGCCAGAGATGACTGAAGTCATCGAACGGACAAGCTCTGGGTCTTCGCTGAAGCTTTCATAGCAGCGTCCCCACCTGGGATCTCTACAAACCTGAGAAGTGAGAATGTATCACCTCACTCATGTAAGTTGTTACACAAATATTTTGGCAAGAATTACAAAAGGGACCGAAACAGCTGTTGCTTTGCTTCAAGAGATGGAGTAGGCACTATTGTCTATTACCGCTAGAGATGGAGTAAAGACATAAGGAATTCCCGTAGCTCTAACTTCAAGAGCCGTTGCTTCTCCTATTCTCTGGACAAGTTCAGGGTCCCTGGACATGAACAGTTTCATTCCCGAGTCAGTATATATCTCCAACATATATACCAATGCATGCATAATGTACCAAAAAATGTATATGTACTTGGTGGGAGCAGGCTGTATGTCTTACCTGGTAGCTCCAAGCCCGATGTTGTGAGGGAAGATTGTGGCTTTGTAGGCGTAACAGTTGCCATGATTCGCGTCAGTGCCGTAGATGATCGGGATCCCTAGGCGCGTCGAGAGAGCCGCCTTCTGCTTCTCGTTCACCATTGACGCCCAGGTCTCAGCTGAGTCTCGAGGAGCTGCAGGCACACTGCCCCCAGCGCTGAACACGCTACCTGCATATATATACAATACGACATCGATCGGTCACTTACGGCAATAGTGTCAGATGGTTTTGCATTTCTTCAGCGAGAAGTATATATGCGTGTACAGCAATCTGATGGTGTCTCGTACGGTACCTATGAAGTGGTTAGCCAATGTATCTGGTGTGGCGTCGGCCCTCTCGATCTGGGTCATCTGGCCGATCTTCTCGGCGAGAGTCATCCGGCCAAGCAGATCATGGATGCGAGCAGCGAGGGGCTGCTTGGGATCCTTGTACTTGGCGTACTCCGCTCTCCCCAGCGCCACCATGCACAACATGAGAACAAGCAGGGTGATCTTGTGAAAGCTCGCCATCTTTCTTCTTCTTCGAGGCAGACTTGAAACCATGTGTGGTACGTGGTTGCCACAGCGACCTGGCTATTTATAGGCCTAAGGATGAAGGATGGTAATCTGCAATCACACGTTCAGTGAAGCTTTATGGAGCAGAACTACATGCCTCGATCCGCAACCATCATGAGGATTGAGGAAGGATAATATAGACAAGGAAACAGATTGCTTGAAAGGGTAGGCTTTCTTGGCTATTTGGCTTGGTTTCTCCAAAAGCAGCCAGCTAGCACGCATGCTATAGTAAACCATCAAAACCTCGAGTTTACTGACAGAATTCAGCTGGCTCAGAGCAAGGAATAAGAAACCACAAGAATAGAACAAGAGCACCCTGTACACAGGGCGCAACACGCGTTGGATGATTAGAGTAGGTTGAAAACTGCGAGGCGAAATAAAGAAATAACCAGGGTCTTTGATTATTAGGCTAGCTATTAACAAAGTCAAACAAGAATGATCTCTGCACCTTTGCTTTCGATTGCAGCACCATGTGACAATAAGAGCGAGAGGCATCTTTCAGCTGAGGATCGCTGAATCCAAGAAAGGTCAAACAAGAACCATGTTAACGCTCCGTTTTCACAACCTACGATGCACCGACACAGATACGTCAACAATACGGTTGCTGACCATTAACTTCCTAAGGAAAAAACAGAGCCATATACTGCGGTCTTTTAACACAAATCATTGTGTACGTAGTCTAACAAAATACATAAAAACTCATGCAATTTTGTGAAGTTAATCTACAAAAATACTCTCTAAGAAAGGATCCCCACCTGATCTTTATGCTACTACTAGTTACATACAAACAACTTTTAGCTAGCCTAAGTTTTGGAACTTCAATTTGTTTGGATCATGGAAACTGTAAGCATGTTTAACTAAAATACTGTTTGGCTGGTTATTGGGTGGAATATAATTAAATAGGCACTATTGTCATGCACATGCATGGACCTAAGGTCTGCAAACGAGCCGAGCTCGAGCGAGCCTGCAACCGAGATCGGGACAAGCTAGCTCGAGCAGAGCCTAAGTTGCTGCCAGGGTTGAACTCGGCTCCACTGGAGCTTGATAATGGTTCATGTTTTGTTCAAGCTCGAACAAGCTTGACTCGACTGGAGCTCGATAATTGTTCATGTTTGGTTCAAGCTCGAACAAGGTCGAGCTGCTGCTACTACTATACTACTACTGAGCTTTTTTTTAAGGAACGATAGAGCTGAGCCCGTGGATAGAACTCGGTTGGGCTTTTGATTGCTAGCACGTTGCACGTTAGGCCTGGCCCATCCGCAGCCTGCCTAGGCAGTCCAAGCCTTCCGTGTCTGATAGCCGCCGCATTCATCGCAAATCGCAATCCAGATCGAGAGCCCGCTGTCTGTTTCGAGAGGGGAGATGGTCAAGACTCGATCGATGGCGTTGATGGAGAGTCTCCGTGTGGAGATTCAGGCGAGCGCGTCGGAGGCAGGTAGCCGTGACATCAACAGGAATCGGGCGATCGCGTCGGAGGCCGGTGGCCGTGACCTCAAGAGGAATCATCAGGTGACCTTTTTTTTTTTAGCAAGATCATCAGGTGACCTCATCGCTGGAGAGTGAGATCCTGAGGACGAACAAGGAGATGCTGGAAATCGACGGGAAGCTCTCGGCAGCCGGGGCCGGGAAGGCAAAGAGGATGAAGGTGGTCAAGCGTCTGGTGCCGCAGGAGTTCATCGACTATATGAAGGCGACGCCATCGCCGAGTACTCATGATGGAGCTCAAGGAGCTACTGCGTGCATTAGCTTTTCTTTCATTAAATCTGCGACAGACGAAAGAGCTACTCATGATATAATAATGGGTTGTAGCTTTTTTTTTTCAGAAAAGACCTGTACTATTTCTTCATTTATTTAAAAAATGAGACAACAGCAGAAGCCATTCACTCCACCAAAAACTAATTTCAACAAATTTAACTGGACCCGTGCCAAACAGACCCAGACCCCCTCAATGTTGCCCATCTCTCATTGGATCAGACTCCTTACCCCCCAAACAATTGCTCACTCTATAACCCAGAAATCACTCACACAGCCTCGTGCCACACTGCCACGCGCCAGTAGTTCTCACTTCTTGCCCGCGTCGCCAACGTTCATCGGCAGCTGCTCCACCGACCTGAACCACGTCAGCGGCAGCTTCCCCGTGAACCCGTAGTCACCGAACAGCACGTCCGCCACGCCCTGCCCCTCCGTCCCCGGCAGCCACGCCGCCACCAGCGCGTCCATGGCGCCCAGGTACGGCTCCACCACCAGCGGCCTGCCGGAGACGAGGACGACCACGCACTTGGTCACCTTGCACACGCTCTGGATCACGCTCGGCCCCGGCGCCGGGATCGTCAGGTTCAGGTTGTCCCCCGCCGCCTCCGCGTACGGCGCCTCGCCGACGGCCACGACAGCGTAGTCGTACTCGCCGGCGGCGAGGACGCTGCTGTCCGGCTCCTCCGAGTATACCACCTGTGTTCTGTGGTCCACGGCGGCCTTGATCGCCGACAGGATCGTCGTGCCTGATACATTTTCATCGTATGATCGATCAATAGCGTATTTATAACTTTATATATCTTCAGTAACTTTTGTCCAATCAAGCGCTTTGCCACACAAATATCTTTAGTAACTGAGAGGGACGCCGGCGATTTACCGGTGGTGAGGTTGTTGCCGCTCCCTCCTTGCCAATCGATCGACCATCCTCCACACTGATAGCCCAGGTTGTGGGCGTGGCTTCCGGCGACAAGGATCTTGCGAGCCTTCTTCGGGAGGGGAAGCAATGGAGCGTGCATGGATTTCCCATTTTTCAGTAGCACCAAGGATCTCCTGACAGCCTCCCGTGCCAGCTCCCGATGTTCCTACATACGGATGCAATTTTATTTCTCACTAAAAACTCTGCTCATGTGTGAGACAGACTAACAACAGAGGAAAAACAAACAAGCATGTGAGGTGCTGATGAGAACTGACTTGTTTTCCGAGTTCAGCGGCGAGGCTGGGATCAGAGAAAGGACACTCAAAGAGACCCATTGTGAACTTGACTCGAAGAATCCTGGAAACGGCGTCGTCGATTCTGCTCATGGGGATGATGTTCTTTTCAACCAGGGATGTCAGATCATCAATGAATTCTGTGTAGTTGTAAGGAACCATTACCTGCAAACAACATTTTAGTACGTGGTGATTAGCGAAGGGATATAATATTACCTTATATCTGAACTAGTACTGAATCGATCGAAGAGATAGCGTTCGGATCTTATCATCATTACCATGTCAATACCAGCACCAATTCCAAGGGCAATTGAATTAGGATAGTTCTCGTGAGGAGGAGAAGTAATCCGATCAATGCCTTGCCAGTCAGAAATCACAAAACCCTGTTTGCATCGAAAAAAAAAAGAATTCCCAAAGACAAAGAACAAGGTCAGAATAAAATAGAGCAACAGTTCTCATCTTTGTTAGGATGAGCGACTGATTACTAACCCTAAACTTGAGCTTGTTCTTCAGAAAATTGGTCATGAGGAAATGGTTCGCGTGCATCTTCACTCCATTCCAGCTATTGAACGAGATCACGAAGCTTGATACACCTCGGATGATAGCATTATGGGGACATATCTGGTGGAAACCAACTTCCTATGGAAACTATGAAAACTCCAATCTGGACCACCCGATGTTGATCCAAGAGTGAACCCAAATCATGTGGAAGGGGTGATTTGCAAAACTCAGGAGAGGTGGGAGGGGTAATTTGCAAGACGCTTTTGCAAATCACCCCTCCCACCTAATCTGGTCACGCCCTTAGATCAACATCGTGTGGCCCAGATTTTAGTTTCCATAGTTTCTATGGAGAGGTTGGTTTCCATAGGATACGTTGCCATTATGGTAAGAGGCATATGGATGCTCATCAGTCCATGAGTATCGATGACTGTATTGTTCTGGTCGATTCCCATGAAGGTTCCACCGCCACCGACATAGTTCATTGCGCATGCAGCAACTCTCTTCCTGCACAGTTTGCAAGTGGCGCCGGTTAAAATTTCCAATCCATGAAGGAGAAACTGAATTAAGAAGATGTTGCATCCTACATTCAAATTAATTTGGGAAAACGGAATTATTGGTTTGATGTATATATGCTACCTTCCACCAACGTATGGTCTTCCCACGGAGTTTGCCGGAGCATCGCCTTGCAGGCCTGAGATGACTGTGGTCATTGCCCTGACAACCTTTGGGTCTTCGCTGTAGCTCTCATAGCAACGTCCCCATCTTGGATCCCTACGTACCTACGACGCATGCGTATCTCACGTAAGTAGACCAATGGGTTCGATCGATTATTGCAACGATAATAAGCAGGAACTGTCTATCTATCTATTATTATATTATTACTTGAAGAAAAAAAGAAGGCACCACGTTCGCCGAGAGGGTCAAGAAATTCCCACGTTAATCGGAAAAAAAGAGAAGGATTCGGACCGTAGGATTTAATGAAGATTTGACGGTTTGTAGTATCCTAGAGAGTCCATGTCCAGTACAACTAACCAATAGGCTAAATCGAATAGTCCATATCCAACACGACTAGCTAATAGACTACTATCTTATTACATTTGTATTTTTATCTATCTATGAAGATCTAACGGTTTAGAGTAACCCAAAGAATTCATGTCAAATGCAACTAATAATTAATATCTAAAAATATGAAAATTAGAAGATATATGATTCTAAATCTATATGGATCTAAGGAAACAAAAGAAAAAAAATATACATCGCTACCCTATAGTGATTTAAGGATCCATACTAACACAAGCTCAGTCCCTATGAAATACGACTTATAAAAAAAGGAATTAAGAATTAGAATACACATAATAAGTAATATATAGAAATAAGAAAATTAGAAGTGGATTCTAAATCTATACGGATCTAAGGAAACAAAAGAAAAAAAATATACATCACTGCCCTATAGTGATTTAAGGATCCACGCTAACACAAGCAGTCCCTATGAAATACAACTTATGAAAAAGAAACAGGAATTCAGAATTAGAATACAAGGCAATATGTACTATTTTCAACTTCAGGGTTCCACCTATAAAGAAATCCATCTCGGTTACTATACTATTAGCAACGATTGTTTAAAATTTATTTAATCTAATTGATCACAATAATGAACTTGATTCTTGGACTATTAGCCCCCACGTCAGCACATCCCTCCTGATATGGTTGAAGAGAGCTCGAGAGAATTGCGAACCCAACAGATCGAATATTTCAAATGCTTGATGGATGACGATACTGAACAAAAAAAATCACACCAGCAGCTACAACGATCTCGACTAATGCAAAGCTAGATTCTGAAAAAAGAGCATGGATGCCATGAAGGCATGAGCATGGCGCGACCAAAAATAGGTGAATGCGTGAACCGGGTTAAATTAAGAGTATAAAAATACAATTTAAACTTTTTAGGAAACAAAATAATTAGAGTTTTGGAAGATATAATTAATAAATAATATCTACATCATGTAAACAAATTACTTATATAACTATTTTTAAGTGGCCAGGCAGTACCTGAGCAAGCTTATATAACAAATTATCTGAGCGAAGGGCCAAGACTTAACATAAGAGGGAACAGAACACAACGTGGTCATGATAAAAGATGATCGACCATGAGCTCAGGCTGGATAATATGCATCAAAGATAATAAGATTAACTAGCAAAGCTTGCGTTCAAGATCCAGACAGAGGCATGAACAAGAAGAATCGATGAAATCAACTTGAAGGAAAATGCAAGGGGCGGACACACATAGAGTTGTTCTGGATGGATGATCAATGCGAACGCGGTAGCTGCAGAGTGTCAGGATGGGAGAGAGAGAGAGAGAGAGAGAGAGAGAGAGAGATCTATTAAGGAGTTGAACGTCGCTATTTGATTGTTATACATAACCATGTGGCCCTTTTGGGTCATAGAGATGCGGATGGAAACAGGAAATATCTGTCACTGCCACCGTACAAGTCCATAGCTGTGCATGTGTCAAGCTTGATGAATTCACTGAGGGAGAATAATTGATAGGCAAACACAAATTAGTCCAGCAATTGCTAAGAGTCTGTATGGATGAATGCTCAACCGAGCCTGGCTCGCACCAGATAGCCAGGTCAGTGCTAGCCTCTACCCTACGCATACAGGAGGCATTTGTTTGGTTGCCTAGCTCCTCCTAGACAGGCCACAAGCCCGCAACGAGCGGTTGTTTAGTCACATGAATTAGCAAGTAGATCCTACGCCGAGCAGAGGTCTAACCCAAAACTTGGTGCAGCCATCCAAAAATAAAGTACCTGCATCTGGAGAGTCTGGCTGACCCGATGGACCCAGCCATCCAAATGGACCCTAAAGGTACCAACACCACTCAGCTTGCCAGGAGAGCAGGCAAATATATATCATGTAATCTTTGCCCATGCTCAAACAAAGCGAACAATGTTATTTACATATGCTATAGTTAAAGATAGCAAATATAGTTGCGCTATTTGCGTGGGTCATTCCATGAGTGGGACAAGAAATTGCCACGGTAATCCAAAAAAAAAAAGAAAAAAATTAGACTATTGGATTTTTTATGTAGATCTAACATTCTAGAGTAAGTCCACAGTCTATGTCCAATACAAATAGTAAATATATTATATTAATAAAAAAGAGTCCATATCTGATATACTAATAAATAAAAACAATAGCTAATTTATAAATTATTGGGATGAGTATAGTTAAGCATAGAGTCTATACCATTATAATTTTAATACTTTAGGAAACAAATCGATAGTGTATAGAAAATATAGTTTAAATTATTTAGGAATTAAATAGTTAGAGGGTTTATATGACTATGCAAGATATAATTAATAATAAGTTACATAAAAAACATATAAGCAAATCTATCTATAAAAGAACGAGTAGAATTGAAAATGTTTCTCATCCAATTTGGGCTCACCTTACCCCTCACGCTGGACCCGTATGTAAGGGTCAACAGAGGTGGGAAGGAGGTCAAACCCACCAAAACTGATATTTAGAAAATGTTTCTGCCAAAACACAATTTTTTTTCTCATCTATGATTGTTCCTACCCGCCTGCCAGACCCACGACCCCTTCCATCCCTCCCGCACGTCCCCGCGTGGTCAAATTCTTCTCAGTCCGTGCTCCAAGCGAACTCATCGGCGGAGAAATCAACACGCTACATAGCCGCGGAATGGTTCCCATTGGCGTTAAAATTAATCTAGATGTAGTGGTGGCGATTGGTTGCCCTACCTGGTCCTGGACTCCTGGTAAGTGCACGAAGCTACCAAGTTTTTTGGCTGCCTCGCTGAACCTCAGCTTCAGACTTCAGCCTTGATGCTTCATGTGCTGCTTTCTATCCCTTGGTTCCCATCTGTCTGCTCACTGTCTTCCTGTTAATTCTCTGATTGTGTGTTCTTTGTTTAAGCTAAAAACATACTGGATAAAAAAAGTGACGATAGGAACTTAGCAAATACGTTTAAGCTTTGGAAAAATGAGTTCACATCTTATGCAAGCAGCCTAATAGACTATGGAGTAGTTACGATGACTAAAATGCGGTTGAGTGTAGACGACGTGCATATACTTGTTATCAAAGATAGTATAAGTGTATAACGATATTGTAGCTAATCTATCTATAGTATATTAAGAACGAGTAGAATTGAAAATAATTCTCACTTAATTTGGGTCTATCTTATTAATTTTTTTATTCAACAGAGCGCAAATGATTTTTTGCAGAACATTTTCTAAACTTTTTATTCAACAGATCGAGCATCAACGAGGGTGGCCATCGTGTCCGTCGGACATGAAGCCCGTCATGAACGTGATCTGAAACGTCAAAATTATTTCATATGTCCTAAATATTAGCTAATAATGTGGACTTGGGATCATGGGGCCAGCTATAACCTATGTATCACGTGCGTGTCGCACGTGCGCTTTTGCTAATCACTTATGTAAACTAGCTACCCGCGCTATTTGCGCGGGCCATATGCCTAGTTGTCATATACCGCAAGACGCGGGGCAAAGACGAAAGGAATTCCAGCAGCTCTGACTTCAAGTGCGGTTACTTCTCCTATTTTCATCACCAGCATAGGGTCCCTAGAACACATGGCACGAAGTCAACATATTGTTGTACTTGACCAACAAAGGCATGCCATTTGTGTCAATACTAAAGGGACATCAAAATCAAATCAGATATGTTGAAAATCCTAATAAGTCTACTAAAAACGAACAGAGGCACCTTCTTTATCAATGAAATAGGCACAATCTCGTGCCCGTTCGTTCAAAAAAAAAACGAACAGAGGCAGTATACCTGGTTGCTCCAAGCCCGATGTTATGGGGGAAGAGAGTAGCTTTGTAAATATTGCTACTGCCATGGTTAGCATCAGCACCGTAGATGATAGGGATTCCTAGCCGGGTCGAGAGGGCGCCCTTCTGCATCTCGTCCACCATTGAAGCCCAGGCCTCAGCTGATGCTCGTGGAGCAGGAACGCTTCCTGCAGCGCTCAGCACACTCCCTGCATATACATGCAACAGCACAGCATATGCAAGTCAGTAAACATAGGCGTTCCCTGACGCCCTTGGATTCAGGCTTTGGTATCTCTTGGCTAACCTATGAAGTTTTTGGCCACTATCTCCCCTGTGATGTTCTCCCTCTCGACTTGGGTCATCTGGCCTAGCTATCTTCTCGGCGATGGTCATCCGAGCAAGGAGATCCTTGACGCGAGCAGCGACAGGCTGCTTCGGATCCTTGTACTTGAGGTATTCTGCTCTCCCCGACAAGGGCACCAGGCAGAAGATGAGAACAAGGGTGATCTTGTGCAAACCTCCCATCTTGCCTCTGTGTCACTGTGTGGTACGTCATGGTATCCATGAACCCGCCTATATATAGGGATCTATAAGGAGAGAATGGAAAATAGGTGAGCTGTTAAATGAAACTTTAAAAATAAATAGCTATTCCGATCCTTAGTTTGGTACCATACTACAATAGACCGGTACAAGATGCTTCCGTAACCATCCTATACAGATATTACAAGATGAACAAAAAGCACTTAACCGTCCTAAATTTCTGTACAAAAACACGTAAATTTGCCGAGACGCAGCATGCTGTTTACAGGAAAGACAAGGTCGTGCTACGCTTCAGACAGCGACGAGTCTACAATGAATGATTTTATCCATCTCAATATATTTTGACTTGATTTCAAGTAGGCATCCATAGGACAAGGTACATAAATCTTAGTTTGGGACCTTGAACTGCAAATCCAGGCTTTGTTTAGAAAAGTCAAACAAGAACAATCTGTCATTCTCCACCATGGCAGGCAATTGCTTATCTCGCATGCATCATGGCTCACGCATGTTTTTGCTACTACTAGCTAGCTAGCTAGCCGTGCATTATTACCAGTCTATCTTTCCTACTCTTTTTAACAAAACCCAAATAGCTGTGGTGTTAGTTCTAACAGAACCCAGTTGCTTCAGTGTTAGAGCTCTTTTACAACGCACCCCCGGACAGCTAGGCGACTCATCACTGGTGCCTAAAAATATACACACTCCAGTTCTACCACGCACCACGTGCTTCGACCGTGTATGATTGGCGCGGGCATTTGAGTGTTTGATCTGCGTCGTGTTGGGGTTTCGACCAGCTGGAGCTGATAAGCCCTGCTACTGTAAGGTCGTCGTCGTGCTATGCTACGGATTGTTGTGTTGCTTATTTCCTTAATTTGCCAGGCTTGCAGGCCCTGGAATGGCTAAAGCCTAAGAGCAACTCCAACAGGTTATCTAAATTGTTATTGATAGGTAAAAATAGCAAAGTGAGACAAAAACAACCTTACAACAGAATATCTAAAGTGCTCCGCTCGGTATCTCCTACGCCATCCCGTCTTTCTCGGTCGGCATCTATGCCGAACCACCACCGTTCGCCATATCTGCCTTCCCGCGGCTTCTCCCTCCTGTGCGTCGCTCCCGTCCCCGCGCCTTGCCGCCCTTGCGCCAGCGACATCGCGGCGTCCTGCTGCGGTGCTGCCCTCTCGTTGGCGCCGCTTGCGCACTCTGCTAGGGCTTCCCACGGCTGCAGCGAATCGACGTCTGGGGCGCTGCAGCGGAAGCCGTACCCCTTGGGTGAGGTGGCAGCAGGAGCAGAGATGGAAGCATCCATCGTCGGGATTTCGTAGCGGCTGCGGCATTCCGGCAGCAAGCAGGGAGCAGCAAACCGATTCTCTGCCGAATTGGATAAAGCGAAAAAAAAAACAATGGCACCACCGCACCAGGGACATGTAGCAGCGATGGCGACGGCTGGGGCAGCAGGAGCAGCGATGGGAGTAGCCATCGGGATTTCACAGCGGCTGTGACATTCCGGCAGCAAGCAATCAGCCTGGGGAGCAGCAAAGCGGTTCCCTGTGGAATGGATAAAGCAAAAAAAAATGCATATAAAGAGACTGTTTTGGCTAATCTGTTGGAGTGAGCAGTAATATGGAGAGAAAATCTTAGCTAAGTGGATAGTTAAATGAGAATATACAAAGTGAAATTTAGCTACACTCTTGGAGTTGCCCTAAAGGGGACACTTTAACAGGTGAGCTAGGCAGAAGTCCCAAACTAAGGGTGAGTTTAGATTGGGCAAAAGTCCCAAATTAGCGATGTTGTTTGAACTCTTTCCCAACATGAGAGGATCTAGGGTAGAGGATTTGTAGTTAGTGTCAATTCTTTGGCCTTAAGATAGTGAAGGATGCAATATTTTTCACTTTGTACGTACATACATGTATGCCCGTCAAAAATATCTTCTTGTACCAACATGAGAGGATCTAGGGTAGAGGATTTGTAGTTAGTGTCAATTCTTAGGCCTTAAGATAGTGAAGGATGCAATATTTTTCATTTTGTTTATTGTAATTGTATGCATGCATTACACACTATTTATTTAGCTGGACTCAATCAAATGAAAATAAAATATTATTTCTATATTTTTTTCTTTTGAATAGCTTGTTAGTTAACTTTTCAGTTGTGCTGACTGGAGGACTCAGAATCGAGTGGACCACAAGAAACCTTAACACCTGCTATGCACTCAGTTCGCTACATGTGCTCTTTCTATAGGTTTTTTCTCCAATTTGTCTAGATATCAAACTATCAATTCAGCAATTATCGTTCTTGCTTTTGTGTGCTACATAATTATCACCACGAACCACCTATACAAGAGACCTAAGAAAAGGATGGCAACAGTATATATGAGTTAACTTTTAAATGAAACTGGAAAGAAAATTAGCTATGGTTACAAGTCCTAGCTTGAAACCGTAGGAGTACATTAGACCGATCAAGGATGCTACCGTGTAACCATCGTACATTCGTACATATATGCTACAGAAGAATAACGTGCATAAGGGACAAAAAACTTAAATTCAGGCTGGTTTTCTTCACTTTCTGTGCACGTAAAGTTGCTAAAAATTAGCATGATTATAGGGAATACATCAAAACACATGCGAGGTCTTGGAAAACGAGGTTACAAAGTTTTTTGTGAGTCTTCAAATATTATCGGCTTGATTTCATATTGGTATTCATAGGGGCAGGATACATGTACTTAGAGTTGGATGTGAGTGAGCGAGTCCATAAACATTTGAGTCTTCGCTGTGCTTGAAAAGAAGCTGGCAGCTTCAATGGCGCGGAGCGGGTGCTGCTTTTTTTTTTTCACACCTGGCGGGAGAATCCACAGCGTGGCGGCGACGGGAGACTTGCCGGCTTGACGCTAGCGTCTTTCACTCTGTCCTGTTTCGCTTCGCTCACCGGAGGGCGGAGGCAGCAGGTCTCTTCTAGCTCAGGCTACCAGGGGTTTCACATTTTCTTTTGTTGCTTTTGGACAATGGGAATCTGCAATTAACTGATATAATCACAAGAAAACGAGGCATTTAGGTAGTACACACATGTATATATGATTCTTCAGAAAAGGTAGTGGTTGTCTATAAGACACAAGAAAGGTCAGTGGTGGTTAATTAGCATATGACAGGTGCTGAAACGTTTTTAGTTACCCTTTTTCGGGCTCTGAACAATAGAAAAAAGAAAGCTGCAAGCGGTCGTTAGGGTGTGAAACGAAGAGAAGATAACGCAACAGACAATGCCACAAGGCGATCAAACAATAAGGTGATGTACCCTTTGGGTCTACATGAGGAGCAATGCACTTGCATGATGAAGTAGTGCTTGTGCTTAGGTAGTTGGGTAACTTGTGAATGTGTCCATCTGGAATTCTGGATTCAAGTCTCTGATTTAGTATGTGTTCTTTTTTTGTTAATTATTCTTTTAATTATAAGTAAGGTATTATTTGTGCCTCCACAACAGCAAGGGGTATATGATGACTTCATCAATCTCAACATCCATGGGTTAAAGTCTAGGCGTTCATAAGGGCTAAAGTCTAGATGTTCATAAGGATATGATATGTATACACATGTATTCATAGAGATGGATGTGTGTACATGGGCTCTTTATTAAAAAAAAGGCCTGAGCTAAATAGCATGTGTGTACACAAGCCTAGCTCTGTGCAAATGGGCATCTTGCCGGACAGCGCGTCATGACATGCACATTTGACATTCTTGACATGCACATTTGACATTCTTGGATTGCATTTCCCTCCCGGGCCTAGAATTCACTTGTTTCATATTGGGATGAGTTGGAAGAACAAGACAACAAACCATACCCTTGACATGTTGTATGGTTTGATTACTGACAGATGGGTGGGTAGTTAATTAGTTCGAGTGAGAAATTTCAATTGCATTTGTCCTCCCAACCCTGAGTCAGTTTTGGTTATGTTTGAGCCACACTGTTTTTCAGATTAAACGTGACAAAATATGATATAATATGCATATAATTTTTGTATTTTGAAAAATCAACTTGGTAATTTATGTTTGCAACGTGCTGAATATTTGTTTCAATATTTTCAGATAAAATGGTGATGTGGTTCATTTGAAATATTAGGTTAGGCTTGACATATTATCTATTCAAATTAACTCAAAAAGTTGAAGTGTATTTAAATGTAAAAAATACACAGTAAACTGAATTTGTTGTTTGATATAAAAGTTTGGAATAGACAATAAAAATAGAAAACTAGCTCCCACGCACGTGTTATGTCAAACCTAAACTAGTGTGGGGCTTTGTGGAGAATGACAGTGAGTGGTTTGACATATTAAGAAGGCAAACTCAATTTCTATGAGAACTATGAGAACTCAAATCTGAGCAACATGATCTTGATCCAAGGGATAGACAATAAAATCATGACTTGGGGAGTAGTATGTTGCAATAATTGGGCCAACTATGCTATTCAGTTGTTAATATGTTGCAATAATTGGACCGAGCATTCATTAAGAGGCCGAAACCAGGAAACCGATTGGGCCAAATCATCACCACGGGCTCACGGCCTAATCGGAGCAGAGGCAGCATGCGATGTGTGGCTGTCGCCGGAGCCCGGAGCGTGATCGGCTGGTCTGCACCTACCGCTACGACATGGCATATTTCTGCTTTTGCACGCAATGAAGCGCGAAGATGCCAAAGGGTCGAGAGAATCAGCACAAGAGAACCAGAAACGCTACCCGCACATGCCAGAGCGAGCGCAAAGCGCCTGATCTTATTGTTCATTCATTCCAAACAACCCACGCTAACAACAATCGCCTCAAGAATGCGCCGCCATCACTCACTGTTATTGTCCACAAAACCCAACACAACCCTCTGTGTGTGTGGCGGCAATCGTCGCCTCCACGTGACCTGACTCCACCCAAACCAATTCGTAACCCTCTCAACCCACACACCCTCAGACAGAGCTCACAGCGTCCTCATGGATCCCGTCCTCATTTCGTGCCCTTGGTGGTGAGCCCGAACCCGAACGGGAACAGCGGGTCGTAGTGCGCGTCGCCGACGTTCATCGGTAGCTGGTCCACCGATTTGAACCACGTCCGTCCCAGCTTCCCGGTGAACCCGTAGTCACCGAAGAGCACGTCAGCGACGCCCTTGCCTTCCGTGCCGGGCAGCCACGCCGCCACGAACGCGTCCATGTCGCTCAGGTACGGCTCCACCACCAGCGGCCTGCCGGAGACGAGGACGACCACGCACTTGGTGACCTTGCACACGCTCTGGATCACGCTCGGCCCTGGCGCCGGGATCGTCAGGTTCAGGTTGTCGCCCTGCGTCTCCGCGTAGGGTGGCTCCCCGACCACCACGACAGCGTAGTCATACTTGTCACCCAGGACTGTGCTGTCCGGGCTCTCGGAGTAGACCACCTGCGTGCTGGGATCAATGGTGGCCTTGATTCCTTCCAGGATCGTCGTGCCTGTTCCGTCACAAAGTTTCATGTTGTTCAGGAAATTCTTTGTCTAAATTTAGTACTACAGCAGCAGTGTGCCAGTGCCTGTAAACGAAACGGAAAAGAAGGCGCCACTCACCGGCAGTGAGGTTGTTGCCAGACTCTCCTTGCCAGGTGATTGTCCATCCTCCGCACTGGTTGCCCAAGTTGTCGGCGTGGCTACCGGCGACCAAGATCTTACCGGCCTTCTTTGGGAGGGGAAGCAATGGAGAGTACGAGGACTTTCCGTTTTTCAGAAGCACCAGGGATTTCCTGACGGCTTCACGTGCCAAGTCCCGGTGTTCCTGTCAAGATAGAAAGAAATCCATCAGAAACCAAATTCAACATGTATGGAATGTTCCAATTTCAGAGTTAGAGCAATAGGTTTTCAGAACTCACTTGCTTCCCGAGTTCGCCAGCAAGGCTAGAATCAGGGTAAGGGTTCTCAAATAGACCCATGGTGAACTTGACTCGGAGAATCCTGTAGACAGCATCGTCGATTCTGCTCATGGGGATGACCTTGTTCTGAACTTGTGTTGTGAGATCATTGATGAATTCTATGTATCCATATGGAACCATGATCTGCAAGTAATCATTTTAGGATATGGTCATCAAGAAGGAACCATGATCTGCAAGTAATCATTTTAGGATATGGTCATCAAGGACAGGCAACTAGTCATCCTCTCGTAATGATTCATCAGTTCTATTCTTATCTAAATCAAAGAAGAGAAAGGTCGAATGGGCGTAATATAGGGCTTGTGCTTTACAATTTCTAAAGAATAATAGCACCACATGATTAGATTTATCTTGTTCTCACCATGTCAATACCGGCACCAATTCCAGCTTCAATGGAGTAGGAATAGTTGGCGTGAGGAGGACTAGTGATGCGGTCAATGCCTTGCCAGTCGGAAATCACAAAACCCTGTTTACAGAAACGTTGCAATCTATTTATCTAACAGAAGAAAATATATAAATGGAAAATCTTCAGCCTTTGTAGTGAACAACTGACCCTAAACTTGAGCTTGTTCTTGAGAAAATCAGTGATTAGGAAATGGTTCGCATGCATTTTCACTCCATTCCAGCTCGAGTATGAGACCATGACAGTGGAGACACCGCGGATAATAGAATTATAGTAAGGAGGCATATGGATGCTCAGCAGACCATGTGTGTTGATAATTGTGTTGTTCTCGTTGATTCCCATGAACGTTCCACCATCACCAACATAGTGCTTTGCACAAGCAGCAACATTCTTACTGCAGAGTATGACAGTAAAAAAAACAAATTTAGTTCAGCGTTGTAACCTAACACTACTTTTACACTTCTAAACTGGAGGCCACAGTAAGGACCAAAAGAAGACAATCCAACTATTATCCCTTTGGTGTAATTACCTTCCAGCAACATATGGTCTTCCCACGTCATTCGCTGGAACGTCGCCTTGCAGACCAGAGATGAGTGAGGTCATCGACTGGACAACCTTTGGGTCCTCACTGTAGCTCTCGTAGCAACGTCCCCACCTTGGATCTCTACAAACCTGGCAATATCACGTAAGCTACAGAAATAAGCTCACAGGAATAACAAAAAAGGCACATTTACAACTGAAATGAAACATCAGTCATCCACAACTCAACAAGAAGAATTGCCTATTACCGCAATACACGGAGCAAAGGCATAAGGAATTCCGGTGGCTCTAACTTCAAGAGCTGTTGCTGCTCCTATTCTCTTGACAAGATCAGGGTCCCTGGAGTAAGAGAGCACACGTCAACATAATAATACAGACCAAACAAATACTTCAGTCTATCAATCCATCATACTATTGCATATGACAAATAGATAACCTGGTAGCTCCAAGCCCAACGTTGTGGGGGAAGATGGTAGCTTTGTAGGCGTTGTTGTGACCATGCACGGCATCAATACCATAGATCATAGGGATGCCAAGGCGTGTGGAAAGAGCACCCTTTTGCATCTCAGTCACCATGGAAGCCCATTCCTGAGCAGATGCTTGATCTCCAGGCACACTGCCCCCACCACTCAGTACACTGCCTGAAAAACAGAATAACAATGTCAAGCGCATACTCACAATTCAGTCACCTTTTGCATTTCTTAGTGAATACTCTGGCTGGCATACCTATGAAATATTTAGCTAAAGCATCGGCTGTGGCGTTTACCCTCTCAATTTGGGTCATCTGGCCAATCTT
This sequence comes from Digitaria exilis, assembly GCA_015342445.1. Classification (NCBI taxonomy): domain Eukaryota; kingdom Viridiplantae; phylum Streptophyta; class Magnoliopsida; order Poales; family Poaceae; genus Digitaria; species Digitaria exilis. Next base: position 667,395 of record JACEFO010000302.1, read on the forward strand.
TTCAGCAAGAGTCATCCGACTAAGCAGATCCTTGACACGAACAGAGACAGGCTGCTTCGGATCCTTGTACTTGAGGTACTCTGCTCTTCCCAAGGCTAGCAAGCAGAACATGAGAACAAGGGTGATCTTGTGCGAGCTCGCCATCTTGCCTATGTGGCTCTGATCGCCACGAACCACCTATATATAGGCCTGCGAAAAGGATGTCAAATAGATCAAATAACGTTTAAAACATAAACAAATATGCACTACTATACTACAAGTCTCCTGTATGGAAAAAAAAAATGTAGACCAGTTCAAGTTGCTGATGTAACAATTTTTAAAAGAAGAAGAAGGCACAAAGGGAGCAGGGAACTTAAAACCAGGTGGGGTTTTCTCCCTTTATTTGTCCAAAACCGCGTAAAGTGCTGAAACTCAGCAAGTTTATAGGGAAAACAAACCCAAATCTACCTAACCTTGATTGATTGAACTGAGCCGGCATAAAAGAAAAGGGGTGATGAAGCAGAGCATGCAGTATGAACAGAATATAATAGGCACCACCGCATCATGGGCATAAGACTCTTTCAGAAGCTAGCATTTTGAATACCTCACCATATACTAAAGAGTGAGGAACTAGCAACCCGCATGAGCACAACGCAAAGGCAGGAATATTTCCTGCAGGAAAGCACCCCACAGAGGTTCTTTCTTCTTTCACAGCTTCCGATTGCTGCCTGGGAAAGGTGTCCCCAAAGAAACGGAAACCTGATTCCTCTTATAAGCACCAGTGAATGAGCCGACCAGTGACCCATGCGTGGCACACCGACAAGAGGATGGCAAAAGGCAACAAAATCAAAAGAAATCAGAGCCTTGGTTAGTAGGGGTGGACCGGAGGAGCTGTCACACTAACGACGGCTGAGCATAACCATGTCTCCACCTCCATCACTCATGAGCTCGCATTTGCAGCACCACGATCGGTATCTATCAGTTGGAATGTCGCTGTGGATAAGATCAGTGGCCATGATTATTCGGCCAAGCTATCGCTATTGACTCGTCCAATAATTTGCAATCATCCACACCATCCCCCATTGACCACTCTGCCCATTTAGATATTTGGGCAGCAGAGTCAGTTTTCTGGTGTGCATGCACCACGCAGCCATTTGAATGAAGACAGTTCATCTATGAGACACTAATAAAATGTGCTCTGTTTTCAGTAAGTACTAGATCTTCACTGGCCGGGCCGAGCCGGCGTCGCCGCCAGCGTCGAATTGTTTCATCTCAACGACAGGGACGTCGGACCAGAAGAGAAGAGAAGACAGAAAGGCCTCAGCCTCAGTCTCAGCTTCAGCTTCAGCACAGCTCTCCTTGCTCTCCGTCACCAGGTTCAGACCGTGGAATGGAAGGATGGGACGGCTTAACCACTAGGGGAAGTTCTAGTCTAGAATATAAATCAAGACGTTTTCGGAAGGAAAAAAAAAACAAATTAGGGCAAATCTTAGACTTGGAAAGGCACTAAAGCTTGCGGGCCTACTAGGCACTAAACAATGGGGCAGGCATCCAAGTATTTCTTTTTTATTAAAAAAGAAAAGAGATATTTTCAGCAAGCTGGCCGTAGGCACTTAGGCATCGTGCACGCAAACCCAATTGCTCGCACCAGAAATTCAGAGTGATTCCACGCGTGCAGCTCGCATCCATCCGCGCCTCCGCAGTTGCCTTTGTCTATGCGAGCGAGGCTGGCACCAGAAATCCATCCGAGCACAAAACAATGAAACAGAGACGTCCAAGGCATTGCACGCCATGCAAGACGCCATGGACGGGTGCTCTACGCTACTGCCTCCCATCATCGCAGTCGCACTAGACTAGTAGGCGCCCAAGGTGCAACCGGCCGGAGTCCAGACAGACCCGGTAGCTCGCAAATCCACATCCACCAAACACACAAAAGATTTCATTTTTTTTTTTAAAAAAAAGGCATCTGTGGCCTCTTGGGGGCGGTGGCGGCGCCGCCGCCGCCTGGCGAGCCAACCGACGCGTGTACGGCGCAGTGCAGCAGTGAGTGAAGCGACGGAGACAGAGGAACGAAGCGGGAGGAGGAAGAAGAGAACTAACCGAGGAATGAATGGATGAATAGGGGAATCGGAGGAGGAGACTCACCGATTGCCAGCCGGCGAGTGGCCGTGGGGGGGGAGCGGCCGACGAGCGAGCCGAGCTGCCCGGCGCGGCGAGCGGCGGCGGCGCACACAGCTACCGCACGGACGGAGGGGGAAGCTGGCAGTGGCAGCTCGACGGGGCAGTGGAGGCTGCAGGCTGGCGTCGAGTGACGAGGCTTTATTGCGCTCGTCCTCGGCGCCTTTACTCGGCAGCTTTTTTTTTTCACTCCCCTCAGAATCTACAGCGACAGACAAGCGTCGTCATCAGAGTCAGACTAGTTTGTGTACATTTGACCGTGCAGATGGTCGGGCTGTGGGGACCACTTCGGACACACCACAGGGGATCTACCCTTGTGACACTGTGCGATGAGCCCACCAGTCAACTACCAGTACCCGGTCCCATGTGTAAGTGGAACGTGAGGTAAACACAATGGTTTCTGTTTAAACATTTTTTTTTATTTTAGCTGGTGGACGGATCGGTTCGGGGCCGTAACACCTTCCTTTTCTTTTCTTTTCTTTTCTTTTCTTTTCTTTTCTTTTCTTTTCTTTCCCCGGCGTACGTCAAAACATTCCTACTCGAACGCCGACGAGATTAGCGATCTGGTAATAGGAGTAGTATGCTCGAGGATTAATTAGTGGTTACTCCACAGCAAATAGAACCGTTGTCACGTTGCCGTTGTCGGATTATGCTACGCCAACCAACGGTCGATTTGCCATAAACTGCCGCTTTCTTTCAATCCAAAATGTCAGGAAAAAAATTAGGTGAGGCCCGTCCGCAAAGTCCTCACGATGGGGACCCGTGCTGGTAGGGATCCAGGAATTGTTGGATCGACCTAATAACCCAAAACCCAATCTATGATTAGTAGGGTAGAAACCCTATAACACCAACCCAAAATCTATTTTAGTGTTGCAATGGTTCACCTCCTGGGTTGTTGGGTAACCCGAGCAACATACGAAGCGCTGCGGAGCTGCGGTGACACGGGCTCGGTGGCCACGGGAACCGAGCCGCCGGCGTCAGCGACGGGGAGCAACAACGACTTGGGTCGGCTACTGGAGGCGCGGCCGTCGTCCGCCGGAGGAGAAGCTGCGCTGGGATGGCACCGCGCCCGCTGGTGGGGATGAGCCACAACCCACAGCTGCACGGCCTCGGTGGCCGCCTGGCCGGAGACGCGATGCGCTGCCGCCGGCGGAGGAGCGCGGAGGAGCAGCAGCAGGAAGTCGTCGACCCGGAGGAGACTGCGTGCAGGAACCAGTGTGTGCGACAGCGCAATTTGACCCAGATTAGCAAAGACAGATTGACGAACGCCAAGGGCCTGCGGGGATTGGAGCAGTGATTGGAGTTGTACGTGGTGCAGGGAGCAGCGGTGGATCAATTGTGTTGGTGATTGTGCCTATTGCTGAAGGATTGACCAGTTGAGGGTGGATCCCTGGTTAATCCAAAAGAAAGATGGAAGGCATCTAGAGTTCTGCCAGTACAAGCGGACCGAAGCAGAGCCCAGGGGACAGCGAAGGCACCAAAGAAGAGCGCATGAACGACGGAGGATAGCCACGCCGGCTTGCTTCGCCACGGTGACCACGGCGACGCCGCACGCGATGACGACGCGGGCGGCAGTGGCGTGGACGGCGAACGCGATGGTGATAGCAACGAGGATGGGTTCGAGGTGCCGAAGTCTGAGCAACCGGTCGATCGCAACTCCTGACCCATTGGATGGATTGGTTCCACCAGTTGTTAAGGCTTAAGTTGATTTGGGTCGACCCGAAACTATTTACTAGCTAGCTGGCTATTTTGGGCTAGTGTTTGGGTCAACCAAGAGCAACCCATCTGCATCCCTACGTGTTGGATGCATGACGCATGGCCGCTCAGCCCATCCAACGCACGCTCATCTCTGCCAAATAACAGCTCAGTTCGGCTATTGGCTCCCACCCAACAACCAAGCACGGCTCCCAGCCCAAAACCACCGCGGCCGTATCCGCGCACTCGATGTCGCTGCATCCCTGATCCCTCCACCACCGCCGATCTCTCCCTCGCAGCAGGGCCTCGCCCTCGACTACCATGCACTGATGCGCAAGAGCCCTTCTCGATCCACCGCCATCACCTACCCTCGTGCGACTCATCCTCGTGGTCCTATATATGCCTTCGGAAAGACAGCTCGTGGTGGCGTACGCCTTCCTCGCCGCCGCACTCCTCATGGCCTATGTGGTCGTCGCTGTGGAGAGATAGCAAAACTCACGCTACTGATCTCGTTCGATCTGTTGTGCGATTTAGAATCCAACTATAGCGCTCATTCCTGTCCACCGCCTCCCCAGCTCAACTGGCTTTGGTTGGAGCTGCAGCAAGAATCGACGCAGAGAGAAGAAGCCAACTATTTTGGGATTCCTTGATCGTTGAGGCAGAAGGAGAGAGAAGAGTGAGAGAGCCAGCGCATTAGAGCAGTGCTAATAGAGACGCTCGCTGGCGGGCGTCTCGTGCTCCAGATCATCTCAGTGACCCTTGAGGGACCCACGTCTATTAATGCTCTGCACAGGATGGGAACCAACGAGAGCACGCATGGAAAGCTGACGGCCAAAGAAAAATAGATGCGCCCGCCTTGAGCTAGCGACTCGTGAGAGGCTCGCTTTGTTCTCTCTCCTCTACGTCTGATTTGGCTGATGTGGATATGAGTCACCAGCCGAAGAAGCCACGTAATACCTGCTCTTACCCAAGCCGAGCTGAGGCCACGAGGGAGCCGATCAGCCGAGCGCATCACCTGAGTCCCAGCACCCAGCAGCGTCGGATGGATTGAGCGGCCACGCGTCATGCATCCAGCACGGTCCCCATCGTGAGGACTTTACGGACGGGCCTCACCTAATTTTTTTTCCTAAAAGTCGCGAGGACCGGAATTTATACAGAAAAAAAAAAGCCCAGCCCGATCGACGGCGTTTTTTCAACATCAACTGATAAAGCCCTATCATTGGTCCGCTAAACATTAATGCTCCCGTGTGGTCTCTCTTGGCCCTGGCCGGAACCATCCGGACCGGTGCGTAGCCCGTAGCCCCGTACACACCCACTGGGCTCTTGTTGATGACAGAGATACAGGTCGCCCGTATGGGAAATTTGCGCCGCACGAGCGCTGAAGATCGCTTCAGCTGACAGCCCGAAACGGCGAAATGCGTGTGATCTTCTCCTCCGATCCTTATCCTGACAGCCCGGCGTACACAGGTTAGCCTGCGACTATTCCCCCAACCCCATCTGGAATCCCTGTCACACGATCGCGAAAAGATATCAAAGGACCTGATTTTTTTTCGGACGATCTGATCTCCGGGAAGGAATAATCACGGTTGTCAGCAGCTTTCAGTGGCTGCAGCCGCCGAAAAAGAGGAATGAATACAGAATGCTAGACTGGAGGCGGCACACGCAATTTGGGACCATGATGGCGGCGCACCACAGCACGTGTCCACACTGTCCCTCCCCTACCTACGGACTCGCCTATATATCTATCTGCATCCAGCGGCCCCATGCACAGCTGCACGTAAAAAAAAAGTTGAGAAAATTCTCTGTATACCTAAAGAAATTAGACTTATCCCTTCTATACTCAAAAAGATTGCAAAATCCCTTCTGTATCCAAACACTAATTTCCTATCCCTTCCATACCCAAAACCGTTAGTTTTGAGATAACGGTGTTAAAACTTTAACAATATACCAATTTTACCACTTCTAATCTACTTCCACCGATCTAGTGGGCGTTGCAATGCAGCCCGGCCACCGTTAAATGGACTGACTTTTTTCCTTCGCTAAAATGGATCGAATTGAACAGGCCATACTGCACTTTTCAACGAACGAACGAAACAAACTTTCTTTCCAAAGAAAAAGGTATAACATCTTTGTTTTCACTACACATCAGCAACCTCTACCAATCTTCCTGAAAAAAAACAGAAAAAAAGAAAGCGATCTCTACCGGGTCTATATTGAAGGCAAAAACTGATGCATCATGCAATAAAAAGTTCAACGCTCGCTCATTTGTCCAGTTTTTTTTAAGAAGAACTCATTGTCCGGTTAAGATCACCTTGCTTGGGAGGTATCCAACTTTTCTGCTACTGCCTTCGTTGTTGTTCATTTTATTTTTATTAATTTTTTAATAAAGGTATCGAGCCGTTCTGCTACACAGTACTAAAACATATTTTTTTATATATATGGCATGTATTGAATACTGAGCATGTAGCACTGGTACGCATGCATGGCTTTGCGCAACCGATCATCGACTAGTCTGATCAAAACATGCATGTAGCCGTCGCACACATCTGATCAAAACAGATTCGGTGGGAGTAGATTAGGAGGAGAGGTAAAATTGGTATACTGTAAAAGTTTTAACACCGTTATCTCAAATCTAACGGTTTTGGGTATAGAAGGAATGGGAAATTAGTATTTGGGTATGGAAGGGATTTTGCAATTTTTTTAGGTACAAAAGGGATGAGTCTAATTTCTTTGGGTACATTAAAAAATTTTCTCAAAAAAGTTACTCAACTCACGGCCGTGAGATCTAGATCTCGTTAGCGCTATCACACATACGGTCGTGTGATAGATCTAGATCACGAGTCCGCTCTGACAGACCGGAACAGTGCCTACACGAGCGACGAGCCTGCTGTGACGGTGTAATGATCACGAATTCACAACGAGTCATGTGGTTCAAGGCGCTATTGTCGTGCCGGGGTACAGGCAAGTGGTCGCCCTTTTTCAGGCTCCCACCGGTAAAATACTCGTGCAAGATTTAGTAGCACTGTAGCAGTACGTAGCAAAGCAAAGCAGCCGCCCACGTGGAATGTAAAAAGGGGAGGAACAAAAATGCAGTGGAAACGACGATGGTAGTAGATGAAACGGAACGGGTGTAGTAGTAGCACTTACGACGAGTGACAGTGGCAGTGGCAGGCAAGCAGGCCACCTGTGTTGTGTACTGTTAGGTGAAGTAACAGCCGCACATGAAGGGCCGGGTCCCGTTCCAGCTAGGGGTGGCCGTGGCTAGCCTGGACTGCAGAGCACCCAGGAGTCGTTACAGTAAACAGAGCACCAGACCCCCGTTGCACTTGCACGGGCAGCCCCGTCCTGTGCTGTCCTCTCAAAACTGACGTGATCCGCGCCCCGGATCACGGTACGAAGCCTCCTCCCGGCGAGTGGAGGTGTGAACGTGTCGCGGCCGCGCGTGTGATGACACCGGGGCGGAGCAGGAGTCGCGAGCGTTTTGTTGGTTTGCTCGTCGGGTCAGTGTGTGATCTGTGGGGGGGGGGGGGGCACCACCACCACGGACCTGCCTGGGTTGTGATTTTATAGCATAGCCAGGCCCGACCGCAGCGTACGGCGGCGTGGCAGGACCGGCCGGGCGGCCGGCGCGAAACTGCCGTGGGACGCGGGCTGGGACGCACGGGCGGCGCGTGGCGTGTCAGTGCTGTTGCCGTGTGAAGAAGTTTAAATGCGTGTCGTTAGGGGTGCCGTGCCGTGGGTGGAGGCGCAATGAAGAACAGAGCGCAGGGGTTGGGCTAATAAAGCAAAAACTAATCGGGGTGGGTAACCTCTGGCGATCTGCTGATCCGTTCCATTTGGCGAGGCGCGGAGTGGGGGGAAATTACCGTGCCAATACGGAGTCATCAGGCGTGCCGTGCAGAGACGCAGCAGAGCGTCCGTTGGAATGATTTTTCTCTCGACCGGGCACGCATGATTGCATGAATCTAAGCGCTAGATTACACCACGAGATTTCCCCTCGACGACATGCTAGACTGCTACAGGCGCGGCCTGGGCGCACGCCGCCGGCAGCACGCGCGAGTCCGCCCGCCGCCGGGGGGACCAAGAGAACATTCCAGGTTGCAAAGGCCTGAAAGCAGGCGTGGCGTTTGTGGCCCACCGGAGAGTGGGCCTCTCCTCCGTGGTTTGGGTGGATGGGTTGGTCCATGATGACCCATCAATCTATCCCGTCGTTTCTCTCGCTCGTGAAAAAGGCAGAGGAATGGGACAGCAGCAACGAACCCATATACTTGGCCCAGCAGTCCAGCACTACAGCAAGGCCGTCTGAAAGTTACCCAGCGATCTCCGATCTGAGTGAGTTGACCGCGGCGTTCTAGGCTGCTAGCTTTCGCGTCGACGAGCGACCGATCCCGATCCGCCCATCACGGGGTGCAACCGTGCAAGGAGGATGCACGGCGCAGTGGTGTGGGAGAGGAGTCCGGGCTCCGGCTGTGGCCTCATGATCTGAAATGCGATGCGAACATGGATGATCACCATCAGGAGATGAAAAACGTGCCCAAAGTGTGGTACAACTGTGTTTCGGGTGTTGCGCACGAACCATGGATGGGGATGGATGTGCCCCTGAATTGCACAGCTAACTGAAAACAGACGAGAGTGTCGCATCGCCCCAAATCAACTTCTTATTATTCCACCAATCTTTCCTATCTGCTAACTAGTACGCCTGTAAAAAGTTCATAGCTTATTTGCCGTTCTCTAAGTAACCAGCTCAGCACCATAACAAGACCAAAAAAACAAATAACTCCATTGCTAATTGTGGCCGCCGGCTGCCTTGGTGCTGAGTCCGTACCCAAACGGGAACAGCGGGTCGTAGCGCTTGTCACCATAGTTCATCGGCAGCTGGTCCACCGACTTGAACCACGTCCTGGGCAGCTTCCCGGTGAACCCATAGTCCCCGAACAGCACGTCGGTGACGCCCTGCCCCTCCGTCCCCGGCAGCCACGCCGCCACCAGCGCGTCCATGTAGTCCACGTACGGATGGATCACCAGCGGCCTCCCGGACACGACGAGCACCACGCACTTCATCACCCCGCACACGTCCTTGATCACCTCGGCCCCCGGCGATGGCACCGTCAGGTTCTGGTTGTCACCGGCCGTCTCCGCGTACGGTGGCTCGCCGACCACCACCACCGCGTACTCGTAGTCGTTGGCGCTCTTGGTCAGGTCGTCCTTGTCCGGACGCTCCGAGTACTCCACCGACGTGTTCTTGCTCACCGCCTTCTTGATGGCCTCGAGGATCGTCGTGCCAACGCCGGTGAGGTTGTTGCCGCTCTTGCCTTGCCATTTGATGGTCCAGCCGCCGCACTGGTTGCCGAGGTCGTGCGCGTGGCTGCCGGCGACGAGGATCTTCTTGGCCTTCTTCGCCAGGGGAAGCGTCGGCTTCTCCCCCTTCTTGCCGTTCTTGAGGAGGACGAGGGACTTGCGCACGGCCTCGCGAGCAAGGGCGCGGTGCTCCTGCGCGCCGAGCTCCTTGGTGAGGCGTGGGTCAGGGAGCGGGTCCTCGAAGAGGCCCATGGCGAACTTGACACGGAGGATCCGGCTCACGGCGTCGTTGACGCGGTCCAGCTTGATCTGACCCTGCTTCACCTGCTTCACTAGGTCGGCGACGAACTCTGGGTAGTCGTAGGGAATCATCACCATGTCGATGCCGGCGTGGATCGTCTCCTGGATGGAGTGGTAGTAGTGCTTGTGTGGTGGGTTCGTGATCCGGTCCACAGCCTGCCAGTCCGTGATCACAAAGCCCTGCAATGTTTTGGTATATAGGTTCATCATGTTCATGCACATCGTTACCAGTTAGGAAACGTAAGATAACCTGACAAGTAGTGGAAGTGACTGATATGTGGAGGACACTACATATATACTGACCCTGAAGTTCATCTTGTTCTTGAGGGTGTCGGTGATGAGGAACTTGTTCTCGTGCATCTTGACGCCGTTGAAGCTGGAGTAGGAGATCATGACGGTGGAGATGCCCTTGATGACGGCGTTGTCGTAGGGCGGCATGTGGATGCGCATCAGGTCGTGGAAGCTCATCACCGTGTTGTTCTCGTTGATGCCGCGCTGCGTGCCGCCGTCGCCGACGAAGTGCTTGGCGCACCCGGCCACCTTCTTCGGCCCGCCCACGAAGGGCACGCCCTTGGGGTGCTTCGCCGGCACGTCGCCCTGCAGCCCCGTCACCATGTTGGAGGTCATCAGCTGCACCAGCCTCGTGTCCTCGCCGTAGCTCTCGTAGCAACGGCCCCACCTCGGGTCACGGCACACCTGACGACCACATTTTATGAGATGCAACAGGGATTGATTGATCACAATCGTCATTCGACTTGTTGTCAGAAAATTCAGTTCAGAAATGGATAATAAGCACATGCAGTACACAAAAGGGGTACCGCGACGCATGGCGCGAAGGTGTAGGGGATGCCGGTGGCCCTGGCCTCGTGCGCAGTGGCCTCGCCGATCCGCTTCACAAGGTTGGGGTCCCTGGTGGCGCCGAGGCCGACGTTGTGGGGGAAGATGGTGGCGTTGTAGACGTTGTTGTTGCCGTGCACGGCGTCGATGCCATAGATGATGGGGATCCCCAGCCGGGTCTTGAGCGCCGCCTTCTGCATCGCGGTCACCATCTTCTGCCACACGGACGCCGTCGCCTTCTCCGACGGCACGCTGCCGCCGCCGCTCAGCACGCTACCTGCACATGTACACGTCGCGTCGATACACACACACACACACACACACACACACACACACACACACACACACACACACACACACACACACACACACACACACACGCGTACGTACGTACGTACATACATACATACATACATACATACATACATACATACTAGTTACAAACAACGCATGGCGGCGGCGACTGACCGACGAAGTACTTCTCGATGACCTCGGTGGTGGCGTTGGCCCTCTCGATCTGCGACATCTGCCCGATCTTCTCCTCCAGAGTCATGCGGCTGAGCAGGTCGTCCACGCGCTCGTTGATCGGCTGCTTCGGGTCCTTGTACTTGACGTACTCCGCCGCCGTCGCCGGCGACGCCAGGAAGACGGCGGCCACGAGGAGGCACGCGAACGCGGCCGCCGTCGGCGAGCAAGCCATCGTGGAAGAAATGAACTGACTCGATCTCATCATCCCTGCACGCAGAATAAACGTTAGGACGTTGAGAAGAATCAGAATCTATCGACGATACAACGTAAGCACATGACGAACTGACTGAACTAGAGGCTCTTGGACTGACCTGTCAGGAAATACTCGAGCTAGTGGTGGGAGAGAGACTAGGAGGCCGGACAGGATCACAGGAGGAGTTAGCCGAGCCGGCGCTGGATTTATAGCTCGGGCGCACGAATTGATCTGCCTCCGTGCGCGTATCCTTCGCTCTGGTAGATCTCGTGAGACGGTTGCAACCAACCGAGACTGATCCGTTCCCTTCTCATCAGCTGAAAGACCGGACCTTCTTAGAGAGTTAGAAAGGGTTTTGGGTTTGACTGCATGCGTAGGCGATCAGCCACCGTGCGTTTTTTAACCGTTGTACTAAGTTTATTTTTTAATTCCAAGGATTGGGGCCGTGGAAATCAAATTCGAAGGGATTATTGGTCGAGGTAACTCGGGCCTTCTTCCGTGGCTGGTCGATCGAGAGAATTGTGCGGTGGATTGGCATGTCCAGGAATTGCATTGATCTAGCCGAGTGGCCGTAAATGGAGGACATGGCAGTGTTGACCTTTTCAGTTCGATAGGCTTTCTTTTTAAGCTTTTGGATATGCTTTACCTGATGAGATATATATCCTTTTAGATATTAATAGTATTGACCATTTCAAAACTTCAGTGTATTTATCTAAAAAAAGAATTACCCATGTTATAAAATGTACAATCTATTGCGTTCTATCCTGAATTATTGATTCAAGAGCACAGCCGGCTCAGTTGTTCACACTTCACACAGTGACATTAAGCAATGCAAGTTCAGTAAAACTTGAGATGCTCAGATGCTACGCAGTCAAGTACAAGTGTTCTCCACCTTTGTTTACACTGCAACTCAATCACTGATGCAACAGACTAAATTACAACAAACTATATATCACTGCTATACGCACAAACTTTCATGCATAATGACATAGCATTGGAGATTGAAAACTCAAGGTCACTTGAATGGCTGATGAATAGTTGCAGTGAATGTGTGTCCTCCTATTTCGTTGTAACAATCCTCTCTAATATTTAAGCACTAACAAAGCCTAATCTCAAGAAGCGAGTGACGAGTACCCGTAACTTTACAAACACGCTTGAGAACCGTGGGATGATGATCACGATCATATCATCTCGTCGGCTTTGGACGCCATGGGATTGGACATCATGGCATGGTTATTCCCGTGCACCGACTGCTCGTACGTCTCCCCATCGCCCCACACGGCGTACGCGTCCTCCCCATGGATGGCGTCGTCACCAGCCGCCAGCTGCTCCTCCCCGAGCCGGAGCGGCACGATCATCCGGACGACCAAGCACACCGCGCTGGTCACGACCACGTTGAGCACCACAACGAAAACGACCCCGGCCACCTGCACGCCCACCTGCCGGAGCCCCGCTTCGGCGCGTCCGTCCTTGACCGCGTACGCGAGGCCGACGTACTTCGGGTCGTCGCCGAAGAAGAGCCTGCACAGCCTCGGCTCGGCGAGGACACCCGTCATCACGCCACCGATGCTGCCTGCCACGCCGTGCGTGTGGAGCACGGCGAGCGTGTCGTCGACGCGCCGCAGGAGGCCGCACCGCCTGTGGAGCACCATCATGGTGAGCCACGGGACGCTCCCGGACACGACGCCCATGAGCATCGCCGCCCAGGCTTGGACGAGACCGGCGGCCGGGGTGATGCAGACGAGGCCGGTGATCATGCCTTGGACGGCGCCGATGACGGAGGGACGGCCGAAGACGAGGCAGTCGAGGCACAGCCACACCAGGAGGCTCGTCGCCGTGCACAGGTGCGTGTTCACCACGGCCACCGACGCGTCGATGTTGGCGGCGTACGGCGCGCCGCCGTTGAACCCCGTCCACCCCATCCATAGTAGCCCCGCGCCGGCGAGCGTCAGGAGGATGTTGTTCGGTGGGAACGTTTCCCTGTCCTTCGCCGTCCTCGGGCCCACCTGCATGCATGCAGCTCATTGATGACACTGTAAGCTGCCAGCTCGTCTCGTGCATGTCAATGTCATCATGTAAGAAGTATTGCAAGGTACGGTACCCAGTAGGCGGCGGTGAAGCCGGCGATGCCGGAGGAGAGGTGGATGACGTATCCACCGGCGAAGTCCATGACGCCGGCCTTGAAGAGGAACCCGTTGGGGCTCCAGAGGCTGAAGGCTCCGATGGTGTAAGAGAAGGTGAGCCACAGCGGGACGAAGAGCATCCATGCCCGGAAGTTGACGCGGCCGAGGAGAGAGCCAGCGACGAGGATGAGCGTGATGGCGGCGAAGACGAACTGGAAGAAGAGGAGCGTGGCGGCCGGGTAGGCGCCGGCGAAGCCCTGCTGGGTGAGGAAGCCTTGGTCGAGCGCGGCGAGGTCGGGGCGGCCAACGAAGGGGAGGAGGCGGTCGCCGAAGGACATGCGGAAGGCCCAGAGGCACCAGCAGACGAAGGTGGCGGCGAAGGCGTAGAGCGCCATGAAGGCCGAGTTGACGGCCCATTTCTTCTTCACGATGCTGCCGTAGAGGATGACCAGCCCCGGCACGCTCTGGAGCCCCACCAGCGTCGCCGCCGCAAGCTGCCAGGCGTTGTCGCCCTTGTCGAGCCAGTCCGGCGCGGCCTCCGTCGCCATCTTGGCGGCCGCCGGCGATCGAGACAACGCAACCACGCGACGCGTCCACGGGGGAGGAGGAGAGATCAACAGACGCCAAGTGGTAAGGGGCGAGAGCTAGCTATATGGGGATGAAGGGGAGAAAAGGTCTTGAGAGGGAGGAGCGGGAGATGTGCTGATTCTTTTGAACCACGAGATTCTTGGCTGGATGCTGAATCTGTCCGCGTCTTTGCGTGGTTTCCACTGCTGCAGTGACACCATTTCACCACGATTAGTGCCTGATCTCTTGTTCTAAAAAAAACTACTATTTTTATTATTTATTTATTGATTACATCACGCCTGGGTGTGTTTTGTGCAACTACAATAACTGTCATTGCAGTTGTAAGAACTGAGCGTAGGACACATCTGGCTCGAACAAAGCACCAAATGTTTGAAGCAGCCTTACTCTGAATAAGTTAAGCCTGACTGAATGTGATTAGCATCATCTCAACTCACAAGATTGTCCTGTATGCAACTAGCGGTGGTTCTTATGATGGTTGAGATATATGAATTTGTTCCGGTTAATTCCACTGTATTGCCAGTTTGGCTTCATGGATGCCATCCAGTTAGTCCATTATGCTCATTTGGATTGGGTCAAGAACATGTCGTTACATGCCATATGTAGACAACATATAAACTTCCATTACAAAAGTCACTAGGGCCCAACCTAGATAACCATATTACCTACACCTGTATAGTTCGACTGAGTTCTCATGCCAATGCATGCCAAAAGACTGAAGAGAACATCAGAAACAGCAAAATATTACAATTCCAGTAGCTGAGTTTCAAATTTCTCAGTTCGAGCAACAGTTCTGGGAGAATTGCAGAAAAATAGGAATCAATGACGATCAAGAATCTGCACCGAGTCAATATAATGTCACTATCACCTATAATCAATTTAACATCAACACACTAAAAAGAATGGGGGTTCTAAAATACCAAAAATCTGAGCTCCTCTATATACCAAACCTCAGAAGATTTACTCAAAAGCCAGCACCCAAGGAAAAAAAGGAAAAGACAACGGTGAAACACAGTTACTTTCCACACTGTCCACACAATCAAAGGAAGATGCTTGCTCAAGGACTTCCAACAGATTTTCCTCAGGAAGAAGAGCTTCCATAACCAGCACAGCAAGCTCAAGCAGCAACAGCTGGACCCTATTTTAGAAAAAAAATGTGTTTTAGAATATGAAAAGCATATAAAAAAAAAAGGTAACTTAGTAAGCTTCATACTTGGACCACAGCATTTCAAAATATTTCCAAGGGATGCATGTTAATGAGCTTAGGATGGGATGTGAAGAAGCAATTTGTTCCTTGAGTTATATGACTTCTTCCTTGATCTGTTGTAACGGCCACGGGATTAGCCAAAGGCAACATCTTGCAACTTCAAAAATTGATAGTCTCTCATATGCCATGA
The DNA here is from genome assembly GCA_015342445.1 of Digitaria exilis. Classification (NCBI taxonomy): domain Eukaryota; kingdom Viridiplantae; phylum Streptophyta; class Magnoliopsida; order Poales; family Poaceae; genus Digitaria; species Digitaria exilis. The sequence continues at coordinate 682,508 of JACEFO010000302.1, forward strand.
GAGCGTGGATATCCAAAAGTCCAGAGCCAAACTAACAAACTCTTCAGGCACTCTAAATATTGTGACTTTCACTTTGACCTTACCGTTTGTTCTCAACATCACAGATCAGTGACCTGGCACTGCTTTGTGATCGTGATCAAGAATCAGCACTGGGTCTACATATGCGCAAATATGCTGTTTGGTTGATCATGTTTCATGCAAAGTGAATGCCCAATAATTGAACGAATGCTGCTACGTCAGACATGATTGCGAAATGCTTAGCTATATCTCTGCGATCTGAAGCTATTTGGCATGCTGTACTAGTATATTTACTTAGTAAGCAACAGTCGCAATATCAATTACCACTTACTTTGGCTGTTAAATTTGACACGGCCAATTGGAACTTCTCTCTTGTTCTTGAGCCAGCAACATGGCCAGCCTTGGCGACCTTGCTAAAAGCACCATTCAGCCAGCTTGTTCCAGCAGACACATACCTGCAAATTGGATAAAACATTAGAAGAAATTAGAAATAAACTTGAGGAACTCATGAGCAGGATCTAGCTAATAATAATGAAGTTACAAAACATAACTCAGTACATTCTAAGCCATATATTTGAACCGCTGAATGTATTAGTTGAGCATCAACAAAAGCATAAGTGAACAGACCTGTTGGTTTTCACAGCTGAGCCTGTATCATTAAGCTTACGCTCTGCAGCTAGCAAAGCAGCCATTGTTTTGTCAGAAACATGTAGCCTTTGGTCTACTGATTTGACCTTTTCATTGACAACTGATATCCCATTGTTTATCTTCTCAGAAAGGCCGACCCGCTTATCAAAGGAATTGATCCTCGCTGATGCATTAGCTCTCAACTGATGTTTCTCATCAAATGCTTTAGCCTTGTTCACAGCATCTTGTCTGATTGCTGAACTCTTTGCAATTACATTTGTCACGACATCATGTGCCTTGCTCACATAGACACGGCTGTTGGGACTACTGACCTATGAGGCAACAAAAGAAGTTTTTAATTAATACAACTGCCAGCATAATACAATTCGTATCAAATAGCATAAGAAAAGATGAAGTACACTTAGCATAAAAAATATTATACCTAAATAATCCTGTTAATCAATAGCTGATAATTTTTTAATGGTGATACCCCTTTTTACCTTGCAAGCATCATAAAATATCTCAAATAACATATGTGCACATAGGTTCCAGTTTATTTATTTATTCTGGATCTATGTTGTTGCTATTTAGTAAAAAAAAAAGTGCAAGGTCCCCACAACATCACTACAACCACTTCTTACAACTTACAGGAGACCCCTCTGTCACTTTAACCCTGCCCCTGGTTGATGGGAGCCTCATGATCTAACTACCAGCGAGAAGAAAACTAAAAAAAAAGCATTGGGAATTAAAGGTACCTCTGGGGAGTACTCCGATTCTGAATTAGGAGTTGAACTTGTACTTGTCAACTCATTGACCAAAAGTTGCTGCATAATTTTCAAAATAGATATGTTTATGAAAAATAAGGACCAACAAAATTAATTACATTTATGTAACAATATCAATGGCGTACCTGCTCAGTAACAGGGATGTAGATGTAATCTTCAGCTGGGGTTATGTTCACAACTTTGTCCACAATTGTTGCTCCCTGTAAAAGACAAATTACATGATATTGATGTTGTTCCATGATAACATGAAAGGCAAAAGTGTAATCGGTGTCTTTGTTTTACAATGCTGCAAATCAGTCTAGGTAAATGGTGAGATGCTTATAATACAGAGAAGAACACACTGTTGTATTTCACTTAGAAAACAGCAAAACACACAAACAGGAAGAGCTTTTCTCCACTGCAGCAAGGGCTATTTGCCTATTTGAAGTTTAAATTGTCATTTTGCAACCAATGCAAAAATGCAGACTTGTATGCGTGCTGTAAATAAATATCTAACTGGCTTATTTCTTGCATGAAGCATATTCATAAAGTCAAAGAATCACATAATAAAATACTCTAGTTTATGTTGCTGACATACTGCGTCAATTAAAGCAGGCATTAAAATACTCAATATCTTTATTCCCTTTGCTTATTCATCAATCTTTTGATGGCTTCCTAAGGATCCTACAGATGACCTGACTACCTGAGGATCCGCATGCATCATTTGATTGCCAGTGCATGAAGCACATGGCTTATGGTCAATGAAATTTAAATAATCAAACAGCTACTTGTTTTATTGTAAAAAAGACTATTCACGAATTCAGCATGTGCATGGATCCTCAGATTCTGTGACAAACCCCATCAAAGCTAGAGTGAATAAACAAGCCCTGTAGGAAAATAATCTATTTCTTCCTAATTGATATGTACAGGTCATGCATACTTATACCACTTGAACCAAAACACATTTGGTTTTTTTCCCTCCATCCTGAAATAGTTATACTGCCATGATATTGATTGCAGCCGACACAAATTTTGGCTTACTGTGGCACCGAACACAACAGGCTAACAGACACATATACCTACTTCGCTATTCATAATGGCAGTTCCCCCACACACTACATCATTCAGATTACGAATTCTAAAAGCACAACAAACAAAAAAATTAGAAAAAAGAACTCCTAGACAGCTCAGGGCAATAGATGCACAAAGCCATACCGATAGAAGAAGGGCAATCTCGAGGGCTTTGGGATCTTTGAATGTGACGTAGGCAGTCCTCCCAGTCGCTGCTCCATCACTGCAACAACCAACCAGAGGGTAAGAACCGTAATGCAGTTCAAATTACCAGCCGAAAAGAGAAAAACCGGAAGTAAAACATCAAATAATCGGTGGCAAAAAATAAGATGAAGGACGAAATCAAAAGGCGCTCACAATCTGATGTCGACGTGCTCGATTTCGCCGGAAAAGGAGAAGAACTCGCGCACCTCCCGCTCCGTCGCCAGATCTGAGATATTCCGCACCCGCACGGTCCTCACCACCTTCTTCCCCATCTCCTGCAAGCGAAACCGACCGCTCGAAACCATCACAATCCATCACCGACACCCCCTTCCCTCCAATACCCAACACAAGCTGTCGCTCGCCGCCGACGCTGCTGTAACGAGAGAACCAATAGACGCTCACCTCCATGGCGCGGCGCCGAGAAGAACTCAGAAGAAGCGGTCAAAAAAACCACCCCGCGAATTCGGGCTGCGCGAGAGGCCCGCAGCGGGCGAAGAGGAGGAAGGCGCGGTGGCAGGCAAGGCGGCTGGGCTCGAAGGCGGGCGGGAGATTGGCAATGGCGTGGTCCGGTTGGTTACTCGTCGCCGCCGCGGGTTGCTGCTGCTACTTTTCTTGAGCTGTTCGCTGCCTCGGTGGCCGAGGAAAATTAATAAACGAAAACGAAGGGTCTCCTCCTCCCTCACTGCTATGCGCAAATACCCTTTCTACCCTCACCACTAGCTCCGCCAGGCGCGGATCGCCGCGGGGAGGGTCCAGGGGCAGAAGGGTAATCTCGTGAAGCAGTCTTAGGGTGCGCTTAGATTGGGGAAAGATTCCCCGAAAATACACTGTTCACCAAAAAACACTGTAGATGAATAGTGTTCTGTGTGTAGAAGGGATGAGATGAATAGTGAAAAGTTGGATGAATAGTGTATTTTTGTGGGAACTAAACGGCGCCTTAGGCCATGTTCAGATTTCCAACTATTCACTATTCATTCCAACTTTTCACTGTTCATTCCAACTTTTCACTATTCCTCCCTCACAAAACACGTTTCCCAGCAAATGCTACAGTGTTTTTCTTATGCTACAGCGTTTTTTCCTACAATCTAAACACACCCTTACGTGGGCGACATGCTGGCTGCTGAGTTTGCTTCGCGACGGCGCCATCTCTCCTGACCTGTAAAACAAATTTAAAATTCCGCGAGCATTTAATTAAAATACTGACAATTAACTGTGCCAAGTAATGACCCGGCAGCGGCTGGTCCAGGTAAAACCGGGCCCAGCTCATTCTGGACCCGGTGGGGCCGGGAGGGATAGTCTCATGCGCGCGCGTGGGGCCGTTGATTTGATTTGGGTGCCGCGTCACGGACGACGGTGATTAGGTGGATGCAGTGGTGGTTAAGCCCGCTGGGCCGGCTCGGTTCGGGGTCATGTGGCACACCGGCGGCTTTGGGACGGAATGCTGCCAAAATATTTGCACATAATCGCATGATGAAAATATTTCAATTGTTTTTTTGCATGGTGCATTGCATGTGGGGGTGGCCCCTCAGTAACTGTGGGTGGTCCCAACCCCCGAGCTTTTATTCTAGGAGTTCTATTCCGTTATTCCGAAGTAGTAGAATTCTACGTGTCATTTTGACCATTGCCATGAACCCATGGCCATTGTGTATTGACCGTGATTTTATCAGCTCCCAGTAATTTACTAAGTGAATGACCACGACCACGAGTGACAAAATCTATAGACGGCATTAGGTTTTTTTTAGCTCGGGTAGTACTGTATAAAACAACTCTTTCAAAAACAAAGTACTGTATAAAACAAACTTAGCTGATGTTTTGGAACATGCACCGTGAGGGCGTTTTGAGACAGGTGTTACCACAAAAAAGAAGAAGAAGTAGGTGATGTTTAATCTTTGCAGTGCAGAGTGCTCAATGCTCAGGCCTCAGGCTCAGGGGGCGTAAGAAATATGCAGGCCCATTTTGGACATGCTAACACCTCGAAGCCCACGAGAGAGCACAAAACTTTGAGCCCAAATCTCAAGGGCTACGATGAGCCCACCGCCGCGCGTTTACTCTCCTGTGCTCTCTTCCCCAACGCCGGGCCTCCCTGGACTGAGCTCCTCCCCTCCCCTGCCATGCCGCCGCCACAGTAGAGAGCTAGCAAGACAAGGGAGCATGCGCCGCGGCCTGCGTCGCGGGCTGGGCATCCTCCTCGTCCCGACTCCCAACGCACCCAGCCGCCCGCCGCCGATCTCCCTCGAGGCTCTCCTCCTCCAACCCCGCCGCCTCTATGGCTTCTCCCGCCGCTCCCTCTGCAGCTTCACCAGCGGAGGCCGCGCCGTGGAGCAGTTCTCCGACGACGAGTACGACCACGAGTACGAGGACCTCCGGGTTCGTACTTCATCCACAGCCACATGCGCACGGATGATATGTTTGTGTGACTGACTAGTTTTCCCTGTTTGTTCGCTGACTCTCAATGACTTCTGATCGCCACGTGCAGCCGTCATCGTCGGTGGTGAACATTGACGAGTGGAGATGGAAACTGAGCATGCTGCAGCGCAACGCCGAGGAGCAGGAGATTATCTCCAGGGACCGGAGGGACCGCCGGGACTATGATCAGATCGCTAACCTCGCTAAGAGGATGGGGCTCTACAGGTTTCGTGCTGCCATTTCTCACCTTCTGGCTATCAATTCTCCACGCACTTGTTGGAAAAAGCAATTGAACTTCATGATGTGAATGCTATTTTGGTGGGGTTGTGGAATGGCAGTGAGATGTACGGGAGGGTCATAGTTGCGAGCAAGGTCCCATTGCCGAACTACAGGCCGGACCTGGATGACAAGCGACCACAAAGAGAGGTTTGTCAATGCAATTCAGTGGCAAGACCATATGTCTTACTTGCATTTCAAATTGCTAGTGCTTAAGGGGATGTTTATGATTTACTCTGTGTGGAAACAAACAGGTGGTGATCCCGCTGAGCTTGCAGCTGAGAGTTGAAGGACTTGTTCAGGAGCATCTAGACCGTGCACTCTTGTCACTTGATAGAAATGGTGGCAACACTGAAAGTTGTTCTGAGGTTGGTAAGAAGGCTGACAATGTGAATATGGACGAGCAGCATGATTCTCTGCTTGATAGGTCAGTCATGGAGAAGATACTTCAGAGGAAGAGCATTCGGATGCGCAATTTTCAGAGAAGTTGGCAGGCATGCATGTTTCATATGCATAACAATTCTGTATTCCTGTTAGGGAGTGACAGGGTCAATTTACAAAAGCCTTCTGCAGCATTCATAGCTCTGTGCTTGCTGTTTTGTAAAAAAATCATTGCTTGCTTGTAAAACAGGAATCACCTGAAGGAGTTAAGATGCTAGAGTTCCGGAAATCACTTCCAGCATACAAGGACAAAGAAAGGCTTCTAGCAGCCATTGCACGCAATCAGGTATGCAAGCTTGTAGAATAACCTGGAAAAGCATCTATGTCCATGAGTCCATATGAACCCTTTGAAACCATTGTTTGTAAACTTTTTTTTTATCTGGCACCATCGTGCAATGCCAGGTTATAGTAATTTCTGGGGAGACAGGATGTGGTAAAACAACACAGCTGCCTCAATTTGTATTGGAGTCGGATATAGAGTCTGGCCGAGGGGCCTTTTGTAACATAATTTGTACACAGCCACGAAGAATATCTGCAATGGCAGTTTCAGAAAGAGTATCCACTGAGAGAGGAGAGAACCTTGGTGAATCAGTAAGTTCGTAATTTATTTTCGTCAACTTCGCTATTGTAACTCATCTATGATATGTGTAAGGAACAAGGACAAATGTCCTTACTAGATTCTCTCCATTGTATTTGCATACGATACTAGCTTTTTTAATAGGTTGGCTATAAAGTTCGATTGGAAGGAATTAAGGGAAAAGACACACATTTGCTTTTCTGCACCAGTGGTATTTTACTAAGACGATTGCTAAGTGACCGAAACTTGAATGGTGTGACTCATGTGTTTGTTGATGAAATACATGAAAGGGGCATGAATGAAGGTTAGATACCATATTGGTATTGCTCCCTTTCCTTTCATTGAGGTTCTATCCATGTTCAGCTGATAACCATTGTTCTGTTATTGCACTGGTTTTGTAGATTTCTTGTTGATTGTGCTGAAAGATCTATTATCACGGCGCCGTGATTTGAGGTTGATATTGATGAGTGCTACTCTAAATGCGGAACTGTTTTCAAGTTATTTTGGAGGAGCACCAACTATCCACATTCCTGTGAGTTATTGTGTTTTTTGTACTGAAATCATCACTCGCATTTGTATAAATTGTTTCTTTTCCACCTTCAAGAGCTCTGACAAATCTGCACTTATCTTACACTTAGGGTGCGTTTAGATTCACCAACTCTCTCCCAAAAAATACTATTCATCCCATCCCTCGCACTCACAGAACACTATTCATCTACAATGTTTTTTTGTCTACAGTGTTTTTTCGGGGAATCTTTCCCAATCTAAATACCCCCTTATGCTGTTCTCTTGAATGCTAATTCAGGGATTCACACATCCAGTGAGGGCACATTTTCTGGAAGATATATTGGAGAGGTCAGGCTACAAGTTGACCTCAAGCAATCAACTTGATGATTATGGCCAAGATAAAGTCTGGAAAACTCAGAGACAACTGTTGCCTAGAAAAAGGAAAAATCAAATTACTACACTTGTTGAGGTACTTGTCCAAAACATAGGATTGATGAATGTAATTCCTGCTCAACACTTTTCTAATACTGTTAATATACCATGCAGGATGCCCTGAAAAATTCAAGCTTTGAGACATATGGTTCCAGGACGCGAGACTCGCTAGCAAATTGGAATCCTGATTGCATTGGGTTCAACCTCATAGAGGCGGTCCTGTGCCACATATGTCGCAAAGAGCGACCTGGTGCTGTTTTAGTTTTCATGACTGGATGGGACGATATTAGTTGCCTGAAGGATCAACTGAAAGCACATCCGTTGCTAGGTGATCCAAATAGAGTTTTGCTGCTTGCATGCCATGGTTCTATGGCTACTGCTGAGCAGGTAATTGCTGTAATCTGGCATAAAGTGATGTTCTTTATACTGCTACGACCTACGATTATGCAACTAAATCCGATACACATGTATTGTCTAACATCTCATACACAGCAGACTTATCTTGTTTGTTAGTTGCTTGCTCTTTGTTTTTTTCCCTAAGCATCTCTTCTGTGTTTCACAAGGCTAATTTTGTGTGTATCTTTTTGGTCACAGAGGCTTATTTTTGAGAAGCCACCTCCTAATGTCCGTAAGGTAGTCCTAGCCACAAACATGGCAGAAGCAAGTATTACAATAAATGATATTGTTTTTGTTGTGGATTGTGGTAAAGCAAAGGAAACCACATATGATGCTCTAAATAATACCCCATGCTTACTCCCCTCATGGATTTCAAAAGCTTCTGCTCGTCAGGTGATTGCTTACCTTCTGCTTTGTTGTCTCATCTTTGATCGGTAGATCCTTTCTTTAATTCAAATTTGAGGCTTCTATTCAATTAAAAGCCCAACTTAAAGATCTTGTCTCCATTTGTAACATCCAGAATGTACGACTTATTTTTTCAGCTTTGACATCTTGGATTATCTTAGTCTGTTTAATTACAAGTTTACAACTGTCCATAATTCCTCCACCAGCATGTGTCTCTTTCTCACAAATCTGTCTTGAGTCAAGTGTTCTTTTGTTCTAATTTAGTAGCCAATACAAATTTGTCACTGGTTAGAATGATAAGGATAAAACAAAGTGATAATCGAAAGAAATTCCAACAGTGAAAAGTTCAATCATAACCTCTTGATACGTACATGATCATGCACGGTCATATTTGTGAATCACGATGATTCTCATAGTGTCTCCATTATCTTAATGCAGAGGAGGGGCAGAGCTGGCCGTGTTCAACCTGGAGAATGCTATCATCTCTATCCTAGATGTGTGTATGATGCATTTGCAGACTATCAGCTTCCAGAGCTTCTTAGAACTCCTTTGAATTCATTATGTTTGCAGATAAAGAGTTTGCAAGTTGGCAGCATTGGGGAGTTCCTGTCAGCTGCTCTGCAGCCTCCTGAACCACTAGCTGTATGTCTTTAAATTACTTTGACGTTTCAATATTCCTCTTTTCTTCTCTCTTTAGCAGTAAAGGATCATTCTTTTGATTTTCACATCTTTCCACTTACACTTGATAAATGTATGTAGGTCCAAAATGCAGTGGAATTCCTGAAGATGATTGGAGCATTAGATGGAAACGAGAACCTTACTGATCTTGGTATGCCTAATCTGTTACTGCCCTGCAAGAACTAACGTTTGCAGTAACATTTTAGCACTGAGTTAATATTTCCTTATGAAACTTTGTAGGACGATACCTTTCCATGCTTCCAGTTGATCCGAAATTGGGAAAGATGCTTATAATGGGTGCAGTTTTTCGCTGCATAGACCCTGTACTTACTGTAGTCGCTGGACTGAGTGTTCGGGATCCTTTTTTGTTGCCACAGGACAAAAAGGATGTAAGCCTTCGAGTTCACTATTGAAATTTATATCACTGATATTGGTCGTGAATTGAATCTTTATTTACATTTTTTATTTTTTTTGAAAAAAAATATGATTTTATGAGAAATAGGTAAGGAAGATTTTAGTGCTGAAAATGCATCATTGTGCTTTCTGTTGAGCAAGAAGCTTATTTGCATGCAGATAAGAAAAAACCTTTTTATCTACGGTTTTTAAAGAACTTGATATTGTACTTTATAGCTGGCTGGAAGTGCGAAATCAAGATTCTCAGCAAAGGATTATAGTGATCATATGGCCCTTGTCCGGGCTTATGAAGGATGGAAGGATGCAGAGAGAGAAGGGTCTGCATATGAATACTGTTGGAGAAATTTCCTTTCTGCTCAGACACTACAAGCTATTCACTCACTTCGGAAGCAATTCAGCTATATTTTAAAGGATTCCGGTTTGATAGACACTGATGCAAATATAAATAACAGTTTGAGCCATAATCAATCATTGGTCCGTGGCATCATATGTTCTGGGCTTTTTCCTGGGATAGCATCTGTTGTGGTAAACAACTATTGGCAATTATACTGTAAATTTCTGTTCTGATACAGCTTACAATTGACAGCTCAACCCATTCTATTTTGTCTTGCCTTTGCAGCATCGAGAAAATTCAATGTCCTTTAAGACTATGGATGATGGCCAAGTTCTTCTTTATGCTGTAAGTACATACTAGAAGATCTCCAAAATCTAAATTCTCATCTGTAGTGCCCTATTTTAAAGTTAGTCTTAAAGGAGACTAAACCGTTACTATGATTTCTGAGACGATTTTTGTCATATTCTTAATTCAGAACTCAGTGAATGCAAAGTACCAGACCATCCCATATCCATGGTTGGTCTTTGGTGAGAAAGTGAAGGTGAATGCTGTCTTCATCCGTGATTCAACTGGAGTATCAGACTCCATACTGATCTTATTTGGTGGGGCTGTCACAAAAGGAAGCATGGTACAATGTCTTGTCTTAATGAATTGCTTTTTCATGTCATTTTTGTGTTTATGTTACTATGTTGTACGGCTTTCCTTCTAACTCGTATATGTTATAGGGTGGGCACTTGAAGATGCTCGATGGCTACGTTGATTTCTTCATGGACCCCAGCCTGTCTGAATGCTACTTGCAACTTAAAGAAGAACTTGATAAACTTATACAGCAGAAGGTGAGTCATGTTCTCAGTGAAGTTTACATCCGAAAAGAATCCGGTAGATTTTCTTGAGGCATTTATTTGCATTGCTGTGTTCGCAAATTATATTAAATTTGCAGTACGTGCCACAAAAGACAGTAGTTGAGTACTCGTCTAGTCGTCTGTGCTTGTTTCCAGTTTCCACATTCCACTTAACCTCGTGTCTAGCTGTATATTCACTGTGTTGTTTGATCTGACTTTGTTTTCAACTCCAGCTTGAAGACCCAAACTTTGACATCCACAAGGAAGGCAAGTACATCCTATACGCGGCGCAGGAGCTGGCCGCCGGCGACCTCTGCGAGGGTCGGTTCGTGTTCGGGCGCGAGACGAGCCGTGCCAGGCTCCGGAGCCCCGAGGAGGAGGACGGCAAGAGCAGCCTGATCAAGGACGGGATGAACCCCAAGAGCCTGCTGCAGACGCTGCTGATGCGCGCGGGGCACACCCCGCCCAAGTACAAGACGAAGCACCTCAAGACCAACGAGTTCAGGGCCATGGTGGAGTTCAAGGGCATGCAGTTCGTCGGGAAGCCGAAGCGGAACAAGCAGCTCGCGGAGCGGGACGCCGCCATCGAGGCCCTCGGGTGGCTGACGCAGACATCCGGCGTGAAGCAGCAGGACCAGGGCGACGACGACTCGCCGCTGGACCTCACCGACAGCATGCTCAAGCTGCTCACCAGGCCGAGGCGGCACTCGAAGAACAACCAAAAGAAACGGTGATTTTTTTTGGGGATTAAATTGTTATAGAACTGGTCACGTGCACACGCACAAAAAAAATGGGAAGAACACGAGTGAGCGATAGTTTAGGTGTGGGTGGTTTGAGTAAATTTGACAAACTGGTGATAGAAGCAGTGCCTGAACTTGGCTTGTCTAACGATGAACAATGAAACTGTACGACGGTCCGTGCCTGAACGGAGCGGTCACCCATGACGAAGCGGCGGCCGGGTCGGTGTTCTCCACCCCAACCGAGCTACGACTACGACTACGAGACGCGCGGCGAGACCCCGAGTCGCCACGGCGTGTGCTTTTGTTTATGCCTTGCTCGCGCTCGAGAGGACAAGAGGCTCTCACGGGTCGCTTTCTCCGCTCCAATTTGTAGGGAGCTTGGAGAATATCATAATGATGCAGCTTGTCACCTGGTTGGCTCTATTTGGTTCTGCTTATTTCTATTTTATATTGGCAACGTCACATGAGTGCGCGACCATCGCTCGTTGACAGTTTGTTTACACTTTACAGCGGAGAGGAATCGATCTCTATCTTCTCCTCCTCTTATCTTATCGCAACCACATAATCCGGCTCTGTTTTATATCATTATAATAAAAGCTTGCCCAACAAAGTAAATGATGCCTTCTAGAATCTAATTGTAATAAAAATATATGCTCGTACTTGTATTTGATCGTGGTTCTGCTAAGAATTTTTTTTCGAAATTTTCTAATTCTACATTTTTTAGTTTTCCATTTTCTCTTTCTTTTTCTATCCGGTCGAACCGACGCTCCCATTTTGCCGCTTGCCATTTTTCCGAGTCGTATTGTTTGACAAACCAGCTCGAACCGGAAGCCCCCGAAACAACACGAAGCCCTCCTCTCCCCTCTCCGGCCGCCTAACCGTGCCGGCACCTGAAACCAATCCGCCGCCGCTCCTCGCCGCCGCGCCGTCCGCTACCTGCGGAGCTCCGCCGCTTGCCTGCTTCCGGCCCTCCAGATACCGCACCTTGGCCTCGCCTCTCCCTTCCTTTTCCGGCTCTCCGCGAGGCGACCGCCGCGACGTAGCTGTGCTGCTGCACGGCTTGACCGGCGCTCCGCCGCTTGTCTCCAGTCTACGCGGCGCGGGTTAATTCCTCTCATCCCGGAGGCGGAGAACTCCCGAAGGCTCCGGGAGCCAGTCGCGGGCCGCCCGGCCCGGGATGTCGTCGAACAAGTTCTCGCCGGCGCTGCAGGCGTCGGATCTCAACGACTTCATCGCCCCCTCGCAGGACTGCATCATCTCCCTCAACAAGAAGTCATCCTCTTCCGGCCGCCTCCCGGTACTGGCACCTCTCTCTCCGCCAGGTTTCGTTGTTTATTACCCTAGCCTGTTTGTCCGGATACATGCACCGGCTGTGGGCTGACAGCTGACTGCAGTTTGAGCTCCACCATACTGGTTTCAAATTCTAGAAGGTGCGTGATTGTATTACCAATATGGCTATGTAGTGATGTCGAGCTGTAGGCCTGTGCGCGGCAGGCAAAGACATGGCAAATAACAAAAAAAGTGGGGAACGAAATGAAATTACTTTGTCTTTAATGTTTGCTTCTGGGGGATAAAATGCAAGGACGAAACTTGTGTTTGCTACAGTTAAAAAACTAATAATTAGTATAAATAAGATTTTCCTTCAAAAATTATATTTTAATTGTTAATTATATCGTCAAGTATTATTTAGTCCAACAATGTTTTACATGTTCTTCAGTGGGTAGGGAGCAAATTATAGCCTGTGTTTGTAAAAAACAAAAATAAAATTGCGAAGACAAGAAAAATAAATAGAGTACACACGGGACACATGCACACATTGGCAAGAACACATATTTCATTAATCTTGATCTTTTACAAAATCTATGAATACATGACTCGCGACTTGTCTTCTGCGTCAATGCTTAAGGAGAGGTCTGTCTTGAAGAGATTGCATAGTTCGCTGATTCCTGGGGCCTATTGGGCGCGACCGTTTAATTACATCCGTAGGACAAACCTACGGAACACCTCCGATTAAGCTGCGCTTTTATGGTCGTGTTGAATTCATCTGCTCGTCGCCCATATACAATATATGGGGTTGTATGTGATGCGGTGGCTTTATTTCACCAAGAACCGGGTCCCGATAGCACCATCGCCATGTCGGCGGTAAACGGAAATTGCCTTGATGAAGGGGTGACTTTCGCCTTGTCGGTACCTAGTCATATGGCCCGGTTTCATCAAGCATGGATGTAGGTGAGTTGCCTTTGCCTTGTCGGTACCCGGCAACATAATATCCGATCCCGTTATTTGGGACATGTCGATGGGTAGTGACCTTGCTTTGACGGCACTCGGCCAAAATTAAGTCTAGCCTCATCGGTACTAGACGTGTGGTATAGTGATCTTACCGCAGTTGCGGTGTTGAAACAATGTTTGGACAACGCGCGCAAGATGAATCATCTGACAACCTTCTATGGTGTCCTGAATCTTTATTTGCACAGTACACGTTGAAAAGCAATTGCTTCTCTCAGGTGTGAATAGCGTGCATGTACATGCAGCTTAGCCTTGTATAAGACTTATAGCTTTTCATTTGCTTCTTGGTACGGCTCACGCAGACGTCAATCCAAGAAAGATTTTCTGGGCAAATTTGCCCTCAGGTTGCTGCGGCCACTTGCTGGTAGGCCTTATTAGAGGAATTTCACCTTTGACTCCTCTCGGTCCTGCTCGTCGTTAACAGGAAGATAGACTCTTGAATGGTCGTAATTAACGAGGGAAGTGTTTTTATCATATAGATTAAGCGTCGAGCTATTGCTCATAATTCCACCATGTAATTCATCCTTCCCACTGCGGGGCACGGATACAACCCCCGGTTTGGCGGCATCATATAGTCCCATGAAGTTTATTACCCTTCCCGCTTAGAGGTATAGGTATGGCCATTAGTTTGGCATCGCGAACTGCATTCGAAGCTTGTAGATGGAGAGCGGGTCGTTCCGCCCTCGAGCAATGTTTTGTTGACTCGTCAATAGAGAACGGGTCAATTCTGTTCTCGAATAAACTTTTATTGACTTGTTAGTGGAGAGCGGGTCAGTTCCGCTCTTAGGTAATCTTGCTTTCGCGGCCATCTCTACCCGGGCACACTGTCACTACAATCGTAGCCGTCTCTACCCGGGGACACTGTCGCCGCTGATGGATCATAGAACGCCAAGAAAAGACTTTGATACTTTTTAGTAGCCGCGAAGTTTAGTCGCCTCTCGTCGTTGACGAGGAAAGAAACTTGCGTCATTGATTATGAATCATGGCTGCCGGCTAGTTGTCGATGATGAGACGAGCAAGGCTTCACGTCTTGAAGGCGGCGACGACCTAGATGAGGAGCGTATATGCGTATGCATGGCGGCGGCGAGGTGTGGATCTTTAGTCCTCCATGCGTGCGGCTGCGTTGGAGTCGTGCGGCCTCCCGGCGTCGTATGCGTGTGTCTGGCAGCCTCTCCTCTCTACGTGCGTGTGTATGCATATGCCGTCCCTCCTTCTGCCAAGGGTCAGAGCTCCTTTATATAGGCAGGAGAATGCAGATCTTTAACCCTCGGCCATGCAATGCATGACGCGTTAAACTAGCAGATCTTATCTCTTTACCAGACCGTGCTTATCTTCTCACGTATATCCCTGCGATTTTTGTTTTTATCTCCAACAAACATGTATTTTCTGATAACTTGAGCACGAATTATTAGAATTAACCATCATAGATATTTCTCAATACTCGACGTGAGAACTGATAACAATGGCAGGTGGGCCCGTAGGTGTAGCAACCAGATTAAATCTATGATACGACGTACGCAGTATTTAACAATCACGAACTCCCACAATGATGTGCACATGCAGGATATTTTTATCTGTTTTCCATCAACAACAACAAAAAGTAATAATGTCTTAGCTACCATTTCAAACTTAATTGAAACTTGTTCACCCAAGGCACTTTGTAGGAGCTTGTCCAAATTTTCAGAATAATGGGATGTGGGGCCCACATATATATAGGCTCGACCAAAATTTGTAAATGTATTCGCATGCTTGAAAATAACATACCTATATCATGCGTCATGATTGTACCATCACTTATTGTATGTTTAGTGTAAAATTATCATCAAACAGCCTGTGATGATCATAAGCAGTATTGTTGTTCTGTAATGCTGAGTTGTTCTCTGAAAGCACTGAGAATGCTAAATACCTTGATCCTACAGTTTTACACTAAATCCCAAACTTGTATGCTTTCCATTCTCCACGAAAATGTGTGTACCACCAAGCTGAAAGTTCAATGTCTGCTATTTAGGTGCAAACAAAAAAAATACCTGCCCTACTTGTGTAATAGAGAGTAGCACAGCTTCTCCATAATTTTGTATCTTGGCAAAAGGGATTGTTTGTATGGTGCAAGACATTTACAACATGCTCTATGAATTCTCTAGCTTTATTCTACTCCTATCAGATCAGTTAGGAGAAGTGTCAGCCTACCGGATGAAACCTTCCGCATTGCCCAGATTGAGAGTGCTAAGGACACACCTGTGTACATTTCTGCTGATAATTAGCTTCACATCTGCATCACTAGAACTTCATAGTATGATTCGTCATCTAATACTTTTTGCGAACCATTCTGCTATTCTTGACACTGATGTTTTACAGATCAAACAAAAGGAAATTGTGGTGAGCACAAAGCCTCCAGAAGAAGCAGTCAAGATTTCACTAAAGGACTGTCTGGCATGCAGGTTTTTTCTTTTCCTTTTCCGTTCTTCAAATTAGTTCTAAAATAAGTAACCTTCTTAGATTCAATGAATGCTGACTGTTACATTTTTATCTTAGTGGTTGTATAACATCAGCAGAGACGGTTATGCTGGAGAAGCAAAGCTTGGGTGACTTCATTGCTCGCATAAACTCTGGTAAAACTGTCATTGTATCAGTGTCTCCCCAGTCAAGAGCTTCACTAGCTGCATTCTTTGGTCTTTCTCAATCACAGGTAATTATATGGGCTTCCCACATCCATTTCTCTGTCAGAAGCATCATCCTGGCTCATATGCTTTTATAGATGTTTCCCTCAAGTCATTTTTGCCGTAGTATCGTGAGGTTGCACTTTAATTATGATAACTAAGCAGTTTGTAACTCATTAAATTTCAGGTTCTCAGAAAACTTACTGCTTTGTTCAAATCGATGGGTGTCAAAGCCGTTTATGACACAAGCTCGAGTCGAGATCTATCCCTTATTGAAGCGTGCAATGAATTTGTATCACGTTATCAGGAAAATCAATCCTCTAGTGGCCAAGAAGCTGGAGCCAATGTTCCAATGATTTCCTCAGCATGCCCAGGTAAATTTTTTGTTAAAAATTTGGGAACATGACATGTGATACTGTTATGTACTCTGGGTTTCAAAATGCTGTGATGTTGTATAATACTTATGCAAGATATTCTTTTCTGCATTTTCTTCAGAAATAAGTACCGGATTTGTTTGCAAATATGTGAGTGTCACAGCCTCTTCCTCTCGCAGGTTGGATATGCTATGCTGAAAAGACTCTTGGGTCATACATCCTACCTTATATCTCATCTGTGAAGAGCCCTCAACAGGCGATTGGTGCAGCCATTAAGCACCATGTGGTTGAAAAATTAGGTCCCAAGTGAGTATTTTGCCTCTGCTCTGAATAGACCTTGAAATCATTTGTTCCTACAGGCACAAAATTTCTCTTTGCTTTCTACGGTGTCTGATACAACATGGCAGTACTATGTTTGCAAAAGTTATAATTTCACAAGTGACATATTTGTTTTTAGTGCCAATTATTAATACATGATTTATTGTGTGGGTAATTCAAATTTTCACAAAAGAATGTTGATACAAGTTAACGAGTTGACTGAATTCTTTGCACTGAGTATGTGGAAGTTTTGGTTTAACAAAAAAAAAAACTCCAAATTTTGTCAAAAATAGCTGAGGCCCACTCGTGTGGTTCCTACTTCCCTTTCAAAAGCTTTGAGCCATTGACTTTGTCCACTTCAGCTTAACCAACTACCTGTATAACTCTGCCTCAACAACGGTGGAAGTTTTGTATTAAAGCCAAAAGTGGGGAGCATTAATGCATTATGTTCAAAAATAATCTTCTTGTCTTTTGTTGAGTAGGCTAACATCCTCCATTTGCTATAAGCCCATCTAACATGTGAAACACTCTGCCTGGATCGCTAATTATTTTGAAAACTTAACCTGTCTTTATGTACTGTTACTTTCTGGTATTTGACTTTTTAACCTTTTTTTTTTTTTGTATGTAGGCCATATGATGTCTATCATGTTACTGTGATGCCATGCTATGATAAGAAGCTAGAAGCCGTCAGGGATGATTTCGTTTTCTCAGTAGATGGTAAAGAAGTCACAGAGGTGGATTCAGTACTGACAACTGGTGAAGTGTTAGACTTGATACAGGTTGCTAACTTCTTTCTTATTCTTGCTTGTATTATGTATATGAAAACCTAGGTAGACAATCATGATTATTGTCTTTATGCAGTCCAAATCTATCGATTTCAAGACACTAGAGGAATCTTCCTTGGACAGATTGTAAGTCCATGTGCTTGTTGTTTCGTTCTGTGCCCATAGCTCTATACACATAAAATGCCTTGTCAAATGCAGGAGTATTAGTCATAATCTGTTTGGTTGTTGCTCATGTCTCTAAATTTAAGCTAACCTTATTTTAACCACTCATTGCGATGAAAAAAAGCTCCATGGAATTATCACGTAGTATACTACCGTACTTATTTGTTTTGTTCAGATTAATGTATCTCAGAACTGACATATATTCTGCCTCATTGTATCCTAGGCTAACAAATGTTGATGAGGAAGGCAATCTATATGGGGTTTCTGGAGGTTCAGGGGGTTATGCTGAAATAGTCTTTCGCCATGCAGCACGTGCAATGTACAAGAGAGAAATAGAGGGTCCTGTTGATTTCAGAATCTTGCGAAATTCAGATTTTCGTGAAATTACATTGGAGGTAGACTCATTCCACGATGAGTTGCAGAAAGCCATCGATTCCTTTGCGTAACTAGAGTGAATTTGCAGTATGTGTGTAACAATTAACAAACGCTGTTTGTGCTAGCAGGTGGAGGGCAAACCTGTTTTGAAGTTTGCACTTTGTTATGGATTCAGGAATCTGCAGAATATTGTTAGGAAGATTAAAATGGGAAAATGTGAATACCACTTCATTGAAGTTATGGCGTGTCCTTCAGGTACTTCATTGTGACATGTCTTCGCATGTTACTTGTAAGTTTGAATAAACAAGTCTCAAAGTTAAGGATCTCTGGATCTGATATCCTCTATTATGCATTTCTTACTGTTCTGCAGGTTGCCTGAATGGGGGAGGTCAAATAAAGCCTGTTCAAGGCCAATCCGCCAAGGAACTTATCCAGCAGTTGGAGAGTGTGTACACACAAGATGTATGCTACTGACTGAAACCCTTACATTTCATTACAAGGCAACTTGCTTATCAGTGTTGTTTCTTTGTCTTGACCTAAAATAATCCTAATCCGCATTAATATAGAGACATGGACTTGTAGTTGATACACCCGTAGGCATTACTTGAGATTTTCATGTTTGAATTCATGATCTACATTTTATTCTGTCATTATTCTCTTCTGCACTTGTATTTTAGTTTACTTCTTATTTGCTTTGGGCTGCTTCTTTGCCTAATGTCGTTAGCTTTTTCCAGCGTGCTACTCATACTGTGTGATTTTGCCCCCCTTTCAATAGAGGGAAAGTAAAGCCATCTGGTCAACTGTCAGAGCTGCTATTTTATCTCTAGTAGCTTTGATGAGCTGAATGATCCTGAACTTACAGACCAGTTATTCCATGATATTTATCCTTCTGTTTTCTTTTGAATAATATACTATGTATGCTCCACTTTGTCATGCGATTTTGTCCTCAAATGGGAAATAAATTACAACTCCCAAGCGTTTCTTAGCTGTCATTTAACAGTCCTACACAAATTGTTTACTTTATGCCAGTTATGCACGTCCACTAACTGTGTATCATATGTACCAGGTAACAATTTCGAATCCTTTCGATAACCCCATCACGAAAAGATTATATGACGAATGGCTGGGGCAGCCTGGTTCAGAGAAAGCAAAGAAATACTTGCACACAGGTTATCATCCAGTGGTGAAGAGTGTGGCCTCACAGTTACAGAATTGGTGATACCGGGTTGTTTTTGCACGAGGAGTTCCTTTGCTCTTCAAGAGCCAAGAGGGACTTGGACACAGAGCAATCATGGCGTCCTGTCCATGGCAAGCAAATACTGATCACACAGTCATACAAACACCGCTGGAGTTTTTTTTTACCCTCTAGAGCGAAGAAATTTTGTTAGGCTACAGGTTTTCAGCTGCTTTCTGGGTAATATTGTACACTAGCAAGGGGAAATAACAGTTGAATTGTACTTATGTAAAAATGAATGAAGTCTCAGTGACCTTTTTATTGTTTGGACCAGTTATCTCTTCAGCAAGAAGTTTTTTTTTAAAAAAAGGAGAGATCATCTGTTTTTCTCGAGCAACTTGCGTGCTGCCCATGCCCGGTGTCCAACACTTCAACCTCTTGCATACATTCTAAATCTAAACTAATCGTTCTCAGGGAACATTCTCATCCAACATGGTGTGTATTTGGAAGTCACTTCTGTAAGTTCAGTAGTGCCACGTAGGTTTAATGAGACCATATCTTGAATCTTTGAGCAATTTAAATGATTGGCGATAGCTCTGTCGTGCGAGTGATGCAGGACGACAGTCCCCCTATCTTTTTGCCCAATAATCCCTATCCAATATCCAGGTCATCTCCGCTGCAGTCGTCAGCCCCAACTCCAGTCTCCACTCTCCAGGCATATCCTGGAGTGCAGTCGTCTGAGCTGCACTCCAGAGTCCTGACCAGCTGCCCTTCGTCATCTCCTCGTAGCAGCACGCGTACGACGACTCATTTGAGGTGCCAAACTTGAAGTCGGCACCTTTAGACGTGACCTGATGGTAGCACACCCCGATCTTTGATTTGTCTAGAAAAAAATTGACGAGGCTGGGCTGTTTGATCAGGTGGTATGTACCTCTCGACGTGTTCATTCCAGAAAAAAATAACGTTAACAAGAAAGGAAAAGAGGGAACAAAATGCTACGGAGTAGGAGCAGGGTTTACAAAACCGGTCCGGTAGTTCGTACCGCCGGCCGGCGGTAACGGTATACCGGACCGGTTTGACCGGGATCCGGTAGAAACCGGTTGAATTCAAATTTTGA
Source organism: Digitaria exilis (assembly GCA_015342445.1). Taxonomy (NCBI): domain Eukaryota; kingdom Viridiplantae; phylum Streptophyta; class Magnoliopsida; order Poales; family Poaceae; genus Digitaria; species Digitaria exilis. The sequence goes on from JACEFO010000302.1 coordinate 702,888, forward strand.
ATTCAAATCCCCCGTGCAACCGGTTTCTTTCGGTAAACCGATCGAATTGACCGGTATCCGACCGGTTTTACCGGTATACCGACCGGTTTCATCCGGTTTTGGCGGCAGTCCAAACCGGTCGGTTTGGGGCGGTAACCGCCCGGTTTGACCGGTATACCGGCCGGTTTGGAACGGTTCGATGGAGAACCAAAAATTGCCATGAAATATGCGTAAATTAAGGAAAAAAATAACTAAAAATATAGACAAACATCCATACATATAATTGTACATACAAACATAGTACAAATGTCCATGCAAATAGTTCAGTAGTCCTCTGGTACAAATAATTGTTAATACGAATAGTCTCGCACAAAAAATTGTTCAACGGTAGCATCGCGAGGCCATTTCATACTCCGCGGTGGACATCACATTCAAACCCTGCCTTACCAGCAACTCAGCTTTGAAGTCTTGCCAAGTTTGGCCCGTCCAGGCCGATGTCGTCTGCCACTCCTGAAGTAACATATTGTACCAATGGGGATCTTGCCATTCGTACACCCATCTCATCGGTGGCTGCATGCTCAACTCCGGTATAGGATAGTGGTAACTAGACTGTGAGGAATCCCTGTAGGAGGAGCTAGAAGAGAACTGTGGAGAGTCGTAATCCGTCGGTCCAACCGTTCTCCTCTGCGACATCGGTGCTCCATGGTCAATGTCCTGGGTTGCATGTGTGAACTCAGTCTCCCCTGCAATGAACCACATAGTATAATTAATACTCATAAGTCAAAATAATAAAAACATGTTCATATATACGTACACTTGGTACCTGTAAAATGGAGACCAGCAGGTGGGTTTGAAGGTGACACGCCTCGGCCCCCGCCACCGCCAGTAGCACCGCCACTGCCGCCACCACCATTTCCATCATCACCATCACTGCTACCATCCCCATCATCACCATCATCGCCGTCATCGCCATCATCACTATCATCACCATCATCGCCAGAGCTGCTGTCCTGAGACTCCTGATACTCTGGGCTTTTATCACCCATTTCCTTATTTCCAAAATCACAATACCCTACATCTAAATGTACATACATGGCTACAAATCACTAGATCCACTTCATACATTCTAAAATCACTTGGATGCAATCAAAATATACCTAAATATCTCCATCACCACATCCATTTCATAATTTCATAGATCACAATAGCCTAAATCATTGAAAAAATCATCAAATCCATACCTCACCCGCGGTAGGGCGGTAACCGCCGAAACCGAGCGAAAACCGCTCAAACCGGAGCGGTATGCCGGCGTGTCGAGCCGGTAACCGTCGCGCCGCAAACCGGACCGGTATACCGCTCAATCCGAGCGGTAACCGCTCCTCCCGGCGCGGGATCCGGTCGGGCGCGGCGGTTTCGCGGCGTGGGGCGTTTTTTCGCCCGAGAGAAGGCTCAGCTGCGCGGGGGGGGGGGGGGAGCGACGGGGTGTCTGGGGGGTGAGGGGGGCGAGGGGGGGGGTTATTAGGGTTTACGCGATTTGGGCCGAGTTGGGCCGAGTTGGGCCGACTTGTTTTTTTCTTTTTCTTTTTTTATTTAACTTGTATTTAGCGAAAGAAATAGCAAATGACCAAATATTTGAGAAATTTTGACACCAATAGATCCATCACACCATGAAGTATTTTTAAGAATTTTTATCCGATTTTTCGAATTTTTAAATTCAAATTTGAAATTTTTGAATTTGGGCGGTTTCATACCGCCCCGAACCGGTACCGGTCCGGGGCGGTACGACCGGATCCCGCGGTTTTCGGGCCGGTTCCCGCGGTTTTTTTAACCCTGAGTAGGAGTAGTCAACTCCGCCTCGGCCTCGCCCACGACACCCCACCCAATGAGGCAATGACCCAAACCAAAAGGGGAAGTCAACCATAACCAGAGGCCACGCCACGCGCGACACCACCACCAGCTCGTCACAAATCCGAAGGGGAGGGCGGCACCGGCACCCGCGACGGGACGAGCCCACGCGAGCTATGGAGCGGCGGGAGCAGCAGCAGCAGCCTGAAGACGCGGAGCCGCCGGGCAAGCACGGCGCGCCCGGCCCTCCGACTCCGCCGCCTGTAAGTCAGCTCTCCTTCCCGCCGTCCAAATTCCCCGCCAATCTTTGTCCACCTGCCCTGCCTAGACCGGGATTCTCTTTCGCCGAGCCAGCAATTCTGACGGCGCGTGCGTTTCTGTTCCCGTCGGCAGTTCCTGGAGGTGACGTGCCGGAGCTCCGGCAAGGTCCGGCGGTTCGCGGCGGGGACGACGGCCCGGTACGCGCTGCACGCCATCAACCGCAAGCTCGAGCCGGGGTCCCCGCCGGCGCTGCACGTCGAGGCCGTCAGAGACGGCGAGGAGCCCGTCAGCTTCGGCCCCAGCGCGGCCCTCGCCGACTACGGCCGCGGCTGGCGGCTGCAGACCGTCACCGCGCAGGACGCGCCCGGGATCCACCACGCTGACATGGTAAGCATCCTGCTGTCGCCTTGAGTACAAGGTTGTGTTTAGATGCAAAAGATCTTTTGCACTTACTATTCATTCTCCTCACAGAACACGCATCCCTAAAAATTCCTTTTTCACCTTTCCTATTCATCCCCCTCACATAACACGCATCCCAGAAACAAGAGATCTTTTCCCTTCATCAACTAAACACAGCCTAAAACTTTTTTTTTTCTGAAGAATCAAGAGCTGATCCTATCAGCATGGATGAGAAGGCCTTAAATTTTTGCTCCTTTTTGCTCCGTTAATTGTTGCAGAAACAGGCCGAGAAGTATTGCGTTGCCACGGAGACCCCGAGGAGCACGTATGCTTACATCGCTAAGATCCTGCTCGCATTCGTGTTCATCTTCTTGCTCGGCGGATTGTTCACATATATGCTCGAGGTGCTCCCTGATATGCTCCAGACTCCACCGATGTCTCAATCTTTATAGATCTCGTTGACTGCAAATGGATCACTCATGTATCAATCACTCCAACGACATTTTTTTTATGTATCATCAAAATCGTGTGCAACCTTGTACCATAGTTGATGGCGCAACTTTTCTCACTGCAATTATATGATAGAAATTCATAATCTTTGTTAGTTTCGATGTCCTCGTGACGGCAATCGTCCAGCGGTTGAAGTCAGCGTCGTTGCAAGGTCCTGCCGGACGGTGATCCTATACATGTAGACCTTGCCGCACTTTTTTAGAGGGTCTACGGGCGATCTGAGACAGACGATCGTGCTTTGTTTTGTATATTTGTATCCTATACTTTACTGCATTATGCATTATTTGCATTGATTAAGTAGGAGGACCATCAACGAGCACGCTCCATGACTAGTGTTGGAGGCCTTCAAGACATCGCATCTTCTTCTTTTTTTTTTCTTTCTTTTTTTTTTTGCTAATGCAAGACATCGCATCTTCTGCTCTTAAGATCCGGGTTGCTGCTGTTGGTGGCGGTCGTGGAGAAGAGGAAGAGCCAATTCGATAGAGAGAGCAGACTAAGGTCTGGTTTGTTTTGGCATGGAATGACATGGAATGGGCACCAAACCACATGGAATATCTTAGCATAGAATCAATCTTAATCTACCTAAAATGTTTGTTCGGTTAGGTATGGAAGGGTTTGAAACCCAGCATGGTTTGATCCCATTCCATGCCAAAAAGGTCTATTTTATTCTATGAGTATGACCTTATGGAACCAAACCCTATGGTTTGAGTGACATGCATAGAACCACTCAAACCATGCATGGAACCATTCCAGCTTAGGAGTAATTCCTGGGTTACCGAACAAGCCCTAAGGCAGCAGAGGACTGACGGGGAACAGCAGCCGCGGGCGGGGAAGCGGTCACGCCATGGGCGACGCGAGGCCGGGCCGCTGGTCGGGGAGGAGGCGCCGCCGGGCGGAGTAGGACTTGGGCAATAGGGAGGGCGGCCCGACGAGGAGGAAGGAGAAACGGGCGACGAGGAAGGCGGCTCCGCCGAGCAGGAGCGAGGGGGCGCCGAGACGCTCCGGCGATGCAGTATCGGAGGGGTCCGGGGTTGGACGGACTGGCAGAAGCCGAGTCCGTCAGAGCGTCTCGGTGTACACGTGGGGCGTACAGAGGGTTGCGTGAGCCCGGGGCGCACGCCATTTTTTTTTCCCCTTGTCGGCCCGGACTCTTATCACCACATCGTACTGTCGTGGCGAAACAGAACCCAACTCCTCTTCCATCCCTGATGAGCTGCCAAAAACCCAGCGCGCCCGCTTGACTAGGGATGGCAATGAGCATGAAGTATCCGCAAACCCGTGGATAGTAAATCCGACGGACACGGGTTTAGGTCTAGTTTTGTATCCGCGGGTGCGGGCGCGAGCACGAGTCTAAACCCAACAGATATCTGTTAACGGACATGAAAAATTATATCCGTATCCGCAAACCCGCAAGACCCGTTAACGGATATGTGAGACCTAAAACTACGGCACCTAAGGTGTTGTATTGACTAGTGGCTACTCTCGATCTAGTTTTATCAGATGGTTGAGTGTTCATGTTTTGTCCATTTTTCCTATTTTTTATGCAGTTGCAATGTCTAGCGGCTGTCAATCTCAACTGCCAGCTTTCGAAGCATCCGGTGCTGTATATTTGATATATGAATTGTCGTTAGATTTGGTTTATTGTATGTTTTTGCGGGTATACGGGTAAACCCACGGATAACGGATATCTGCGGATAGCGAACACGGGCATGTTTTCATATCCGTAGCGATAGCGGGCACGGACATAAATTTTATGTTACGGATACGGATATTCGAAACCGTTGTCCGCGTGGATATTATCCGTTGCCGCTCGACGAGACACAACTCACGGTTGCATTGCACCTCAACTGATCAATCCAAACGCCCGTAACAGCCGCGATCGCGACCGGATCGGATGGCCGACGTGCTCCCCGAGGACCTCCTGGCGTTCGTTCTCGCCCGCCTATCGCCGCGCTGGCTCGCCACGTCCCGCCGCGTCTGCAGGTCATGACGCGACGCCGTCGACGGCCACGGCCTCCTACGCGCGGACCTCCTCCCGCGCTCGCTCGGGGCATCTTTCTCCGTGTACATGAAAAACTAGTCATTTTGCTAGTGTGGAAAAACTAGTCATTTTGCTAGGGCCATGCTGCCATCACGGAGGAGCTACCGTGAACGTGGCAACGGGCCATGGCTCCTACGGTACCTCCTCCACGACGACGAAGACGGCTACAAGGAAGATGGCCAAGGCAAGTTGGAGTGGAGCTCTGTCATGGAGGATGATCCCGAGTCTCAGGACGAAGCTGGCGGCTGCAACGGAGATGTTGACGAACGGTATAGGATATTGGAGCTGATGGGCCAATACATTGATTTCCTGGGGTTCCATCCTTACAAGGAGGTTGTCTTCTTTCATCATAGGTCCGAAAGAGCGATCGCCTACCATTTAAGTTGCTCAAAGATCCAGGACATGGGCACCTTAAGCCTTCGTCGCACGACTGAATCTATAGAAATTCCGTTTCCGTACACACCATGTTGGCTGGATGTGTTTCCGGAGAACAAATAATAGTAGTTAGCAAGACAAGCAAGTTTTTCCTGATTGAAAGACTCCTTGCTTTAAATGCAAAGACGACACAAGCTGTTGCACTTTTGTTATTTTTGTGGTCTTTTTTTGTTATTTATCCATTATTCAAGGGTACTTTGATGAGCTACTAAAAAAATTGTACTTTGATGAAGAATGCTAATGTCATATCGGTAACGACATATACGTTTTTGAAAGGGATTAACAACATAAGTGTTATAATTTGAAATGACAAAAAGGGGTACAACATGTGAGGAACCTTCAAGCTAAACCCCGTTAATTAGATCATTGTCCATTGATCAATCTAATTAAAAGAGCTTAACCCCGGTCGTCCTTGAGATGTGTCCCAAACAATGCCCAGGACGACACACCTCACTAGCACAAGTTAAACATCTTCATCACACATAGCATTGCATACATAGAGTTCACCATACATAAAAGCATTCAAGTATTACAAACCAAGTTTAAGTTTCATGTCTAAACATAAGGTTTTTGCAGCGGAAGGTTTAAACATCGCTCTCATAGATATTACAACAAAATAGATGAGTTCACCCTCATGCCACAAGTGACTCATCAACATAGGTAAACCATGGGCCGCTACCCCCTGCCCGCACCTTCGTCGGTGGAAAGGAAGTACCCAAAGATAGGCTCCGTTGGCGCCTCACCTGCACAACTTAAATATAGCACCATGAGTACGAAGGTACTCCGCAGGACTTATCCAATATGGGTATATACAAGCCCGACTCTCAAGGAGTATGCATATGGTTGGTAGCAAGGGTGGGCATAGGTGGTTAGCTTGCATAAAAGAATCTGCATTTGAAAGGGTTATAGAGGCAAAAGACTCTATCCTACACATTCATCAATCAACTTGATTCTATGTTATGAGATCCATTATGAGCAAGTTCAATCTTCCATGAACTTCAATCGGTAACTCTACATTGGAGCGAGCCTCATAGAGCATGTACCATGACCGAGGAACGCGGCTATTGCAATAGATTTAAACCCTACAGGAGTGTACAACTTTTCCCACAAGAGGCGCAAGACCAACGACCATACCCCGTGCACTAAGAGTAAGCGTTAATTCATGCCCTCAACCGTTCACATACCCACACCCGGCAATGAGAGGGCGGCCGGAGATGTATAGGGGTAACAGACACCGCCATCTACCCCTCATCACAACCCGTGTCAAACTGTCCCATGGCAAGGTCCGGCTTATGGTACTTGGCTTGCCTATCCCATCCTAGGTATGTGGTTTGTATGACAAAGTGCTCAAGAGGGCGGCTATCAATGAGACGGTCCTTAATCAACTTAAGCATGACTAGTACGCATGAGCTCCATCTCATGTGACCCTACATTTCATGCTCAAGTCCGCATCATCTTCCAATAAGTTCATAATTTAAATCAACTCTTGTCAAGTGTAATATGAAATACATCCCTATGTCTCGCGAGAGGTGGTGACCTTATCACCCCTCGTCTTCTACCGGTGCTAGGCTTGGCTAAGCATTATAACTCGTGACACCTACACAAGCATAGTTTGTCTAAAAGGGGTTCACTAGATCAAGAGTGGTAATGCATCAAGTAGGTGCTACTCTAATAAGCATACATATATAGGTAAGAACATGCGCAAACAAGACACATATACCAAGTTGATCCAAAATAGGGTGAGAAATATGCTTAGGTGCCTGCCTTGTTGCTCAAAGGTCTCCTCAACCCCGGGGTGGTGCTCGGTCTCAACCTCGGTGTCCTCCGGCGCTTCGATCTCTACACGAATGCAGTGATACTTGGTAAATAGATATGACATGAATGAATCTCTAAGATGAAATGCAAAAGATGTGACAAAATATGTGTTTAGAAAGCCTTAGAAACATGTATAATCATACTTTAAGTTGAAAACATAGGTATATAAGTCAACTGGGTGATTTTCGGATCTTCCGACTCAGAATACCGGATCTTCCGGTTTTACGCAGAACGGAACCGGGTCTTCCGAGTAAGAAGATCGGAACTTCCGGTTATGTCAAACCGGATCTTCCGTCTCAGAATACCGGATCTTCCGGTTTTACGCAGAACTGAACCGGGTCTTCCGAGTAAGAAAATCAGAACTTCCGGGCGTGTACTGGGAGTTAAGATCGGATCTTCCGGCTTCTACTCGGATCTTCCGCCACGGTCGGATCTTTCGACTCATGCCCGGATCTTCCGGTTTGCCCGACGACTGAGAAAAGAAAGTTCGCCGCCGGCGATTTCGACCTCCGTTTTGGGTGCCGTTTGTTTCTATGGGTTTGTGAGAGTGTCTAGCTTCTATTCCAAGTGATGGATTTGACATGCATTGAGGTTTACAAGCTCGAACTCATCAATGGTGGTTTTCTTCCAAGAAACTCCAAAACTCTAAACCTAGAGCAATGGGGAGTGGATCGAGAGGGGAAAAGGCTCACTAGTGCTGTGCACAACTTCAACAAAGGTCGCAGGTTGGTGTAGGACGAGGAGGAGTGAGGCTTTCTTGCTCTTGACCTTGAGCTTGAGGACGGGAGCAATGGGGAGGAAGAAAGAGCTTGGGGAAGATGGCGACGTGGTGGAGCAGCTCGCCGGCGTCGAGCTCCGGCGACCCTCCGGCGAAGCTCCGGCGAGGTGGAAAGGTGGAGGAGTGGCACCTTGGAGTCTCCTCCCAACACTAGAGAGAGGAAGAGGAGAGAGGGAGTGGGAGTGGCAAGTGAGGTGGGGGAAGGGACGAGCCGGTGGCCAGCTCTCCCTTGGACAGGTGGGCTGACAAGTGGGTCCCGTGGGACACGTGGCGGCTGGGCAAGAGATGAGGTGTCACTGGGGACTACCGGAACTTCCGAGTGGTAGCCGGAAGTTCCGGTTTGTCCCAGACTAGCAGAAAAAATTAGTTTTTGACCAACTAAAGGTTTCCTAACTAAAGGAAACAAGTTTATAGGTGTTGTTAATGATGCTTATGAATGCCTCATGCTATGCTAGAAATTTTGGGTCGTTACACAACATAAGGGTAAAAAATAATAAAATTACTGTGCTTCAGAATCAGGAGTGTCTACGCATCTATCCGTTTGTTTTCCCTAGCAAAATGACTAGTTTTTCCACACTAGCTTGAAGCAGTCCCCGCCGCCGCCACCACCACGTGGTGCACGTCCACCTCCACCACCATAGTCACGGCAACGGTCATAACGTCATAACGAGATCCACGCTCACGATCATAATCACGGTCACCATTACGGTGTCTTACTCTCTACCAGGTCCTTGTCGCTGAGCTTTATCAACACTGATGTTCCATTCACTCCTTCAATAGTATCCAAGTCGAGTCCATTCATTCCTTCAATGCATCCTCCAGATCTTTCTTTTCATCAAAAGTTACAAAGCCAAAACCGCGAGATCGCCCAGAAAATTTGTCGAGAACCACCTGCACATAACAAAATGAACTTTAAGTCGCAATAAAAAAAGAGACCATGCTAGATAACAGATAAAATACAAAGAAAAATTGTAGAAACATCGATGTATATGTTAAGAGATGCCACAAATTACTGGATCATTCGATGACTTTAGTGGCGGTAAAAAAACAATTCCCAAAGGTGTTCAGAAAGATGGGAATAAGACTGCATACAAGATCAATATTGATAACAATAATGTAATAATATTAAATACTTGCTTGTGAGAAACCTTTGAAAAGTAAACCATATTGCAAAAACAATCAAGACAGAGCAAGGAGAGTTTCGTTAGACAACTTAGTTGGTAAGGTCCTATCAAGAGTTCAAGACAAACTAACATTTTTGGGGAGTTTAGCTTTGGCTGCAGGCGGGAGCGGGAATGCGGGATTGCTTCTGGCCTTCTGTCGCGGTCACGCGCCGCACGACGTCACGCACGCCTGATTTGGATCTTCATCTACCGTTTTGAATCTGTTTTTTATCCCAAAAAAGGCCGATTTGAATTGTTGATTTGCCATTGGTATGGCCTCGTGCTGGGCGTACTGCACGGCGCACATGTTAGTGATTTTCAGTGGCTTCAGATAACAGCCTGCTCCACCGAGACGGAGAGAGGTGGCTTCAACACGGATGTCCCAGCCTCCCAGGTACCTGCTTTCGGATGGTTCACCACCAAGCACCAAATCCTACCAGAAAGCCCCAGGCTTCCACAGCCAGTGATATGAGAAAAGTGATTTTTGTTCAGTCCTTCAATCCTACTAGATGACTTGAAAAAATTGCATATTCTAATTGTACAAAAGAATAAGCTCTCAGGAAAAAAAGGCAAGGGCCTCTGCAGCCCCCAACAAATCTAAACTTGTCCATCCAACCCCATACAACGAACTGTTTTGCCTACTCTTTTTTTTCCCCCCGGGTAACCATCCCTAACATATTCCAAATCTAAAGAAACACACCCGTTTCTCACACAGGATGAACTGAGGTTGTGAAATCAACAGCATCTCACTTCTTAGAAGGGATAGCGGTTGCTTTATTCGTGCTTGGTTGAGGATCACTCGCTGTCCTGGATGTTGAGGCACCATCTATGGCAATGTTCCCCAGCTCTACAGCCATTGCGTCCCTTTCCTCATTCTCTTTCCTTTGCTTCTCTGAAACACCATCAGCTGAATTCGGTGCTGAGTCAGACAGGGTTGTAGGTTGCTTTCGGAGGGGACCAGCATCAAGCCATGGATGCTGAAGCAATTGAGCAGCCGTAGGACGCTTCTCAGGGACAAAATCAAGGATCGGTACAAGAAAATCTGCCATGTCATTCGCATTTTTTTCAGTGAACTCGTACTTCTCCATCAGCACCTTGTTGAGAGGCCAGAACCGCAAGCGTCTGATGTGCCTCAGATCCCCATACCGGTTGAAGAACTCACGTGAGTACCGGCCACCCAAGGCAATCTAGGAAACAAACAGCGTTTTGTCATATAATTAAGAACGCTATCAGTATTTTCTTATAAAGCTATGGGAAGTGAAAGATGAAACATCCTTTACCTTACGAGGCATCATTCCTAGTAACTCCATCATCAGTGCAAGGTGATCCTGCATTAGGTAGAATTGCTCAGAATATAACTCCAAGGGAAAAGGTCAAATCATTTTCTTAGAAAAATGTAATACTGAAGTCTAGGGGGCACATGCAAAACACTGTTCAAATGAATCTTGATATTTTTTTATGCAACAAATAATCAACAGTTGATACCCAACAAACTTGCAGAGGTCAGTTAACTTAAACCACAGGATAAATGCTTTAAACTATAGATTAAACGAATTTTTTTATCCCATACCATTCTCTGTGGCCCAAGATCATACACAACATATACATGAAAAAACAATTTGACATACATATACCAGTTCTTGTTATCAGGACACGAGAAATAGCAAACAAAATTCTCATTGAGCCCAGTCACTCAGGGTGCAGAAAACACGAGTCAAGAGGGAGTAATAACAAACTTCACTGTAGGCAGAAGTAGCCAAAAAGAAACAGAAGTTTCTAGCTCTATCACCTTAGTACCTAAATTAGTTTTCTAACCATTCTCTGTAGTCTGTTTTTCAGACATCAATACTGATTTCTTGCACAAAAGCAATTTGGATATTATGAAAGCCATTTCTTTCTCAAAACTATCTATTGTAAATGCATCCTTCATAATGCATAGGTGGTAGATATGTAAGACTACTTCATGATTAAAATATAGCATCATAACTCATAATTGGGCAAACAAAAGGTGTAAAGTGGTTAACCCAAAAACAACAGAGGTGCTACACTGCTACAGTAAGCAGTGAAGGTACTTCTGGGGAAAAATCACTGCAGGTACACATCAACAGTTCAAAATTGTAGAAGAATACTCAGTCCCTTCTTTCATTTTCATAGGAGACTGGTCTGAGCATAAAATCTATCTATAATGTTTAATTAATAGTTAGAAAATCGTAATCATTGACTAACACTCTAAATACATATTATTGGGGTAATTATTGATCCTACCGTGACCAGCTAAAAATAGAGGATCTTGCGCTGGGTAATCCAAAGATACCAATGGTGGCAGTGCAAAGTTACAAAAATCATGTCATTACAGATATAACCAAAGGTATGTACATGAAAGATAATTATCTAGATGTATGCACATAAACATGGGAAATACAAAAGAAAATTGATGAATCCAATTACTATGTGGGCAAAAGAGTACAGAACATTGATTGCATAGTTAAAAAACACAAAAGGCATTGCATACCTTTTCCAGATTCTTATTTCATTATCATATAATTTAAATGGGATATGTAGTTAAGGTTCCCACTGAAGTAAAACAACTACCTGACACAAGTAAATCATGTAACACTAAAATAGTGCTTCAGAACATATTTTAGCTGCTTCTGGCTCAGTCATTGATTTTGAGATTTCAGCATAACTACAGGTCAAAGCTATTAGAACTCTAGTCCCAACTATAATCCATACAGTTCAAGTCTCAGTATAGAAGAGGCTGTTCTTGGCCTATTGAAAGCCACCTTCTTTAAGTTGGGGGGGGGGGGGGGGGGTTACTATTTACCATGTGATCTTAATTTTATTTAGATATGACAGTATGAGCAGTATGCAAAAATAGTTGAACTCTAGGCAATGAAAACAAATAGATATACCTCGTCTCTGTCAAAATTGTCACCACTATGTGGATCAAACAGCACATCCCCTGTGGCAAGCTCGAAGCAGATGCATGCAAAGGACCATAGGTCAGCAGATGTAGAATACTTGGAACCAAGTATAACCTCAGGACATCTGTACTGCCTTGTTTGAATGTCACTTGTGAACTGCTTGTATGTCCAGCATGCATTTCCAAAGTCCACCAGCTTGCACTGTAGATCAGCCTCCATTGCCATCTTCTTCTTAGCCCCTTTGTTACCCTGCCGATCTCCTTTTGCCCGCTTCTTAGCTCCATCCTGACTAGGACTGCCCTCATTTGCTGTGCCTAGATCTCCTTTGTCGTCTGACCCATCTGTATCAGCAGATGCCACAGCACTACTGTCTTCTGAAGTTGCAGCAGCTTCACGTTTGGCTTTCTTCCGGATCTTCTTCTTTTGGTTCTTAGAGAGGCCACCATTTGTTGATGGTGCAGGCACCTTTGGTGTTGGCTCCTCCGTCTTGGTAGAAGGCAGAACCAAGGGCACAGCTGACTTCCGAGGGTCCTTTGAAGGGTCAATGGTAGACACGAGCAATATATTCTCGGGCTTAAGGTCGGTGTGAATAATAGAAAGCGTGCGGTGGAGGTAGTCGAGGCCAATGAGCACGTGACGACAAATCTCCTTGACCATCGGAAGGGGAATTCCACGATAGTTTGTGTACTTTATCAGGGTCAACAAGTTATCACCAAGAAACTCAAACACCATGCAAACATGGTTACCATTCGGGCCCGAGTGCTTGAAGTGGTCAAGAAGCTTAACAACACATTTGGAATCATCAGGATCACCATCAGCAATCTGCTTCAAGATCTTAATCTCATCCATGGCTGCCTCCGTGTAGTGCTGAGCGCTCTTTTGCACCTTTAGTGCCACATATCTCTGCACACAAAATCAACAAATCCAGAAACATCAGACAGATTGTGGCCTGAATCTCTAAACAGCAGGGAATAAAACGAAATGTAAGTTTTGTGTACGATACTGGGAATCCAGAATGAAACAGTAGTTATCATTTATGAGCAATTCATTCTAGTATCTCTATATGGCAAAAGAACGAACGGTTGGTGGGCACAGGCAAACGGACGCATGAAACTAGACAAACCGCATCCGGATCGACCCTTCGCATATACCGACAACATGGATCGTTTGAATTGAACACGAAGAAATCTCGAGAGAGAGGGTTAGGGCACGCACGGAGTGGGCGGTGTCCCAGGCGAGCCAGACGGTGGAGAAGTGGCCCCAGCCGAGCTTGGACTGCACGACGTAGGCACCCTGCTTGAAGGAGTCCCCTACGCGGACGGCGTGGTACCCGCCGCGGCGGTAGTCCTCGGTGCCCTCGTCCTCCGACGTGTAGTCGCTGCTCTCGCCCTCCTCGTTCTCGTCGTCCGCCTCCTCCACCCCCCTCCCCCTGGCCCCCGCCCTCGCGTCCGCCTCCATCGCCGCCGCGGCCGCTGCCCCCTCCTCGTCCTCCATCCGCCGCCTCGACGACGACACCGCCACGTCCCCCTCCGCCATCGCGCGGGAGCCCCGGATCTGCGCGCGAGCTAGGGTTTTGGGCGCTGGCTTTTTCTAGTGGCGGTGGCGCTCGGCTCGTCCGTCTGGCGCTCCCCGCTGCGCTTCCTTCCTTTTGCCTCCTCCAAGCCGCGATTATTATTGGCGGGGCGGATATGTGAAAAGACGAGATGGACGAGGACACTGCTGCAAATTCAAAAAAAAAAAAACCAACGTTTCGGAAAAACAATGCAAGCAGCATCATTATTGGTAATTATTACTTAATCTTTTAATTAAGCAACTGGTCTTTAGTTTTTGAGAAGACAGATTACCTAATGTGTCCCGTGAATGTGCACTGATTCTGAACATTGTGCAAACTACCAGTCATATATTATCCAAAGAACGATTGCCTTTGACGAATAGAAAAAAAAAGTGCTTGCGAATTTAGTATAATTTTATGATTCCAGTATGATGCAGGTGACAACGATTGGCGTGTAGCAGATATTTTAGTTACTTGTGGTTATTATTAACTTATTGTTAACATTTCGTACATATAAATTCAGCACACAGTTCTGTTGACGCAAAAAAATCGGCAAAGACCTTCGCGTACTAGCACACAGTTCTTGAAGAAATTCATCGATCAGGACGAATCTTCCGAGCCGACTGCTTGGATCGGCTGTAGACCAAAATCGGCCACTCTGAGGAATTCAATGTCCAGAGCTTTTCCCGATATGCATATTACTTGTTCATAACTCCATGGTTGTGCTTCTGCAATAGCTATGATGTATGATGTGTCTGCTTTGACAACTTCCACTGTATCCTCAATCCATTGAACCAAACACTGATGCATGGTTGATGGAATGCAACAATTGGCATGGATCCAATCTCTTCCCAGCAACAAAATATATGATTCTTTGCCATTGACTATGAAGAAAGTGGTAGGTAAGGTTTTGCTTCCAATAGTCAGATCAACACATAATGCCCCCGAGCTGGAGAAATCTTTTCCTCATAATCTTTCAGCATCATATCTGTTTTGATCAAATCACCTTCACTTTTGCCGATTTTACGAAAAATGGCATAAGGCATCAAATTAACAGTCGCTCCTCCATCAACCATCATCTTGGTCATTGGCTTACCATCAATATGTCCCTTCAAAAACAAAGGCTTCAAATGAACACGTTCCTTTTCCTATGGTTTCTCGAAGGTTGCGTGCATTGGTTCTAAATTTAGTTGAGCCATTGCTTCTTCAATTTCAGAACCTTCTTTATCACTGGCCGATGCCATGAATTCCCTTGGCAGCATGAAAACCATATTAACATCGGCCGCAGAGTCACCTTGGTTACGTTGCTTAGGACGCCATACTTTAAATAACACATTCTTATTCTTCAAAAGCTGACATGATTTTTCCTCTTGAATTTCATCAAATCGGAGCCTCTGCAACCTCCTCTTCTGCGATTTCGTGACCCCTTCTGGGCACCACCTTGGCTGAGGTATTTTGGCTTCGCGATGAATATTCCGATCCCAATTTGGCAAAGGCTCTTCATCGGAAACCAAATTATTAGCGCGATCTTCTAGTTCTTGGCTCATAATTGGTTTGTTCCCCAGCCGATCATACACACTCTGCCTACCTCTTATTCTCTCATGAACTGGAGTACGCCGATATTCTTCATCCCTATCCCGAATAATCGGCTGACGCTCCCTATCTTCAAATCGGGGCCTTTTGAATGATCTATCTTCTCCATAGCTTCCATTGCACTCTGGATAATCATCTGGAGATGGTAACTGGATCCCTTCTTCCCAGCAATAAATGAAAAAAGGACATCTCCAATGATCTTTATGCCGATACATCCTTTCCTCTTGCTGTCTTGTTATCTCTTGCTGGCGCCGATATTTCTTGATCAATTCTTGAGAGGTCACACGCCTCTGATAATTTCTAGGATAATCATCCTTTTCCCACTGTTTTTTATCCTTCAAATCGGAGGCAGAAATTTGCACTCTAGGATCAACAACCCCTTTTTCCTTCGCAGATTCCGATGTTAGGAGTTTAGTTTGCAGAGCATTTCCTTTAGCTGGCTCTACCCTATTCACTGGGAAAAGATGTCCATCAATCTTCATCGGCTTGGCTGGTTTAGAAGGAATCTCAAACTGCAACCTTCCTTGCTCAATCGTCGATTGGATTTGGTTTCTGAATACCTTGCAATCATTGGTGTTATGAGATGTAGCATTGTGCCACTTGCAATACACCATCCTTTTGAGTTCTTCTGTCGATGGAAGACTATGATTGGCCGATAATTTGATCATTCCTTCTTTAAGCAGCAGATCGAAAATTTTATCGGCCTTGGTAACATCGAAACCAAATCTTTCTGGTTCTTTCTCCCAAAAGGACAAGAAATCGGCTTCTTATTTTTAACCCACTCTGCTAAGCCGATTTCTTTATTTTCATCGGAATCGGACTTTGAATCAGAACTGTAATCAATGTAATTCACCTTCTTATGATAAGGTCGCTTCTGTTCATAAATCCGATTCTCATGCCTTGACATTTTCTGCACAATGTGGCTCAAGCTTTCAAATTCTTGAGAGTCATATTTCTCTTTGAAGTAAGGAAGTAAACCATCAAATGTTAACTGTGCCAATTGGACATCTGTCAGGTTTAATCCATAGCATCTATTTTTTGTTTCCCTGACTCTTTGGATGAAATTTGCTACTGATTCATCATTCCTTTGCTTCAAGCCTGTTAAATCAGTGATAGTTTTCTCTCGAACACCAGCAAAGAAATACTGATGGAATTGCTTCTCTAGGTCTGACCAGAAAATAATAGAATTTGCTGGTAAAGTCATAAACCATGAAAAAGCTGGTCCAGATAGAGAACTTGCAAATAATCGGACCCTCAATGCATCGGTTGCTGCAGCTTCTCTACATTGTACCAAGAATATGTTGACATGCTCTATTGTGGAAGTATCATCATTGCCAGAAAACTTGGTGAAATCAGGGATCTTGTAGCGATGAGGATAAGGTAGCGAATCATAAGCAGGTGGATAGGGGGTTCTGTACATCACATGTTGAATCTTGGGCTTCAATCCAAATTGATTTTGCATTATATCAGCAATTTGAGCTACCCAATCCACTTGATTTACCCCTTGAGCTATACTCTGTACTGGTTGAGGTATTCTTTCTATCTCTTGACTTGGCTGAATCGGCCTTGCATCTCCCTGTGGTGCCGATCCGTTCCGCCTGGCTGGTTCTGGTTGACCATTCTTACGGGTATGCACTGAAGATGTATTCTGGTTGATTATATGGCCCTGATTCTGAAGCTGACCATTATGATAAACCTCCATAGCTGTCGTGGTATTATCATAAGTTTCTGACTGAATCGGCATGGACCTGTTGGGTATATTTGCCGATTCTGACTTATCGGACCATGTTTGACGTACAATTCCCTTCTCATCAATCAGCGACCAATTTACTCAATCAGCATGTGGTACCCAAACCGCCTTTGGTGCTTCAGGTTGAGTCTTTTGAATTGATTTAGGAGATGTCACAAAATATTCAGGAGGCATCCCTAATCCAGTGCCGGAATCATATCCTTTGAAAAAATCAGTTCCCTTTGGCACCGATGTTATTGGTGATGATGAGGTTAAGACTGCTGAACTGTTTGGTGGGATTTGAATTTGAGGCATAGCAAATGGTGTTGTTGATGCAAACCCTCCTTGCATGATCGGCCTTGGTGTCGATTGCTTCTGCCCGATCGGCTGATCTGCCGATGTACCAGCGAACACCTGAGAAAATGCAGTCTTTGCAGCCCCTGCTACAGTATCTCTTGCTGAAGTATCAACTTCAGTCGGAAGAAATTGTTGATATGCTGGACTTTTATATTGAAGATTGCCTTCACGTAATGTGCAAACCACTTGATTATGGAATTCATTACTCAAAACTTGAGCTTGATTCACAAAGGCATGATGGACTGCATCATTGACCATCTCATGTAGCTTTTCAGGCGTTTCAGCTATTTTGACTTCACGAGGCAATGGAAGATCATTCTTCTTGATAGCTTGGCCTCTTTTGCTGGTACTGAATGACTTTAAGCATAAAAGTTCAAACTCTTCAACTGATCTTGCCACCTCATCCTTCTGTTCATCATTGAGATCTTCCTTAGTAGTGTCGATGATATTCTGGGTCCCAATCTCAAAGCGATTATCCTTCTTTGACATGTTTGAAGTTGTCTTGTCCCACTGGGTGTGCCAAAAGTGTGTTGACGCAAAAAAAAAATCAGGAAAAACCTTCACGTACTAGCACAAATCAGTTGTGACCGATGATGCAGGGTGTGCCAGTCAATCTGACCTGTTGATTGACAAGGAAAATCGAACGTTAGTAACACAACGAAATCGACTGGATTTCCGATTTAGTGATGAAGACCAAATCGGCAGTGAATTCCGATCTACGATAAAGAAACGGATAGATCAACCGATTCTGATGCGAAGCAGAGTAAGATTACTAAAACCTAACCTAACAAGCTAAGCAGAGCAACACTTAGAATAGATCTAAATGGCTAAACAAGATCCGATAATGAAGAATAGATAGCAGCCGATCAAAACTTATTCTAAGCTGGATAAGGGTTGAATAAAATCTAAACGAAGTAACAGCGATGCGCCAGATACTAAAGCTTAGATATTTACTCGATAACTATCGAATAATTCCAGACGAAGCAACAGCGATACGCCGGTTGCTAAAGCTTGGATCTTACTCAGTAATACGGGACTTACAGGCAAGCCTTGAGATCTGATCACCCTCGACGTGCACAGAAGAACTCGCGAAAAGAAAAAACGAAGTCGTCGACAATGTATGAAAGATGCGAAAATTGTAAAGGTTTGTTTGATGTTGGTGTGTACAGACTTCTATGACCACGCAGGGTCTATATTTATACTATGATAAGTACGACTCCTAAACCTTTACGACAAACTTACTTGACATAAAAGAAAAGACCCTATTACAACCATTTATGACTCGAACAACTGACTCTTTTATTTCGGCCTTTGTATAAGCTTAGCCTGGCAGTCTTCTTCCTTCAGGGACTCCTCCACGTCATCAGCTTCTTTTCCTATCTTGACCCGAATCAACCTTTCATCGGATTCCGATTCCGATTCTAACTGCTCTTTCCCCCGGACTCCGATTCCGATTTCTAATCTCTGTTTCACTTGGCACCGATGTGACCTGTCAAAATCCGGTGTCAACGAGTTCGTATTTATTCTCTTGCCACCAATTCTATTTTTAAAAATGCGAATAAGTAAAATAAAAGGAAATGGCTTTATTTCTCGTTTCTCTTGCCACCAATTTTATTTCCAATTTCATTAAAAAAATATTTCAAACTATCTAATTTTAATTGGGGCTTTACCTTTTATTTCTTTTGAGAATAGAGATGCTTGACATTTTTTTTTAAAAAAAATCAGGTGGGATCAAGAGCTTAGCTAAACCTCGAGCTTTGGGAGCAGAATCTGCAATGGTGAACAAATACTTTTGTCGTCATTAGTTTTTTACCTGCCAACCGTCGCAGACTTTGCAGTAGTAGGCAACCCGTACGGTAAAAATATAATGACTGAAGATAAATACCCATGCTTTTGGTTTTCCATCACAAATGCTCGATGTACTCAGTCAATTCAGGTTAAGAAATTTAAATGTCCTCCAAATTACTAGCTGATTAGCTCTGGACAGCAAGGCGAGCTGGACCACCAGCCCTGATGGCAAATTAGTACTGGCCCGAAATAATAAGATGGTGGTGGGTGTACCATCTGCACTGCACTTATGAATCATTATCGTCGCTTTTTTTTTTATCACCGTTATCATCGCTGTTTTTAGCGTTAGAGAAACCAAACGCGAACGGGGCTGAGTGTGGTGCTACAACTCCATCACGTGCTGGAACTCGTCCAATATTTCTGATGCTGGCCTCTGACCTCATTGAGAGCAGGGTAACATAACAAGGACATATCAGCTGGTCTAACACACGCCAACAAACCCCCAAGACAGGCTACCTGCCATATTCATGCATGAAAACGTCGTCACTAACATGGTTGGACACGTAGTTTTTTTTCTTCTTCTAAAATCTTGGAAAATGTCATGGTTTAGCCTGCAAGTGTGTTGCATTCAAGTATTCAGCGCCTCTTAGTTTTGGAAAAATGAAAACTTTTATCCATTACATTCACATTTAAAACTTGAGCTCTTTTACAATGATTGGCAAGTACCATGGTACTACCAGAATATAGAATCCAACGGTGAGAAATATGTCTAAGTACCTGAAAGTACCCATCCAAAAGTACCAAAAAGTACCACAATTATGGGATCAAGTACCAGAAAATGGGCCCAACTAATTATTTATTTATTTTTAAAAATTTTCTAGTTAAAATTACCGGTAAGTACTAGGAAAAGTACTTAAAGTATCTGCAAGTACCTAGTAGTACCAGGTGGTACTTGCCAACCATTGTAAAAGAGCTCTTAAAACTTACGTTATGTTTAAATTCATACTCCAAATAAGAGCCGCGTGAAGTTTTCGTAGTAGGCGACGAATTTTCCAACTAAAGGAAAAGCAGCTTGAATAATATCCTATTAGAATGTAAGGTAATCCAACAAAGAGATATTTCGCATTCCCCTATCCTTCCCAACCTTTGGCCTGTCAATCTCAAGCTGATTTCGGATTATTCCGTGAGACACTTGCAGATAAGGCTACACTCTGCCACTCACCACTCGACCAATTTCTGCAAGCAAAGAGCTTAGAGCTGTGGCCATGGCGGCCTACTGCAGCCCTGCTGCCACTGCAGCTCCCCATGCCACTCCAACCCCTCTCCCCAGCTCAAGGAAGCATATCACCATGTGCCTTTCCCCCAAGCTCGGCTCCAGCGGCAGCCAAAGAGCGCGGCTTGCGAGTTCATCATCGGCTCCCCATCAGGTGCGCGCGCTGGCGTCGGAGACTGCGGCGGAAGAAGCGGTGGGCCCCGCCCCCGTCAACGTCGAGTACCTCGCCGCCGAGTTCGCCGGCCACGGCGTGGCCTTCGAGCCCGTGGGCGCCAGCTGCGCCGTCAAGATGGCGCTGCGCAACGGCAGCATGGCCCACCTGCTGCTCCCCAGCGGCCTCGTCACGTCCTACAAGCCCGCCATGTGGCACGGCACCGTCACCGAGGTGCTCCACACCAAGGTCGCCGAGGGCCCCGGCGGACGCGCCGTCATCCGCGGCGGCGTTTCCGTCGACCTCCGCTGCGCCGGCGCCGACGACGCCGTCTGGTCGCCGAGCGGGGCGTGGTCCCTCCGTGACGTCCGCGGAAACCCCAGCACCAAGATCGAGGTACTAGAACCTGTTCCCAGAACGCTGCCATTATTTATGCCATGATTGATGCGTCGATCGAGGAGGTCATTTTGACACGGGTGCGTTGCGTTTGCAGATCGAGCTCGTGTCGTCGGCGCCGGGGAACGCGGCGACGGCGAGGTGCGTGGTGACGCTGCACCCGGAGGCGCTGGCAACGGAGCTCACGGTGACGAACGCCGCCGCGGCGTCGTCGATGGCGGTGTCGTGCGGCGTGTCGAACCACCTGCGGGTGAGCACGCCGGACGCCACGTACGCGCTGGGGCTGCAGGGCTCCGAGTACCGCAGCGTCGAGCCGGCACTGTCGGAGTTCAGCATCGTGCCGCCGGACTACCGCGCCGCCGCGGCGGGGCAGCAGCCTGCCCGGCGACGGTGGGCGGACAGAGGCTTCGACATGATCCTCTCCGGCGGTGGTAGCGGCGGCGCGGATGACCAGCCCGACGGAGAGGAGGACGACGACTACAAGCACATGACGGACGCCATGTGCCGGGTCTACAGCCACGCGCCCAGGGAGTTCACCATCCTCGACAGGGTACGAAAACTTGGGGAGCTTGAGAGGTGTTCAGTGATCTATCGATTCATTTGGGTAGAGAGAGACTGATGCGAGTTTGTTTGTTTGTTTGTTTCTTGCGCGGGAACTGCAGGGAAGGAGGAACTCGGTTCGGTTGCACAGGAAGGGGTTCGAGGAGCTGTACGTCTTCAGCCCAGGATCCCAGTACCAGTGGTACGGCAACTACGCCTACGTGGTCGTGGGGCCCGTCATGCTGGAGCCAGTTGTGCTGGGCCCCGGAGACACGTGGCAGGGGTCTCAATACCTTCGCAACCCCAATCTTTAGGCTCAGGCGCTCAGTGTTCGCATCCAGTGTTTGCAGACACGAGACGAGGGCTCGGTGGGAAGATAGGGAGGGCAAAACAGCACACAATCAAGGTCGTGTATGTAGCAGCACTGCAGCAACCACAGTGTGGTGTCCATATTGAAAATTTGAAATGCAGCAATGTTCGAAAGTAAAATTACTGTTTGGTGTTTTGGTTGCGGTAACATTCTAAAGCGCAATGTGGTCCATGCAAAACAACATTTGTTTTTGCACGATACTGCCAGTTGTTTTTCCTTTTGAAAAATAGACACCGCCAGCATTTTTCGGACTCGATTCAGTGTCTTCAAGTTGCAATTCAGCATTCCACAACGAACGTCAAATGCAACAATATCTTTTCTAGGACAGGATCAATCGCCACCAGAATCCTGCTCACAGTGAAATACTGGCAACACGACTAAAAACATTAATCTTGTCTGAATGCGCTAGGTTGCAACAGATGCCTAATGCAATTATGCAAAGTTGTAATGTGGTCAACAGCACCAAGGAACAACACAATGTTTCTCATCACAGCTACAGACAATTATAAATCCCGTCAGTTATTTCAAACAAGGAAAAGCTCCTCTTCCTGTCAAGCATGTACATAACCAAAAAGATGAAGAAACCTCCATGTTAAATACTTAAACTCACTTAAGAAACGGCTCCCAGTGACCAAAAGTTGTGACAAGTTTTGCACTCTACCAAATTTGGACAACCTGCACAGAAGTTAACCATTATCCCTTGAATCTCGTTCCAGGCTTCAGGTAAAAACATAAGGAACCATGTGCATCCTCAATGCTGTTGAGAAAATTGAGATGCGTTAGTTGAATTCGAAAAGAAATCCTGCCGAATCTTTCCCTAATAGCTCTGTTGGCAATCATAGTAATATCGCACAGGGTTCTAGCTTTGAATGCAACGAACGATATAGCATGGATGCTTGTTTATAATTGCCATTAGTTGACAGGAAGCATCTCTATTCAAGTATAATTCTGGTGTTAAGAGCATCTCCAAGAGACAAGCCAAATAGCATAACTAGCCAAATTTAAGCTACTCAACACCAAAGTAGCTCTCCAACAGACTATCCAACTTGTTAAGCTATCCGGCTCTCTAAATTGGCCCCCTCGCTAGCCAAAATTAGCTAGCCAGTTTGGCTAGCCAAACTGGAATGTGGGAAATGGTGAGTCTATTGGAGTGAGGCTATGAAGTGGAATCTTTATGAAGAGGCAAATAGAGAGTCAAATAAAGAGTAGAAAAAAGAGAGTCTCTTGGAGATGCTCTAAGCTGTAGGTAGCTTTGTCAGTGGCTCAGTGCTGAGATAGCCCCCACACAATATAGACAAACAGAAGTGAAAAGATGTGGAGAACCATTGCAATTTGGAGTAAATGTGAAAAATTAATTCGATGATAGGAAACAGCCTACAGGGTTTATAAAATCTACTATGTACCGTATAGGAATATGACTTGTAACAAAGGATTTGTTTCATAAAGTAATTGTTACTGGCATGCATCTTACCAACATAGCAGAACCCTCATTATAGATTCCTGCATGTTGGACAAAACCATTTCCCCTTGAATCTCGTTTCTGGAGTCAAACCCACACATGTGTAATGAAACCATTCCCCTCCTTCGCACTGTTGGGTGAAGGTAAGACAATTAGCACCAGAAGATAGGTACTTCACGCAGGGGCAAAAAAATTGTACCATAACAATGGTGTTTTGAACGTGACAGCATGAAACAACTCTGCATGCTAATCATAACATGTGGTCAGTAGAAAAACCTGCTGCCTGTTTCGAACAGGACAGGAGTGACAAAACTGTGGATTCTAATCAACACATTTGGTCGGCAGAAATCAGCTGGGTGGTGTTTCTTTAGCAGTGATGTTTGGAAATCATACTATTTAATTTTTGGTTTTATGCATGATTGCAAAAATTCACAGATATGGCCATGAGTTGCTGATAAAAAGGTCCGAAGTTAACTCCAATGTGCTCTAGAATATACAAGAACGAGACAATATTATAAGGGTTAATCAGTGAGCAAAATCTTTAGTCTGCTCTTCTGCATGGCAACAAGTAGAGAAAACCAAAACCTAAAATATAAATAATACACTATCAAGGAGTCTAGCAGCAACAAAGTATACTGAATTGAACACTGTACTCTGTTATTTGAAATGGAAACAAATAAGTCATAAAATCCCAGCAAAAACACCTCTGCAAAAGTTTAAACTGAGACTGATAATATTAAACTGTGAAGAAAACTATAATTTAAACTGACAAATAACACATGATTCATGATTATTTGGTACCAAAGTGACTTACATTCTCATTGTCACAGGCAATCATATCACCATATGAAATCTGAAATACCAATGACAAATAATAATTATTTAGCAAATATTTGAGAAAGAAGTGTTCATGTAGATAAGAAATATAACTTCCAGGACATACTAACACATATATTATTTCAGAACTGACCTGGTGGCATATGCAATACGTCGGTTCATTTGGATCAATCATTGATTGATCCACATCCATAGATGTACCTGCTTTCTTGCTGCTACCTGGAGGGGGCATTAAATCAAAGTCCATACCCCTTTCCCTGTCCCATTCCCTCTCTCTAAATTTCTTTGATGCTTGAGGTGTACTAAAGCCAAGCCTCCTTTTCTCATCCCTGCTAACCACCGGAACTGGAGGAAGAACTGAAGGTTCATCTGGAGGTATCTTCCCTTCTGCAATTGAGAGGTAGAGATCATTAATGTGTTCAAAGAATAACTAAGAGTGGCATGCCACAAAAATGTCTAAAATCTGCCATAATTGCTAATACCATGCTTTAAATCTTCTGCAAACTGGCCCAAGTCTTCATCAAGGCGTTTGATATGGCTCTCTATCTGTACAATAATGTCCAAGATGCTTACAATTAGATATCCGCACAAAGCAAGTATCAACGAATAAATGGTAATAATATAAAAATTGAACCTCCAATTCTGGATTGACCCAGACTCCCCAAAATCCACTTCCACATGGGCATAACAGATATTAGGCTTCAAAAATTTAATCTCAGATACATTGCGCATTGCGAAGAGGTCTGTAGCCTAGTGATTGCAGAGACCTTAATAGCACCCCTGGTCCTGAGTTTGAATCCCCGTGGGAGCGAATTTTAGGCTGGGTAAAAAAAGGTCACTGGCTGGTTCCCCTGGTTGGCATGGGTGAACCGACCTGTGGTGGGTCGGTCCTGTGTAACTGGCTGGTTGTGGGTTAGGCCTCAAAGCACGGGTTAAGGCCCAAACCAAAGGGGGGGAAATCCCCATGCATGGGGGGCAGCTTTCGTGACCTTCCCCCGCCAAGCTCCAGTTGAGCTCTTCTTAGTGTACTGTGGAAGCAGTCTTTCCCCCACTGGCCAAGTTTTAGATATATGGCGCATATCTGAATCACGTTCGGTTGGGTTTCAGATGCATATCATTCATTATAATTGGCAGATCCTTCATATCATATTTAAATTTAATTTCATCTTGCTTACCATTTTCTAGAAGTTCAGTTACTATATTTGAATATGTCAACTTGGAACTGTTGCAACTCACAGTATAAATGGTGGCTACAGAGACTTGATCCTAGAAGTATTTGATTTGTACAATAGCAAATGCATACTCTTGCAGGGTAACTTTGGAGTCCAAAGAAAATGTTAGAGCTGATTGAGGAATAGAAATTAAACAGTAAATAAGATAAGTATCAGACATTAAATAGATATATACTGTGGCACTAGTTGAACATTTACAACTGAATTTCAGGGAAATGACAGCAAAGAGGCAGTACCAGGTCATAAGCTTGCCGTGCCAGCAACACTTTCTCGGTGCAGAGACTGAGAGCATTGTCCTGACTAGCTTCAATATCCTTCTTTATCCTCTCCGACTCGTCATCATCCATGTTTGACCTGTCATACCCATGGGACGATACTCGCAGGATATACTTTATCTGCTCTTTGGTCTGACCCATAATCCCTGAAACACAATGCATACAAGGATAAACTTGGGCAAAAACAATCATCCAAATGTCATCACACCAAACAGCAGTCAGTGCATGCATGCCATCTGCAATTCACGTAAATACAACTCAACATCAACCGACACTAACCGAAATTATCTACATATTAAACAAACTGAAGATATGCAAAATTACGAGCATCATTCTAAAAAAAGGAAATGGAGAGAATAATCACCATGTGCCCTGTCGTCGAGCTCGCGCATGGTGGAGAGGATCCTCTGCAGGTCTCCCGCCAAGGTGCTCGAGTCTACACGATTCCAATTAGAAAAGCAATCGGTTAAGACGAGCAATCGGAGGCGGCAACAGATTCGATAGTCCGTGAAATGCACGTGAGTCTCACACTCTAGGTAGTCGTCGACGTAGACGCCGGTGCGGGCGATCGCCATGCCGGCTGATGACGGGCGAGCGGATTCCGCGGCTCCTGGGTGATTTGGGGATTAGGGTTTCGGAGGAGGCTACGGAAATTCGCGACGAGCTCGAGAGAGAAACTCCCAGTTCTCGTATTACGTCATTAATTCGTCTTGGTTCACGGAGTGGGCCGATTGCGTGGGCCTGAAGCTTGTGGCCCAACTGATTGCTTTACTGGGCCATTTTATGGCCGAGTATGTTGTCTCTGTGCATTAAGTGAGTGATAGTGAATTGGTACAAGTTTTACCTTCGTCAAATTCAAATCAACGTTTTAATTTTTTTTGGCCAAAAAAATCAACATCTACATCAGATTTGATTCTAGGGAAACATCAAAACTATCCATGTTCGCGTTTGCCCTTCATAGTTCTCTAAGAAGCCAATGAAACTGCTGCTAAGCTGAGGAAATACAAAATTAGAGATCGTTTAAATTGTTGATCGAGCTTCCACAGTTACATCGATGGTCTAGTAGCAACGCATTGGCGCGGCGAAGCGAACGACACCACCAGCAACGCTTCCAAATTCAGAAAAGATAAACATAGCCGCGTAACACTACGCAACGTGTTCCAACGAGCCTTATCAATAGCCGCATTCACTCACAAGTCAACTTACTAGCATAACCTTTATAAATGCACGACACCCCGTAACTTTAACTTCAGCATAGCTGATGCTACGAACGGCACATTTCTGATTAGGAAAAAAAACGTCATCACAGTCAAGCCTCCAGGCACAGAAACCAAAAAGACAGACGTCTTCACTGCTCGTGGACAGAAAATAGAGCGAGCAAGAGACACATAATTATACACGGCATGAGGAATAAAAGGCTTTAATCCAGAGTTTTGTCTTATTACTCTCCAGCAGTAACATGACACGCAAAAAAACTACCTTA
This sequence comes from Digitaria exilis, assembly GCA_015342445.1. Taxonomy (NCBI): domain Eukaryota; kingdom Viridiplantae; phylum Streptophyta; class Magnoliopsida; order Poales; family Poaceae; genus Digitaria; species Digitaria exilis. The sequence goes on from JACEFO010000302.1 coordinate 730,073, forward strand.
ATGTTGTTCAGAAGTATAGAAATCGGCTGCTTTGCTAAAAACATGAGCTAAGAGAAAAGGCAAAGAAAAAAGAGCAAGGGTTACAACAAACCCATTGTCACAGGGCATGTAGGAGGGGCCTAACACAGGTAGCACGACACGAAAAACGAGTCACACAACTAAAACAGAAAGTAAAAGCTCACCCCCCATGATGAGCCCCAGCTAACGAACTCCAGTACCAAACCAAGTCCATAGTTCACGCAGTAATTAATATAGTTTGCAGATACCACAAAACCTGCAGCATTGCACTATAGTTGCCAGTCATGGCACCGGGTATATCATATATGACGCTTAGTTGCCATTTGATACTCCACTTTCTGGTACAGATTTGGAGGCATTCACCGCTTCCTCAGCAAGAGTGCCTTCCTTGCTCAATGCATGTTTCTGTGCACCTGGTTTGCCATCAGTTACATCCTTGTCTTTCTCTTGAGAAGGATCAACACCCTGGCCGATGTTAACAGCAATAAGGTGACATCAGAACCGGTCATTTCAATTCATACAGAACCATGGAAGACTATAGTAACAACAGTACCAGTACTTGCCTGGCCTTGAAGCGATTGCTGCTTTGCTCTCTTTTCCTGCATCAACTTTTGGCGATTCTCGTAAAAAACAAAATCATCCAAAATTGATGTTTTGCTAACATGTTCTTTAAAAATCTTCAACATTTCAAGACCTTGCTCAAGCTTAACCTGCAACATTATGGACAACATAGGGCATTATCATAAGCAAGCTGCTGAAAAAATAAATTATATTCAGCGTGCAGTGATGTATAATTTGTCAACCGCCCTGGTCTGAGGCAACTCACTGTCATGCAGCCTAGCTTACAATTATAAATAATTAAGATCATGGCATGGTCATACATGAAGATTTTCAAGGAGTGTCTGTAAACATGGCATAGCCTACGTGACTGTAAAGTGTAAACAAGATCAGGAAATAAACATATCATATTTTGTAGTTCCCATTAGCCAAAGTTCCCCCCTGATAAATCTGTAAACTTTTTATATATCTGGAAAAGTAAAAAAAAACAATTATCTTTATAGTAACCCCAACCCACTGCATCATGATGTAGTTTATAACAATAAATATCTAAGCCAGAAGCTTCCAGAAAATATACCTCTTGTGTGTCACGGCTGTTGGTTACAGGTTTATTATCATTGTTATCCAACGTAATATGCTTCAAGATGTTGTTGGGCACATCCTTGACTATGTGCCACTTGAGTGGAAAACAGCCATTCCACTTGTCCTGTTGCCAATACTCCACAGTCTTATCAAAATCAACAGGGCCAACCATTTCAGCAACACCAACAAACTGGCCACTTGTGTTCACCTAATGGCCAAGCTCAAGGTCAAACAGGGAATGCCAAAGAAGAAAGAACAGGTAATAATAGGGGAAAATGCAACAGACTTACAGAGAAAAACAAGAACACTGGGCAGTCACTGGATTTCTCCTGAGCCTCTCGGTATCCAGCATCCAGCTTCTTATTTCCATTAGGAGTGCTAGCCCACACATTATATTTTATACTCTTGTGCACATCATCTTCACTATATGACTTGATAACAAAGAACTTTGCATCCTTGTAGGATACAGGAAACCCTTCCTGGTTAAATTGGCTTTTGTCTGGAAGAGCAATGTTTTGTTTACCTGCTGAAGGGATGGCCTGGCCCTTCACAGCAATAGTGACAGTAGGCCCAAACTGTTTTTGGTGCTTGAAACCACCAGACCTTGGTCCTCTGTTCAGCTCGGTAAAGCCATCTTGATTCTCACCGCCAAAACCAAAAGGTGCACGCCCTCTAGGCTTGTATTTGGTATCCACAACTCCCCACCGCCCATTGTTTCTTGAGTTATACACGTTTGATCCAAAACCAAGTCCACCTTTCAGCGTGTTCCCATACTGACCATACTGTCCAAATAATCTGCTGTCGGGGTACATCCTAGAAGGATAGCTAGGTGAGGTCAAACCCATCCCAGACGAAGGCATCTGTGCATGCATACCCTGGAAATAATGAAACTAACAGCTAAGCTTCATTCAAGCACACTGCATACTTGCCATAATAATACAAACATGCAAATGCATCGCTATAATGGGCAGAGTCTACAGAAAGGTTGTACAAGTCATTATCAAGGATATGTCAGAGCAAGCTTTAGGAAGTCATTGATTGCCAGACAAAATTACTTAAAAAAATCTGCAAAATAATATTATGAAAATGATTTGTTCGGAGAACACACCATGAGGTTTGTTGTTGGACGCTGGCCCTGATTTCTCGCAGAAGATGAATTGGAACGGTACGATGTGGAACTAGAAGTTGGTCTCTGATGCCCATTTGAGTAAATTGGCCCATCGTACCATTGAACTGGAGAACGAAGACCACTGTGACCATAATTGCTTGCAGAAGGTCCGCCGCCTTGCATAGGTCCTCTTCCATAGGAACCATTGTTTGCTACTGATACATTCAGGTTGGTCTGCTTACGTGGCAGCGAACTATTGTTACCAGTTGGCATACCATTAGCATTCCCGTTAGCACTTGATTTAGTTGCATCTACCAAAATACGCGTCTGGTGACTGGCAACAGAAGGCATCTCAGGCTGAGAACTGGGGCCATTTACACCATGTGTTGCATTCGTTGGGGTTGATGCCTGATAATACTGAGTCGGGTACTGATATTGTTGAGAGCCATATGACTGGCCATCATGCCCAACAGCTGGTCCTGGTACAGGAGAACCTGAAGGATATGGGCCGTATGGAGCATAGCTGTATCCATGGTACATGTCGCCATACACACTCTGCTACATTGGTTCAACATATACAAGAAAAAAAAAGGAATCAGCTTCATATCTTCTGTTGTTCACATGAGCAAATAAGTGATTCACCAAAATTCAGAATTAACAGCCTGAATGTGCACACATAGCACTCTATATTTGTTCTTAGGCTCTTAGCTTAAGGTGAAAGCGCATAGCCCAAATGTATGTTAAACCCAAAATATAACTAGATGAGATAATGGCACAGTCATGTAGCTAACTTACAGGTGGCATCTCCATTCCTTCATGACTAGAATACCTTGAGTCCCACTCATTGGCTGAGCCGTCATAACCTGCAAAACAGGATACAAGAATCAAACATTGATTTTTTTTTTTTTAGCTCAGCGGCCTACCAAGGTCTGCTACAACAAGGAGCGCGGGTTTATGTACCACTGGGATAGTAATAGGCTGGAGAAGGATATCCATTGGGCTGGTAGAAGAAGTTAGGATCCATGGCCTCTTGCAGTAGAGGTGTTATCGACCTGTCCACCGGCGAAGCAGCGCTCTGCGCATCTCCAGCGTTGGCAGATCCATATGGCAACCCAGAGGGCTACAATTGTAGAATTAGGAAGGTATGATTCTTATTACTATTATTAATGTAAGAAAAATTTTAGAAGAAAAAAAAAACACCCAGAACTGCCTACACAGCTACCTTTTTGGCAGCGTTGGAGCCATCCTTCTTGCTCTCCAGAGACAGCTTCTGCAGGAGATTGGTGGCCTCTGCAACTCGCGAATCAAGGAAAAGGATCGAATTCAAGCAAGCGCCTCACAGTTCAATCACACAAATTTAAAAGACGATTAATGAAAAGCTTATTTTTTTCAAATTTAATCATGACTAAAAAAAGCTTAATTTTGCTACTCCAAGACCACACGGATCAAACAAACGAAGAAAAGGATACGGTCAGCGACGGTCGGGGCAGGAGCAACAGTCGCCATGGCTATGGCAGATCCTTGTGTAGCGTCGATGGAAGGGTCGGGTGCAGACGTCGAGGAAAGCGAACTTGGGGCGTTAGTAGCGGCGGCCGTCCAGGTAAGGGACCTCGTGGCGGCGGCGACGGGAGGGGGAGCTCCGCGCCGGTCGGTCTACGAGGTGCAGCAGCGGATCCGCAGGCCGGAAAGCGATGGCGGCGGCGATCGGTACGGAGACACAAGGCGAGGGCGGCGGCGGGACGGGATAGGAGTCGCAATTCGACAACAAAACTGTTTATGGTGGGGGAGAGGCGGTGGTAGAGGATAAACCCTAGCGAAGGGGGGAAGAGGAAGATGGGAGTAGGATAGCCGCCACAGACCGGAAAGAGGAGGCGGCCCTCAACAGCAGAGGTTTTAGCGATTCGGGAAGCTGGTGATTTGCCTTGCTTCCACTTCGGGTACACCGTACATACACCTTCCGAGTTCTGAACCAACTACTTCCTCCGTCCCAAGTCATTCCAAGATTCTTGGAGAGTCAAACTCTTTTTAGGTTTGACTAAAATTAAAGAGCGGATCACAAAAATCTATGAAACTAAATAGATGTAATCTAAAAATATATTTAATAAAGAACATAATGGTACTTATTTGGTATCATAAATCTTAGTATTTTGTTATATAAATTTGGTCAAACTTGAGATAGTTTGACTCTCCAGAAATCTTGGAATGACTTACAATTTGGAACGGAGGGAGTAGAAAACAGAGCCAGTCATATGCTTTCGCTCATAAATTTCTTTTTAGGGCTAAGGGAGTATGTTTGGTCACGATATATTAAAAGCTTGTAAAGATTTTAAAGTGATTATGTAGGTGTCGTTGTGCAATTCATTTATATTGGTATTTTTAGTCACTATAAATGAAAGGCTCGTTATAATTTGGGAATGATTTTGTAGGTGGTAGATAGAGCTAAGTGACATGACATATACTATATACTTACCAAGATATTAAAGTATTTATGTTATGGTATGTTACAGGTTGGAACACGCTTGAATTTGATGTTTCAATGGCATGGCAAGCATGTGGCTCTAGAAACTAGTCGCTTAACATGGAGGAAGAAAACAATAAAAAGTTGCGTAACGTTTTTTGGTGTGGTGATCAATCAAACAGATGTTCACCCACGCTTAGTGTAATGCATGTTCGGTGTGGTGAATGGTGGACGGGAACCAAACACGCCCTTTGCTCCCACATAATAAGACAATTATTACAAGATGTCTTAAACCCATGTTTGGCACTATGCGCTTCTAGAAAATTACATTGACATTAATAATATGTTAATGATATTTTAAGTTGTTTTATTAGATACTTAAAATATTATTATAGTTGTAATTGTATTTAAGATTTGCTTATAAATAATGAAATGGTTAATATAATTACAAACTAATAATTAAAACTAAGCTGTGTGCACAGCCGGTTACCAACCCTATCGGTTTCCGAACACATTCTATTTTTTTAGCACATTCCGAACACTGTGTGTCATCTCACTCTTTCGGCCGTGTGGCCCTAGCGTTGTTCTCCGTTTAAACTACTTTAGCGGGGAAGGCAGAAACCCTAGGCTGCGTTGGGCCAGCCCACGACCTAATTAGGCCCATGCTCCTCCGTGGATGTGGTCCTCCTCGTCACAAAGCTTTCCTCCGTGTTTAGATTGTATGAAAAAACACTGTAGCATAAGAAAAACACTGTGTCATTCGTTGGGAAACGTGTTTTGTGAGGGAGAAATAGTGAAAAGTTAAAATAAATAGTGAAAAGTTGAAATAAATAGTGAATAGTTGGGAATCTGAACATGGCTATGGACCCCGACCCCTGTTCTTATCTGGAAGTAGTTTCGTAGCTTGACGAAAAATCTCTCTTTGGTGCCTGGCTGCCTTGTCCTCTCGTGTCACCTGCTGGAGCACGGCTAATCGGTCGGCTCTTCCACACCCACTTGGATTACCAGCAGCCAAGCGCGCAGCTCGTGAACCCAGCCGTACACATTTATTTTCCATCAGAAACAGGAGTGTACAAGAACGAGTATAAATCGTGTGCCCCAGAATGATCCTTGACCTTGACACGGGTGTAATGCATGGTGGATTGGTCGCAGGAGTTGTTGGCTCGCTGGGCCAGCACCGCACTAAGCTCCCGATAAGGACGGTGGTGGTCCCGGTCGCGCCGTTTTTATTCCTAATCTGGGCGCTGCTAGAGCGTTCTCCGCCCGTGTTTGGTTTTGTTTCTGCCGTGCGCCCGTGCCCTTGGCCGTGCTCTCGTAGTCTCGTCTGTTCTGAACATCTCTCTCCGCCTCTCCGGACGCGCGCGCCCGTGGCAAATATCTCGGCTCGTTTTCTTCGCCGAGATGACGCGGGTCTAGCTGCTCCTCTGGGTCCTGCCCTCGCTCGGGCGGCGCAAGCTTGGCGGCTGCCAAAGGAAAATATCCGGCGGCCACATATACAAATCGTGGTATCTTGCTATACTACGATTCTACCGAACTAAAAAGATATTATAGTATCTTAATTTTTCATAGTACCTCGATAGTGTGCTACATGATCGTATCTATAATTTTGTAGTATCCTGTTATAACGTACATAATTAGTGGTTTAAGTAATTCTTTTAATGATCTAGTTGTAATAAGTATTATTTAAATTAAGTTGTATTGTAAATCATGTCAATAAGGCCAATAAGAGTGCAAAGGATAATTAAATTGATGAAACTTAATATTTTAGACTTCAATATATGTAACATATTATAAATTTTATATAAAATATATATTTTATAGAATATGATAGAATCTCGATAATCGATGCGATCCTATGATCTGATACTGTCAGACGAAAAATAATACTACCTAGTTTTGATGAAAATAAAATGCATTGATGATGAGTATGGAGCATGGAGGGAAATGAAAAGACTCCGTAGTTTTCACTTGGAACTTCGTGGTGAAAGAAATCGAGAATCAGATATGTTGTCTTGTAGACACTGGTATCTGAAGTTTCGTAACTAAAGCTTTGAAGGAGCATATACTGAAGTTCAGAAACCCATCCCCACCCCACCCCACAAAAAATTAACTTGGTTAACCTTGGCATGTAAGTATGTAACCAATCGTGCTAGGTCCCCTAAAGAGGCAAAAGACATGCCCGGCCGGTGCTCAAAAATACTACTTAGAGCACCAATGTGTTTAGATTGGAGAAGATTCTCCGAAAATATACTGTAGATAAAAAAGAAGTCACTGTAGCTGAGTTTCGGAAAGCGTATTATGTAGTGGGAGGGATGAGATGAATATAAAAAAATTAGATGAATATTGTTTTTTTTGAATTTTTTTAAACTAAACTCTGAACAGCTCCATCCTTCTTCATTCACAGCGGCTGCACGGGTCAGGTCCCTTCCTACTTCCAAGCTCAAAGGCGGCGGGCCGGCGGCCAGCCCGCATCTCAATTTCACGCGCGCCGACTCGCTGGGTCCATCTCCATAGAAAAGAGAAAGGAAAGCAGATGGCTCGGAGGGAGCGCTGCGCGGGGCTTCTGTTAGAGTGGCGCAGCGGAATCTAGCCCGGCTCGCTGTACACACGAGCCGGTGCCCCACAGGCCTAGGTCTACGGAGCCCAACAACAACAACAAAGGCATTGGGCCTAACTCAACCCAAAAGACTAGCCTAATAGTATGAGGACTGCTACACCTTATATGTTGTGCTCCCCCACCATCAATTACAGACTAGAAAGATACCGTGCCGTTGGCGCGCTGGAGGTGCCCGTCACCGATGTATATATCCATGCTTATAAAGTTATGTTGTGATGGGTTCGATCAGATTTAATTTGGATTGCTAAATCTATGTATGTGAGGTGAGGTCCGCTGACTACGGATCATCTATGTGTTTGTAGCGAGAAAGTTCGTGTGTGGTAGTTCCCTAGTTATCATATGTGTCAATATTGTGGTGTTTACCATGTATAAATATGCGAGATGATTTAAGCCGTCGCTGATACACATTAAGGCATTGGTTTAAAAAAAGTCTGGTGTTTTTTTTTTGGATTTGTTTTCCGTGGAGTGTGGATTGATTTCGCCTAAGTTCGTGAGATTTATGTTGTAGCAACGTATAGACAAAGTGCGAATTTATTTTATCAAAGTTCAGTTTTTTTTTAAGAAAAAAAGAATGATACTCATATGTGTCTAAAGTGCCTGTTGATTTTAAGTTGTGATTTTTTGCGTAATCTTTGTATTTCTTGTTTTGTAGAAGCATTTTAAATTTAAAATTTTACTATATCATAAATATATATATTTTCAAATATTAAGCAACTTTTATGTTGATCTTTTTTTTATTTGAACACTTTTTGGGTACAACGGGTCATACATGAACATTGGTGCAAACGAATTAGGAAAGCGTATGCATTTCAAAATTTAGTATATAATAAAGTTATGGTTTTTAATTTTTGATCAAGTTTGATATTGAAGAACTTTCCATTCCAATGCAGTTTTGTTCAGAAGCCATTCCAATGTAGTTTTGTTGTTCAAACTGTACCTATAATGTGGCTCGTGTACAAATAACGAATGTAATGGATTGTGGTTCGATTTTATTTTATGGCGAGGGGTTTTCTAAAAAATTCTGAGAGAGGGTCAGTACGGCCGGTTGATTCTTCGGAAATGTAAGGTTTTATACGCAAATGTTTCTGAACCAGGAAGATAGGACTGCGGGTTGATTTTGAAAAAGGTTGAGGGCTTGCACACAAAATTACCTAAGAGGGAAGGCCGGACTGCGGGTTGATTTAGGAAAAAATAAAGGGTATTTGTGAAAAATGACCAAGAATCGCCTCATCTTAGCCGTTCGCTTGGCTGATCGGACGGATGAGAAAAGGGGATGACGTGGAGGGTCTCAAGTTTGAGAGAATGCACCAGTTTTAGGGGTAAAGATGTGAGACTAAATCTAACAATCTCCCCCGTCACACATCGGGCCCAACTCTTCCATCACAACTATTGTGTGATCTCACAGTGTGATCTCACAGAAGACGTTATCACAGGCCCAGAGTATAAACTCTCCTGTCAATCCCCCGTCATAAACCGGGCCCAACTCTTCCATCACAACTATTGTGTGATCTCACAGAAGACGTTATCACAGGCCCAGAGTATAAACTCTCCAGTCAACTTGTGTGACCAATGGTCAAATGACCCAACGGAGATATCAACGGGCTCCCCCGTCAACATGTGACTCAGAGATGTTACCGATTTTCCAACCTTCGGCTCTGATACCACTTGTTAGAGTGGCGCAGCGGAATCTAGCCTGGCCCGCTGCACACACGAGGCGGCGCCCACAAGCCTAGGTCCACGGAGCCCAACAACAACAAAGGCCTTGAGTCTAACTCAACCCAAAAGACTAGCCTAATAGTATGAGGACTGCCACACCTTATATGTTGTGCTCCCTCCACCATCAATTACCAATATGTGACTAAATCTAACAGCTTCAGCCTTCACACAAATCCTCACCCGTCAGGTAACACGGTCCTCCCCCTGACCAGAGCCACTTCGTTCAGCAAGATTGGGGATGGTTTGGAAAGCCTTGGAATGCAGAGAGGGGATGATAACTCGTGCTGTTGTTGTAGTGTAGCAAACGGTTAGAGGACCGCAGACTTGGTCCCGGTTCATTTTGGCTGATACAGTGGCAATTTGATGCGTGTTCTTGGGAGTACGATGAAGGTACGATGGTTAGTTTATTGTATGTATGTATGGACCTGCACTCCGGATCCTGCCTAGATGCTGGGAGAGAAGCTAATGCAGTCGATTCGTTAGGATGATTGTAGTACATACTCATCCATTACATGGGCAATGCTGTATTGATGGTTAGTTGGTTACCTCAGTGAGGAAATCAGGAATATTTTTGTGTTGGATGTGGTTGGGTACAGATGTATATACTTTCATCTATACAATTTCTCAAATGATTACAATGTTCTATACACTTTCTCAAATGATTACAATGTTTTTCTGTTCCAAACAATCAAACCAATGAAAAGAATCGTATCATGATATCCTATATATCTCTACCCTGCAAACTTTACCACCCAAAATTTTTAAAGGGAAGAAAAAATGCAACTCAATCTGTGCCCTCCTATAAAAGAATCTTCAGTCCTTAGCAACTTTACAAATAGCTGTACCAGTATGTTTTTGTTTGTAGAAACTAGTCCGTGTGCTGCTGCAGAAGGAAGTGAAACTGCGAGTTCTGCCTCAGTAGTGGTGGTGGTTCCACGTCTGATGGGTCTATGTCAAGCATGAGTCGTGCTATATCATCCAAGGATATAGGTATGCTGCATTTTAGCACATTTGGGGCGTTAAGTCGGTGGCTACTGTTGCTGTTTCAGTTAGGAAATCAATTGCATATTCACATCTTAAGAATGAACTACTGATTATACCTTGAGTCGTCATCTAGCAAGAAAGAACTATTTGGAGGAGTTATCGAGTCATCTGTAGTCATCGTTCTCATGTTTCCAATTACCTGAAACAATATTTGCTCTTATCAAGATGCTTTCTTTTTCAACACAGATGCATTTCACGGTTGTCCTCCAAAAAAGGGAGAACGAGATGTATTTCACGCTTCCAGGGAGGGGAATGCACTTAGAATTGCATACATGTCAAAAAAAAATTGAAGTTAGAAGATACACACTTACTTCTTGGGATAGACCTTGCGCACCATATTTGTCATCCCAGAACATTGTTGCTATGCGATATATTTGTGTTATGCTCAAAACCTGTGGAAAGCATGCAAATTTTTCATACTTTACAGCTCGCAAGAAAAGTCCAAGTGCATATAAGATTTAATGTCATTTACAACTTACAGGGCAAAGCTCATTCGTGATTTCTTCCAGGTTTTTGTGTGACTTCTGATGCAGAACCTGTAATATGAATTCAATTAATGAGTAGATTGATGAAACTAGTATGTCCATGAATAACTGCATGTTTTCAGGCATACCAGGAACCCAACTGCCTGCCTAATGTGTTGCAGTTCATCCCAAGATGCGCCTGCGTACTGCAATACAGCAACACATTTCAATGTAGTGATGTCATGCTGATTACAATTATTGTCTTTATTTGAATTACAGAAAAAAGGGTGGGGGGTGGGGAGGTGGGAGATCTTCACCTCTTCAGTTGATCTAGAGCACCACTGCTCCAGTTCCTGTAAGCCAGCCTTTAAGAACTCACCATTGCTAAAAGAGCAGCATTCTCGACGAAGTAGCAAACTACACAAAAACAAAAGGTAGAGGCTTGGTACATTCCAGAATCAACCATGTGAACTATTTACCAATGATGTATTGATGTCCTATATAATAGCTTGTGCAGTCAAGAATAGTTACAGTATATGTAATACCTGTTGAAGAGTTGCACATTCAAATACGCATATACTTGACTAAATGTTTTCTTGATTATCATCGGAGGTACCTACAAAATCAAAATTGAATTCAACTATTCATTTCTTTTGTTCCTTATCTGTAAGGGAGATAAAAAATATTAAGATTGGACTCACATGGTTGTTTTTCATTGTTTCCAGTGTATGATCCAGGCACTTCACAATGCTTTGCCAATGCACACTTGATGCTTGCCTTGATAGCGCATTAGAGTGTATACTTTTTAGTGATCCCCGAGATGTTCTCACACGATTAGCTCTTGGAGCCTGTGAAAATCAACAATAATTAGAAAATGGTATTGTATTGCCTCGTATCCAGGTAATGGAAATGACTTATTTGTTGTACCTGTATGCACAGAGTCAAGAATGGACTTATTTCCTTCTTCAGATTGTCTCTGATTATCCCATATATCTTCTCAACATATGCTGTTAACTGTTGCTTGAACCGAAGTGCTGGATATTTTGCCTCTACCATTGATGCAGTGTCAGGCCTTCCTACCATTCCACTGTATCCACTAGTTACACCTAATCCTGATGATGATATCCGGGCACTCTGAAATGGAAAATTTGGAATTTAAGCTTATGTTTACAATGTGAATATCAGTCCTTGATACTAAATGAAAGTTGACCACTGAAATCTTTATGTCCCAAAAAAAATTCCATAGGAGAAATCACATTATATCTTTAGGAGAATTAGAGCTTGAACTATGGCCTTAATTTACCACAACATTTTGCTATGCCAGTCTTACCACTGGGCACTGGCCTGTATTGGGGTATTGGGGGCCCTGGGTCAAACTCAATGTTGCAACTTCAGATAAGAACCTGTATTCATGCAGAACAGAAGCCTGGATGAAGAACCTACCTGCACCATTCTACCAAACAGGCTGCCTGTTGCAGTCCGGCTGCGACTTGATCCTTTACTTGATGAACTGCTAGCTTTGAGGGTATTTTGTAATAAGCAGAGGAGAGTTGATGTTGTCGACAACCAATAAGCTAGCTCCCCAGAACTTTCGGCGCCCTGTAAATTAAATTCAGGCAATGAGTTTCTCAATAGCTTGCTTGCCAACATTTGTAGTTCTTATACCATGGAAAAAGGAGAGTGATCTGCATATTTATGGGATTAACAACCTCCACTGATGACCTAATTGTTTGGATGATTCGATCAAATATGTTAGTCTTCTCTGCTTCAAACGAACGCCAGTGTAGGAGTGATTTGTAGACAATGCATGCTGCAGCTGATTTTTTGTCATCAAATCTCCTGTCTTCTACCAGACTTTTAATCAGGGCATCATGATTTTCCTGTGCAAGTGTGAAATAAAAACAATTTGTGAGAAATCAATATTCAGTGTGCTCATTTTGTGTCTCTTTGATACACAGAACTATTCTCCACACTAATACTATCTTAAACAATAAAACAGTGAACATACTTGCTGTCGATCCGTCAGTGATCTCTGTTTGCTTAGATTCTTTACAGGAGGAACAACCACTTGCTCCTGCATGCACAGCATAAGTTCCCATATTAATAAGATATGTGACTCGATTATGCAATATCTTATACTCTGTAATATGTTTGCCAGGTAAAACTTATAGGCTTATAGCACATACATTGACTATTTTAACTTCTTCAATCTGGTGTCCATTGTCAATTTCCTTGTGAATGAGGTTCTGACATAAAATCCAGTGAAATCCTTTCAGTTACCAACTATTAAATGTTCCAAAACAGGGTCGTTTCCCAAAGTTTGCTTCAAGGAAATTTACCTCCATTACGGATGTTTGATTCATTTCAGGAGTGGCTACAGCCTGAACGGCACGCGCAGAATTACTGTGGAGTAACTGGATATCTGACTCCAAGATGGCAATCTTGCTTTCCAGTCTAACAAACCATTTCATTTAACTTGTGAGGCTTTCTCAAAGGATATGAACACACAACACAGTCCATAAAGAAAATATAATAATGTGAATGTGAGGTATGCATGTTGAAGAAGTTACCTCTCTATCCGTTTTGATTTATCCTCATCTGCGGATGCGACAACCAAAGATTGTTGTCGTAGAACCTGGTTTTCAGATTCCATATTGGACAAACCTGTTTCAAGCCTGCAGCGTATATTAGAGGTAATGTGTGGGTAGGATTTGTACTCTTATACGAGTTAATTAGACCAAAGCAGAAAAAATCATTAATACCTTTCAATTATCTCTTGAAGTTGTATAACCTTGGATTCTCGTTCTTGTGTCTCCTGTGACAATTCATCAGATCGTTTTTGCAACTCAAGAAACCTCTCTTCAAGATCTTCAGCCTTCTGTTTAAATATACTTAGTTCATCCTGGACCCAAACATGGACGTGGTAATTTATCTAAAGGTTAAATTATGAATATTATGCCTGAATAAAAATGTGGAATTTATTGGGGATTGGTTACCTCAAGTTCTTTATTTTTACTTGTCAGCTCCTCAACTTTTGCAGTATCCACAACTGGCACTTCTACTATCTTTGGTGGTGCTTGTTCAATTGCTAACTTTGCAGCTTCTCTCTCCTTCGCTATTGCTGTATGGGCTTCCTCAATCTTACTTTGCATTTCTTGCAATGCAGATTGCAATTTTGCAATTTCTTGGCCCTTGGCTTCTTCAAGATCAGTCTACCAGAAAGACATAGTTGGTAAACTCATTTGGGGCCAAGCAGCATACTAAAACACTTACAGAAACTGCCATATTGACCGAGGTGAATTACCCTAAGACGCTTCTCAACATCTAACCGCCATGTAAGTTCTTCTACTCTCTTTTCAAGCTTGTCTTTAGCTTCTTTGAGTGCACCAGTCTCTCTTGCTTCCTGTTTACAAAGCTATGCTTACTTTACGATGCATTAATAATGAATGGTGTACTTATGTTTCCCATGTGAAATTAGACAAACCATTTTCAGTTTCCGAAGTTCCTTTCTTGCAATACGTGCCCTCCACAAGCACTGAAGAATCAATGTAGCTCTCTTTTGCTGCTTATAAGCAACATAAGCTTTGTGTTGGCGCCATCGAGTCTGATCCATAAAGCGGTTAATCATGGTTTCTTAAGGAAAATAACTACAACTCATGATCTAAATTACAGTGCAAACCTGGATAATTATGGAAGCCTTGGTCTCTCTTCGGAACCTGTGTTCATTGCGAGCTGCCATTGCTCGTAATCCTGTCTGTATTAATATAGCTGATTCATATACTTGAAGGTACACTTTTCTGGCAGAATGGGTACGTGCATGCTTTTGTATCCTAATTGAAGCAGCATCTCTTCTCATATACTCAAAAAGCTTTCTAGCTAGTCTTGCTGCAGGATTTGATTACGTTGTATGTCAGTTTCAGGTAAGACTTAGACCTTAGACACAAAATTGCTCAAAGCAGTGAAGAAATACCTCTCCAGAACTTCTGAGATTGAACTGAGGCTTTTCGTAAGTTGATGAATTCCTTTCGCATAAGATGTGTCTTTATACGCCTTTGGATTAGTCGTGCAGCATTGGCCAATACTTCTGCTCTTCGAGCATCCAGCTCTGCCATCTGACCAGCTCTCAAGAATACCTTTGTTTTCCCTATCTGATATAAACAAGGTCACATGTGAGGTCTTGCAAAAAATATATGTTGTATAACATTGTTTTATCTCCCGTATTCACCCATTGACATAGGCTACCTGATATCCTTTCAAACCCATTCTGTCACAAATCGCTGCACAAGCAGCCTTCTCATCAGAGCTGCAAAAGCATTGAGCTTACTTTAGTCTTCTTTCAGAAATCAGAGTATACATATTTCACTTAGAGCGTCACCCCTAATTATATCGCCTAATTAAATCCCACAGCTAGAGCGTCCATACCTGTCCACAAGCTCTGGCGCAAGCATTCCAAATCGATCAATGAACTCATCAAATGTCCTCTTTGTTGGATAGCCAGCACAGCTGATCCGAATTGCTTCCAGAACACCCTGTACCATGACCAAGTGCAAATGTCAAACCGGCCACCATATAGAACTTAAAATCATGGTTGCAGAGTAACCATAGTAGAACAAATTTCACATACGTACCCCACATCTCAATTGATTCAAGACGTTGAAGTTCTCAAATATGCCTGGTTTCAGTACAGTATTAGGCTTCACACATCTAATGTAGTGAGGTTCTGTTGTACTCAGTGTTTCCATTAGGGATTGCAGTTGTTGCTGCATAAAATTAGGGTTAAAGGGTTACCATTAGGGTTAAAGTGTTTCCATTAGGGACATTCAAAAGCCAAACATAGATATCTAGTTCCAATATGACACACCTTAAAGCGAGTACCAATTGAAGAGAATTTGGACTGTTTAGAAGTCTCCTCAGGTAATGGAGGAAAGAGATTTGCAACAAAATGGCACCTTGAAGAATTTAGTAGAGCTTGATGTTCAGCTACCACATAGTCTTTGTTCTTATCAAGGAACTGATCTGCTTGATATGTTACCTGTTAATTTAACAACTTGTTAAACTCATTGCCGGTAGTTCTCATATTTCATAACTTAACTGAATGGTTGCTTACATCTCCTGCATAATGGTTGATTGTAAAGGCGGTGCGAGCAAGTTTGGGCTTGCTGAAGCGCTTATGCGCCTTGTATGTTTGGTACATCTTTTGGGCAAATGTTTCATGTGTGGACTTTGGAAACATACTGCAAGAAAGAAATATGTCATATCCTTACATTTTTCCTTCAAATTGCATGCTATGGAATGTTTTAGCTGGGGAAGCTATCCTACGTTTACTTAGCGACAACAAGATATATTGAAGAATGCTTTCAGGGGTATATATCAGTTTGCGCATGAAGCTGCATAGACAGCTCTTCAAATTTATCTTCTGTAAATTCCATTAAAAATAATTCCTTAGGGTCTACAAATCATACCATGCCTCATCCAGGAGAGCAATTATTCCTCCAGGTTTCTGCATGCATGCAATGCTCAAGTGTTATTGATCAGCTATTATTTTGCCCTTCTGTAAATTACTGCTAGTGATACACTCCCAGAAATTACCTTCTCAATCAGGTCCAGCACATCCTGATTATCTACAAATTCAACATAGCTCCAGTCTATTTCCTCCCTCGTGTATTCCTCTTGCTCCATCTTAAACACATGCTGCAATAGGAACTCATGTGTTAGATATCTCCATAGACGCTAGGTGAATATTAATTATTCTCTTAGTATCTTCAAATCTTGTCTAACCTGATTGAAGTGCTGCTGCAACTTCTCGTTTGTTAAATTGATACACAGTTGCTCGAAACTGTCAGATGTGCAGAATTTAAATCGTGCTTCAGCTTTTCAGTTACTAAAAACGATTAGTATAAAAATGAAAAAAAAATCATACTTGCAGTAGGACCAGACAGTCCCGAACTACCAACGACAAACCTGTTAATCTTGAAGCTCTCGAATCCATAGATATCCAGCACCCCTATTATATTGGTTGCATCTGGATCCTGCCCAATTGAGTTATTGATCTTGTCTACAATCCTGTCAATTAAAATAAGAAAATTCCTTAATTGCTTAGGTGGCCTACAGTACTAGTGGCGCTGGTACAACTCTGAAGTGGTAACTCAAACATTCAGACTGCATTTTTCTTCTTTTTACGCATTCATGAACATGATGTCTCCATGCTTACCAGTCAAACAGTCTTGAATATACCGTCTTTGCTAAGGCATCACGACTTAATGCAGCAGAATCTGGATCAAGGGGTTTCGTGATATTTCCATCAGGTGTTACAATTACTCGCTGGCAAAGGGAATCTTCAAGGGACTTCTCGTCACACCTGAAAGCAAGTTTGTGCTTTAGCATACCAGAAAGACGCAGATCATCCAAAAGAACTTTTGAAAGATATTGGACTTACATCAGCAGTTCAGCAACTGTTTTCAGGTGAAAGACTGATTTATCATCCCTCAACTTGGATGAGTCAATTTCTTTCCCTTTGGAGAATTCAATATTTCCTAGATGAAGTATTGCAGCTACTACTCTGAAGATTGCATCCTTGAGCAGTAAAAAGATGAATTAGTTCTTGCTCCAGCGATGTATTTGCTATTATATGCAGTTCTTATGGTGTGTAGTATGGAGTACCTGTTCCTCTTGATCAATGCCAACAATATCCATAGCATTTCTGGTTTCAATGTATTCTCTTGCATCATCCACATTTGCTACTTCGTAGCAGTTTGTTTGGTTCAAGTAATGGAATGATCTTGGGTCTCCTACTTTGAACCTTTTTACATCCTGAAATCAGTTGATCATTCTGAAGTTGTTTTTTGGTCACTTCAACCAAGCTAGAGGCTGTAGTTTGGTTCTTCTTGAGAATTACCTCAGGGGGTGCGTTGCAAAGCATGTAAAAGCAATGGTAGTTCCTCTCAGGATCAGAGACCTGACATACTCGCGATCGTTCAAGGAGGTATGTGCGAACAGCAGCCCCAGATATCTTCCCATACTTGTCGAATTGGATTTCCACAAACTTACCGAAGCGACTGAAAAATGAGACATGTTTAAGTTCGGTGAAAAAACAAACTGTAGTATAATGTCAAAATGCGGTTGCAGTTACTGGTTCAAGAGTCCACCTCGAGTTATTGTTCTTTACTGTCTTTGCGTTACCAAACGCTTCCAGTACTGGGTTAGACTATGTGCATCGTGCAAGAATAAAGGAAGTTAGTGCTGACATTCAAAAGCTTAAAGAGGAGAGAGAGAAAAGTGAAAAAAATGGCCAATTGTTTCCCTACCTCTAGAACCTGTTGCTCAACAGTACGCCCCTCCGTACCGGACCTTCCCCCCATGAATGCAAGATATCTCATGAGCATCTTCGTCGTCTCCGTCTTACCAGCTCCACTCTCGCCACTCACCAAGATTGATTGGCTCCCATGATCATTGATCAGCGCCCTGAAATCATGGCCATCATCAAGGAAGAACGACAGATTAAACTTCAGCCGATGAAGTGTCCACCCTGCAGATTCTGACTGCAGCAACAGAGAACACAGACCTGTAACAGGCATCTGCGATCGCGAAGAGATGTGGGCTGAGCTCCCCAAAGGTGGCGCCCTTGTACTGCTCCATCATGTGCACGTCATACAGATGAGGCAGCCTCTGGAAAGGGTTCACGGCGATCAAGATGTTCCCGGTGTACGTCTGTCATGTCAACACTATTAGCTAGCTGAAAGCCTGGAACAAACTTCTTTCTGGGCAGGAAGAAATTTGTCGAGGCGAATGGAATGGAGAGGTCTCTGGACTGGACGGCAGCTACTCACGTATATCTCGTTAAGGCCATACCGGCAAGCGAGGTTGTGCAGGACCCCAGGCTCGTGGAGGTACGCCAGCTTGGTCATGTCGTCCACTCCCGAAGGCGGCGCCTCCGTGTCCTTGGGGTATATGCTGCCGAGGCTCGCCACAACCTGAACCAAACCAAACAGCTCCAAATCAAGGTTGGTTCATGCTGAGAATCAAACTGAAACCAATCACGCGATCTCACAGGAGCAATTCTTCCAGTGAAACAGTGAAATAATCAAGGATTACTAGTCGCTACTGCTGCCTGAACTTGAGAGTAACCGACAACTGAAGAATAAGGCAACGCCGAGCACGCACCGTTTTGCCATTGGTGGTGGCGATGGTGGCGTCGCGGCCTCTGATCTCGGTGACGACGCCGTCGACCCAGGCCTCGCCGGGGTCCTCCAGCCACACATGCGAACCGACGATGATGTTCACCGGCGTCCCCTGCGTGATGATCAAGCAGGGCAACAAGGAACGAACCAGTCACGCACTACTCCGAGCACCTTCTCTGCCAGCAAGCTGGAATAATACACACACGAAGAACAAACTGACCATCTGGTCGCCGATCCGTCTGCCGGCGGATTCAGCTCCTCCTCCTCCTCGTCGTCGCTGGTCGATGGCAGGAACCACGCATGGGAAGGGAGCTCGCGATCACTCGATCGGAGCTGCGAGCAAGCAGCGGCTGGCTGGCTGTGGAACAGAGGAATGCGCACGCGAACAGGTGGAAAGGGGGGAAGGCCTGATGGAGAGGAGGGAGGAGGGAAAGCGTAGAGAGGAAGGAATATACAAGCTGGTGTGTTGGTGTGGTCGGGGATGGAGGCAGGGCGATGCGGAGTGGGGTGGCGGTCGCCGGGCGTGAGCTGGTTCGGCTCTCCCTTTTGCCGGGAGGGAAAGGAAAAAGAAACAGGCCGGAGCCGCTACGGCCACCCGGGCGGCAGTACCCGCACTGTGGACGAACACGTGCACTGTGGCGCAAGATGACATCCGCCATGTTCTCCAAAAAAGCAAAATGCCTCTTGGTAGAATTAGATTAGATCCACGAAGTATATTTCGGACAAAATTGTTTTCTTCTTGAACAATTGTTAGGGCCAATTTCATTGTTATCAATTTATCATGGCACAAGATGTCAGTAGCCCGAGTTTATCTTGTGCAGGTATTGGTAACAGTCAACTGTCTCAGGTACATGAAGGAGGCAAAAACAAAAAAAAAAAAAAACTTTCCAGGTAGCAAAGAAATCGCCTATCTGGAGCTGGCTGAATTATCAGCCATCTTTTCGGACACGGTGCCTCGATCCCAAATATTCAGAGCGTGGAAGTACCAAACCAGAGCGGTCGGTGGTTGCCTGGTTGGCTCGGCCGCTACGCCAGCTCGCGCCGCACCTCAGCGCCTGTCGTGCGGCCCCGCCCCTGCAGTCTAGACGAACACGAGCTCGGCCGGCGGCTTCTCGACAGCGGCCGGTGGGCGCTGGACGGTGGCTTGTTGAGTTCTTTCGGCCGCCCGGTGGGGGAAACAAAAAGGGACGTCCAGCAAAATTGCGCCTTTCGGCCGTCGCTTCGTTGGACTGGCCAAGTGGCCAACACCCATCGCCACCGCCACCACCGAAGGATCGGCGGCCTCGCCTCCCGGACTCGACTTGACACTTTCCCACCTGGCTGCGGTTTCCTGCCGAATCTGACGCGAGAACTCGCCGCGCGCGGGGGCTTGCCCGGCGCCGGGTCACATGTGGCGTGCCGGCGCCGAAGGTTCAGTATACCTGGACTCCCGGTGCTCGGCTCAGTCCTCGGCGTTTGACCAACCCTGTCGGGACGGTTGCTGGCACGTCTTAGTGTTTAGACTTGGGAAGATTATTCGAAAAATATGGTAAAAAAAACTTTATAGATGAATAGTGATATGTGAGTGGGATGGATGAGATGAATTTAGATAAATAATATTTTTTTTAGAGAAAGTTGGTGAATCTAAACAGGAATGTTTCACTGGGCTACGGGCCCAATCGGGGTTGTAGTAGCATAGTAGTACGACTGTATGAGTAGGACTAAGTCAAAGTCAAACCTTTTCAACCTTTTTTTGTTGTCTCTGACTATCACCATAAATATTTGCATAAATAATCACAGAGTAATTTATATTCATCAATCGACCGACTTCTGTAGACCTGATCGTTGTAGGCTTCGACGTTGCGTCATTGCGTATTTTCTTTCTTTTATTATTTAAGAATTTTGGAGGGGTCATTCGTACATAAAATTTCCTTTTTATTTGCAAGAGAAAAGACTGTACAAAAGCCGAGTACAGATTCGTCAGTGCGTCAAGAGAAAAAAAACTGGAAAAGACGAGAGAGGTGTGGTTGGATGGAAAATCAAATGGGTTACGGGCTTCTACATGTGCAGGCCGAGAGCCCATCCGCGCCTTTCCCGCTACCAGGCCCTTGTTTTCTGTATGATGAAATATGAACGATGAGTGCTGGAGATAAGGTTCTGGATTGACAGAAGAGGTTCGAAGTGAACCAACCGGCGATCGAGCCTACGCTCACTACTCGCATCACCCAATTCATCTATCCGATATCGCCACCAAGCGCAGCATCAATCCGTTGCCGCTGCGCTGCCGAGGTCGTAGCAGGATCAGCAATGCCTTCCCCTCCGCCGCCTCCGATGCCCACCCTGAACAAATGCTGCCGTTGCTGCTCGTCGCCGAAGCTGCAGCGAGCCGCGGAGACCAAACAGAGGCCTATCTGTAATGCCTGCCTATCATCATTCATATTTCATCATCGCTCTCCCCTTACTCCTGCATTTGATTGATTCCCGCGTGCTGTCGCGCAACAGAGCAGGCGGCGGAGCGAGGCTGCAGATCACCAGGAGAGCCCACGCCGCGTCCCTCCTCCTCGGCCTCACGGGCATGGCGGTGGCGGCGCCGGCCAGGGCGGACGGTGAGAGTAACGGAGGCGGCGAGGAGGGCGTCCTCGGCGCCATCAAGTCCATCTTCGACCCGAACGAGAAGACCAAGGCCGGGAAGGTGCTCCCCAAGGCGTACCTGAAGGCCGCCAGGGAGGTGGTGCGCACGCTCCGGGAGTCGCTGGAAGGGGACGACGGCGGCGACATGGCCAAGTTCCGGCGGAACGCCGACAACGCCAAGGCGTCCATCCGGGAGTTCCTGGGCGGGTGGAGAGGCCAGCAGGCCGTCGCCGGTGAGGTACGTCGCGTCACTCCCCCTGCGTGCGCATCCTTCAGCAGCTCTGCTCAGTTCAAGGCGGGACAAATCTGTAGTGATCCTCTCGTCTTCCATTTTTTTTTTGTTGTTGTTCTCACGTGCTTGTTCATCTGCAGGAGTCATACGTTGCGTTGGAGAAGGCGATCAGGTCACTGGCGGAGTTCTACTCCAAGGCAGGGCCCTCCGCTCCACTTCCACAGGATGTCAAGAACAAGATCCTTGATGACCTCAGTGTCGCGGACGCCTACCTGTAGATTTTGCTTTCCGCAACATTGTCCATGCACATCTCAAAGACGAGGAAGAAATGATTCTACTCAAGTTTTTATATTTAAAGCAGCAAAGCTTCAACAATAAAAAAAATGACACATTGAAGCACGATGCACAAACACAATTTTGACGGGCATTGTGGCTTGGTGTATGTGTATGCACGCAGGCCGCATACTTCCACGGAAACACAACAGGGATTTTGTAACAAATATGGCATGATTGATCAGTTGGGCAATTTCGAACTTGCGCATACATTGGTTTATCTTACAGCGATGAGAATTATGTTACAGAACTGAGAGCTGATTGCGGGAATGCGCTAGCAAAAAACATAAAAGCTATTAACTAAATAACAACAGGTATAACATTTACGACTATTTGGTGGCTCCATTGGCCCTCGGAGTTTAGCTAATCACCCAAAAGGGGGGGTGGGGGGGAAGGAACAGAACTACCATCCACATTCTACATGCTGGGTTTTCAGCTGCACATAAAGTTAGATGGTTGGAGTTAACGCTTTTCAGTACTGCACAGGCTGATTCTGAAGTCCAGGTCGACGAGTCAGTTGAAACATCAACCTCTGGCTAAAACAACAGGGCTACCACTGCACGGGATCTTCAAAAAACTGCAATCCTCTTTCTGCCAACGATGTATGTCATTCTAACTGCTGAGTCAAGGTACAAAAAATATGGGTGCGCTCATGGTTCCATGTAAGATTGGGGCCCTCTCTTGTAAGCTGGCACACAATTTGATTGATCCAAAAAGTTGTAACAAGACTACCCATCTGCAAAGGAGATTAAATGTCATGAGAGCCATATAAAGATGGGATGAAGTGCACATAAATTTCTGACTATTTTCTAGGCATCAGACAAATATATACCTTCATATCATCCTAGCAAAACACATTATCACTTTTCAAAACAAAAATGTGCTGCTTATCAGAATATCTATGTTAAATAAACATATCGATATATCAAGAAACATGTAAGCTTTGATTGCAATTACCAAGGATGGGAAGATTCTGGTGAAACATCGCCATTGCAAGTACCATCAACATTTTTGCTGCTGATCACATGCTCTGTGACCCCAGAAACTAGGGGGGCAGCACTTGCAACGGAGCAAAGAGAATCTTCGATGGCCACATCAGATGGTTTCCCAGTTTCGTTTGCAGAGGATGCAGGACCAGCTGTATAAATGTTTACTCACCATTAAATAAAAAGGCAGCACAAGAATTGAGATCTCAATAAGGATTAAGCAATCTGTTCTGACCTCCTGGGGAAGGACATGGGTCTTCGTCAGGTAAAGCCTTCTTTAGCAATGGCTTTTGCAGAAGACCTGCACCAGGAAAAACTAACATGCTAATAGACTTCAGTTCTTGCTTCTCAGAATCTTCAAGTGGACTAAAACCAAATTTAGATGTCCAGGTGTCCACAAGTTCTGATATAGCAGGAATGATCAACTTTTCAACATTGAGAGAGCTGAGGATCTGAAATGAAAAATAGGATCAAAATAACAGCAACTATCAGAAAAGTGAAGGAGTGTGTCTCTTTTTTATTGGATGTCAGAAAAGTTCAATTAAGGACTGTATAAATTATCAAAGTTAGTAATATATAGCCTATTGTGGCCATCATCTATATAAAGTCCATCTAGAGATTAACTATGGTATTGATAGCTGTCCACTCTTTTGAGAATAAAAGTACTAATCCACCTTGGTTTCAACAGTGTAAGGTGCACATTTGTACAGCAGTACCAGGATTGCATATGTTCAGATTCAAAAAGGCACACATTAAAGGGACTATTAGTGAAGAATTAAGGGGCACCATGCACTTTCTTCAAATAAATGCTATATCCTACATTAGCAACAGCATCGTGAAACATGCATGCTAGGATCTAGATTCTGACTCAGATCAAGATACCATTTCAATTCCATCTAGAAGTCGGCGGCACATTCCTTGACGCCTGTACATAGTCCGGGTACCAATGAACGGCATCTCAGCTAATTTGGTTCCATGTATTCTGTTTCAGAATAAAAGAGGGTAACAATAGATTGTATCAAAGACCAGCAATTCAAGAAATAAACCTTATTAAAAGCAGCCTGAGCATGTCTATTTATGTTTACTCATCCTACAATCCATGTAACAACAAGACAAAACAGCAATTGTACAGGAAAAAAAAAGAAGGCAAATAACATGTCATGATGGTAACAAGCAAGCTATAGAAAGTTCAAAAGCGTTATAATTTATGTAAAGTGCAAACTATAAATTCATCAGACAAACATGAAATAAACATCTTTAATGAAGCAATCAAAAACTTGTTAGTAACAGATGAAGATAACATGTGAAGGGATATCTGCCTCCATGGCACTTTAGATGCAACAGATGACTTTTCAGCACCACAACAATTATACATATAACAAAAACACTGGGCATTTCACTTAGGATATAATTTCCTTCAAATTTGAGAACATAAAATGGTTATACCAATCACAAAGAGTATTTAAAATATATGTATGGCCATTGTTTATAACTCTAAGTAGTAAGTTAGGCACTAGGCGACGTCGACACTATTGGAAAATTACCAAACCAAAAGGCATTTTTGTTTAAAAATCATAAAATGAATTGATTCAAATAACAGTGGTTCCTGGTATGGTTGCTTTTAGGAGCAGCTTTGCGCCTGGTATACTGAGACAAACTTTAGCTTGTTAAGGAGTTTCTAGAGCACACTGTATGATTTGTACCATCTGCAACGCACTGGCATTCAGCTTCTATATATTCATCTCTCTGGTTACAGCATTATGTGCCATATAGATGCCTCGAACGTCACAGGATATAACAAGTAAAAGAAAACAAGAGTAAACAACTCACCTCACAGATGCTGCAGCTATCATTTCATCTCCACGTTCCAAAATAAATATATAGAATCCATGGAAATCCAATCGGACGAAATTTGATCTGCATACCAGAAAGACAAAAATAGAGAAGAATCACACATCTCTGAGAAAAGTCGGCACACCAGTTTGTCATCGTATGCAGAAAACAAGCTGTAATGTAAATAAAAACTAGACCAGTTTATAAAGAAACCAAAAGAGTTCCAACTTCCAAGCAATAATGCAGTCCATTATATCAACATAACAGGAAAGTAACCCCACCGACAACAGTGTATTAAATCAATCCCACTCAAACTGCATTTATGCCCATGTAAGCATTAGTGATTAGTCCACACGCCAATCACTTTTGACATATTACATTATAAACCAGGTTTCTTGATGGCACTAATCAGATGCTGCATGGATCCTTTTTATAATTTAATTTATAGATAGGTGAAGTTTTAGTGCTTACATATCTATCGCTTGTGTATGGTATATATTTGGCATATATCCCATTTCAGTATACTAATAGTGGTTCCATGAAAATTTTGTTTACAAGCTATATCATGCGTAACACCACATACCAGCACCAAAAGTATGCACCCATCGCAAGCTAGACTGCCACATACTATATCAAGGGACTTGTCAAAAATGTGTAGGTAGGTCAACGGTGGTTAAAAGCACTGAAGGCTGCTAGTCAATATGGTTTCCAACTACAATATGCATCTCTAACGCTCAAGAAAATTGACAAATTATCTCATGCATAACACGATATGCTTATGGCAACATACTGCTTCCTAACCCTGTTTCATGAGGATACGATCGAAGTCATTCCAGGTGAAACTAGTGAACATAATGGAGATGGCATTGTCATTAGATAAACTTAAATACCTAAATGTCTAAAATTGAAGGGACCGATTTTTTCATTATCTCCAGAATACTATGACAACATTTAAATTCATGATGAGGAAACATATTTAATGCACTCAGGTCAATCTATGAAGAGCTATAAGCATGTGTCGTGCCTTACATGAAGATGGTAAGTTAACAATGAGCACTGACTTAATAATAATGTTAGACCAGCTCATCCCCAATGGCCCCACCAACCAAAACAAAACACCAAAATACCAAGTACACAAAGGGAGGGATGTGGAAAGAATTAATAGGACAAAGCATAACAACAATTCACATGCTTTACAAAGGATATTCAAAATTGCATGGACTACTGTGAGCTGGTAGAAAGATGCATACCCACAGCTATACACAACATTGTGTATCAAATTGATGCCAGTTCTCTGGTCAACAATTGGATGAAAGCATTCATCCATTATTGAAAGTGCAACAGCAATCTTGGAGTTACATTCAACCCTTTCATCCAACGCAATAACTGTTTCTGGTACATCTTCGTGGATGCGCTGAACAACTTGGCATGAAAATTCCTGTTCAAGATCCTTTTTGACTCCCAGAAGATTCTGTAATTCCTCAAAGAGCTGCATCACATAAATAGTAGTCTTAGATTATAAATATAAAGGAAACCCAATGGGCGGGCTGGGGCTTAGGAGGGTAAACATTAGCGAAACAAAAAAAAAAACAAACAAAAAGTAGATAGACAACAGGTAAACAGGAAGTCTTAGTGGTAAAAATATTGCAGATAGAGGCATTTTTGGAAAGACAAAACCTAGTATGTGTTCATTTCCAAAGTTATTTGACATTTCTTTCGCCTAAATATCTGTAGTCTAGTTTCAGAAATCTAAAGATCGACATGAAATTCAATAGTAGAGAAAAGTTTTTACTATTTGGATAAAGGGCTGCCAGATTCCCAAGCCACTGGATACGAGTTATACCACGTTTGTATTATTGTATAGTGCCATACTATATGCGATTGCACTATATGAGTCATCAATGGGCGGGCTGTTTGATATGTTTTTTTTGTGTGTGGGGGGGGGGGGGGAGGGGTGCATTGATGACTCATATAGTGCCATGCAATAATACAAACGTTGTATAGTGCCATACTATTAGTTGATAGGGCATGCCTAATAGATGACTCATGACAGATGGTCCAGATATTTCATGGCTGACGCCTCAAACAGCAAAATAAAATACAAAACCATGCTCAGAGAAAACTGCAAAGGTAGTGTATCAAGAAGGAAATAAGTCACTGGAAAAAAAAAAAGAACAGGGGTTTGAGAAGTATTACCAGCCTGCAACTTTGTTGGCAGAATAAATTGCAAGATTCATCAGAATCACTGGTTATGGAATCAATCTCAGGAGAGCAGGCTTGGTGATCTGCACACATCATCATTATGGAGTACTCAAAAACATGATTGGCGACTTAAAAAATCACAGTAGTAAATAGTATTGAAAATCTTGTAATAAAAAATGTCAAATACTTCAAATTGAAAGAACTGTGAAGAAATGATCACATACACATCTCTTCGCACTGGGAACAACTGTGCAGTGAAGATTCACCATCAGCAATGTCTTCAGCGTCATCACTAGAATGTTCATGACAAAATTTACATGAGCAGTTTGCACACCACCAATAATCTGGGGGAAGTTCCTGTAAAATTGAAATATCATATCAATTAGAGAACACGTCATTTAAAACATTTACCAATTCTTACCAGTAAACAAAACTGGAGCGTTAGCTTTGATATTCCAAGTTTTTTATGGTGTCCTAATGCAGGAACAACTAAATTTTAAAAAGCAAGCACATAAAATGAAATGCAGACAAATTTGCTGATTCAGTGATAAGACATTTTTATGGTTAGTAAAAAAATGATAAAGCAAATAGCCTTTCACAATACTGATGTGAAAATATATATGTACCTCCAGTCCTAGACAACTCATGTGAAATGTCGAGGGGCATCCATCACAGCAGATCAAATTGCCCCCATCGCCGCAAATACCACATGTGTCATCATTGGGGTCATCACCCTCGATGCTAATAGGAAAGAAATCCTGTCTTTCAGAATCAGATTGCTTATTCCATGCATTAGTAAGACAGTGCAAAAGGTCAATGCCCAACCCATCTACCACTATGTTTCTGTATGGCTTCTTCACTTCACCACCAGCATGAGCCACAAATTCAAGCATGGCAAGGACCTTACTACAGCAGCTGCAGTTAATCCCATCCCTAGTGACTATGCCCTCCAGCAAAACTTTTGAGTGGCTTTCATTCATACATTTCAGCTTAGTGTTGACTGATAGAATATCCAAATCAATCAGCCAGGAGAAAATAGAACGTTTCCATTCATATGGGACAAAACCATCAGTGCTACTGTCAGACTCCTTGTTGGATCCACGAGCAAGTAGAGCACCTCGCTTTTTCCTTTCATTTCCTAAATTTACCCTTCTCGATGTTGTAATCTTATTCTTCCTTTCATTTGATGTACCCTTTTTAAACTTTTTCTTTCTCAGCCTTTGCATCTCTAGTTTGGTTGTTCGTTTGTTTATAACAACTCTTTTTAATTTGCTAAGGATATTCTCTGTTAAAGCACAACCTGAAGAACTTAAGGCCTGCCTTTTGCCAGGGCTACCAACAGATTTTTTTGATGAACTCTGTCCTTTAGAGCTGTCCTTTTGCTCAGATTTCATAGTTTCACAAAACACATAATATGCCTTTGTGACCGACCAGTAGGATCCTTTGCCACTAGGAGGTATATACACAGAATCCATGTAATTTCTACCGTTCCTGGGTCTTAAATCAATCTTCCAACCAGCATCTACAAGTATGGTCTTTATCTGATCACTTATTTTTTGCTTTTCTTCGCGAAGACTTCCTGTATTTATCTGGTCACTTGGGCTTGCAATCTTCATAGAGGAAACCCTGTCTGATTTTCCCTTATCTTCAGGCACCTTCACTTTTCCCTTTCCTGCTTGCAGAGACAAGGAGGTAGACTCACAACTGGTCAGAACAGGCCTACCCAAACGACCTGCATTGGAAGGAGAAGTCTGCTTCAACTTAGATCCAGTCTTTTGTTTACGCTCAGATTTTTTCCTTATTTGCTGATTCTTTTTCACGACAAAGTTTCCTTCAGAATCACTAGAGTCCTCTTGTTTTGGCACGACAGGAGGAGCAGCATCACGGCTACGTCCTCTACGAGTTCTCCTGTAGGAAGTCTCACGGCCCATCTCATCGTCATCGGATTGATCCTGTGCCAGCTTGATAGCATTTTGATTTGTTTTGTTAGGAGATCTGCTTGACAAATTTGTTTGATTCCGATGCTGCCGTTGCCTCAGAACACGTTTATTTCCTGAATCACAGTTCTTTACAACAAGCTTCTCTCCAGAAGGCTTATTCAGTTGCTCTATATCTGGATCAGAAGATGTACTTCTTGTCTTTTTCATGGATGGCGTGGCAACTGGTGAGCTTCCAGCAATTTTATCAAGCCCTGATTCCAGTATCCTCTTCTTGCTGGCAACAATCTTCGCACCAACAGACATCACTGGTTTCTGCACAGGAGTCTTATCTTCAGATTTAACTCCATCAGAATCTGCATGCTCAGTATCATTTCTCTCCGTAACAGCTGAACCAGAGATATTCTGATCCACTACAGAAACAGCAGCTTTGGTTGTTTTCTCAACAATGCTGGTACTTATCACAATTGGTTGTGACTTCAAATTTACCTTTGTTTCATTTTCTGACTTCTCACTCTCTGTGGTATTCCCATGATTATCATTCTCAGTGACACCTGGCTCTCTTTGATCAACAACCTTTCCTTTCACTGTTTGCTTCTTTGTACTGGTATTACACCCTACCAGCCCAGCATGGCGAGGTTTCGGGGATACTGTACTGCTCACTTTCCTTGTATAGTGAGCAACAATATCTCCCTTCCTCCCTTTGCTTCCTAATGTAGCCTCATTTGTGGTAGTTTTGCATGAGCTTCCAGAAATTTCTCTTTGCCTAACTGTAGCTGACCTTGTAACTCGCTTCTCAATCCGCAACTCCTCTTCACATTCCACCTGCTTTGACTCCCATGATTTTCTAGATATTGACTTTCTCCTTGTAAAGACAATGTCACGTGGTGAAAGTGAAACATCATGGATTTCATTAACAGGGCTGCCCCTTTCATCATGTTGAGTGCAGTCAGTTAGATCAGTGTGGTTATCTACTGTGCATCTTCCATTCTCAGTCAAAGATATCTCAGTTTCTGTACATACATTATCATTGTACGATTGCTTCTCAACTTTCTGATCTCCACTGCAGAGTACCACTCCCTCGGTACAAACCACTGTATCCTCATGCTCAACATATTCTAATCCACTGGTTGGGCTGATGATTCTTCTTAGACATGTGCTGTCATCATTTGCAGCTGCTGGGTCTATGACCTCACCCTGGCAAGGCCCATGGCTCACCTTGTTGGTTTGAGACTCATCAACGCTCAAAATGGCAATTCCAGCTCTAGCCTCATTCTGCTCCTCATGAGTTACAGCAGAGATCTTCTCAGGTGACTTGACTCCCTTGTCACCTAATTCTGCAATGCTACTTTGAGTGCCTAAACCGCCCCCCTGAGCAAATTCTGTCTCAGCTACACCAGACATTTCCATGTTATTTTCAGGACGAGCTGTCTCTTCCGAGACGTTGCTCATATTCACCAAAGCTTCCTCACCATTGCAAGTAGCTGTCAGCACCCCACTTTTGCAAGCCTCAAGAGTAGCCTCACAGTGCTTCATATCCAAACTGTCAATTTCAGCCTCAGCACGCAGCCTCGTGGCATCGGACCTCAACACCCTTTTTGTTACAGACCCGTTATCATCCGCAGAACTCCTGGTCAACTCCTTCCTCTTCCTCCCAGTCAAGGCAGACCCCCTGCCGAGATCCTCATTGCCAGAAGACTTGTTTACCTCCAAGGAGGCAGGGACCGTCTCCAAATCCTTTGTTGTACCTTCTTTCTTTCCTGACATTGGACTCGCCTTAGAGCCAGTGAGGCCCATTTCAAGCCCCTACAGAAGATAAAAAACACACACACACACATACATGAGATGATCAGACCATGCTATCCTCCTTGTCTACTGTTCGTAAAATAGTAAACCAACTACACAGTGAGATCTAGCCTAAACCCTAGTTTAAACCTACTCCGACAGCCCAGCCTAATTAAGAAATTCTGGACAATGCGAAACGAAACGGGCAACAAAATGGACCACCAATAGCTACTTTAATTCGTTCCCCGCAAAAATACCCTAGTATGAAACCAAGAGGCACTAGCAACCCTACCAAGAGAAAGGAAGCTAGCAAAACATCGCCCACCCAGATTAAAAAAAAAAACAAAGCATAATTCCTGGCGAAATTTCGGAGGGGAAGCAACTCACAGTGGCGTCAGGCATGGGGGTTCGGTTGAGCCCTCAAAATTCCTGCGGAATTCGGCCCCACGAGGCCCTTCAGCGTCAACCGCTGTCGACTGCCGATCTCCAGCGGGCGAAGAGCAACCACCTAATCAAACCACCCAACCGGAGGAATGGGTCAGTACGGCACCACTCGGCTCAAAAACACCACATCAAACCGAACCGGAACGGGAGGGAGATTTGGATTCCCTCACAGCAAAGAGGGAGGGAAAATCAACTCCTCAGACCAGGGAATCCATCCACCCCCTACCCAGCAAGAGCCGGGAAGAGCCACTCACCAGTGGGGAACAGGAGCGAACGGCCCGCCTCCGCCCTCCCGGCGGGCGGATCTCCGGTCCCGGCGCCGCGGCTGCACAAGGAGAGAGGCGGCGCGGGCGGGTGGAGGATCCAGCGGCGAGCAGTGGGAACTGGGGAGCGGAAGGAAGAGAAGGGACCGGCGGGCCTTGTGCTGTGCTTCGCGTTTTCCTTGGGGGGGGGGGGGGGGGGGGGGGGTTATTTGTTTGTTTTCGGGATGATCCTGCGTTGACGGTGTGTGCGCTGCGTTGGGTGGAAAGCACCGGTAACTGACGCGCGGGGCCTGCGCCGCAGCCGCGGGGGCGGAGGGCTGCGTCAGGGGGCTGAGGAGTGGGGCCTCGGTTTGGGCTCGTGCCTGGGGGGTGCGAGAGGTCAGAGTCACGATTGGTTTTTGAATGTTTGGGGTGTGGGCTGACATTTTCCCTCCAGTTTTCAGGCCTTGTGATTGTCAGACGCCAGTGGGCAGTGGCCGCCGCTGCAGCCTCTGCAGGCAGTGTGTGTGGCGGCTTGAAGGAAAAGATACACGCGCCGGATTTGACGTCTAGGATTCCCTTGTGCAGTTGACGGCTGGTGACGCAGGATAACTAGCTTGAAGATTTTATAGATAGAGGTCGAATCAACTATATATAGTTTTGTTTAAGATGGTATATCTACTGCTTCTAGCCTTAAAAAGGAGCCACCTTGTTATAGGTATGAATTCATGTAAGGATTTGATTGAATTTATATCTCTTGGACCTTTTTCATATGATACTCGAATCTTCGTGGCAACATATATTGTCATTTATTAGTGGCTTCATGACATCTTATATCAGTGGGTTCATGACATCAATGTTAGTATTAGTTAATGTCAATTCGTTCTCGACGTTAGAGTTTACTGTGTTACTATTTACTATTATTGCTCGTAGGGTTTTTAGCCTCCTAGTGGTTGGTAACTTTATGGAACAAACATGCATGAATGAGTAAAGGATATCGTTGTACGTTACTCATATGATAAATATGGTTTATCGATTCTACAACTAATGTCCTGAAATTAGTTACTTATATGATGGCCATGCATTATAGGTAACATATATCGTTGTTTTTTTAGAAACGTATGTCGTTGTACGTTACTCGTTTTAATGACTCAATGGATAGAATACTAACTCAAATGATGATGAAGAGCAACGATTTTCATGGATATATGTCAAATAGCTAGAGTCATTCTTTTTATCCTTCAATGAGCTCCTGCAAATCTATGGGCGTGCTTTATCAACTCATGTCTATAATTGGTTGAATTGGATGGTTTAGATCATGGGTTCTCTCACCATACTTGCTAGTTTTGAAGCTTCTTACCATGGTTTAATGGTTGCCAAAATTACATGGTTCATTGTGTAGTTAGTTAGGATATGTTGTGTTAGCCTCCCTACCTATAGACATGCTATCAGGGTTTTACTCTACTAATGTTTGGTGGCTTATGTGCATTGTTGAATGGTGAGTAAATTGTGTCAATAGCTCACCTATGTATCAAAAAATGTATTTATTTATATGGCAGCTATGCATACACAAGCAACCAATACCATTATGTCATTATATGTTATTAATTTCAAATAATTCAAGGGATGGTTGCTCAGTCATGTGTTTCATCAATTATTTTAAATAGCGAGGCGTGTGTACGATAAATAAACCTATAGAAATTACTCTATGTAAAAATATATTTTATATGACTGATTGATTCTCTATCTACATGCACTATCGATGATATTCGTATTACATGTGACTGGTATACACAAACTACATATTTGTAAAAAGATTTCCTCCTATCCTTGCTAAAGCGCTGGCTTTTCAATAATAACCTTATTTCAATATCTTCGTACTGCGAACTGATCCTAGATCAGTTGGTTGGGTTCTTTGTAGTGGAACCTACCCGCGCAGGGTTCAAATCCTGGTGCTCGCATATTCCTGGATTCATCCCGAGATTTACCGGCGCTATGCATTCGGTGGTAGGCGAAGTCCCCTTCAACAGCGAGGCGCATGTGGTGACTTCGTGAGGACTTCGTGAATTTTAAGATCTGCCGGCTCAGTCCTTCGGAGGTGCTTACCGGCTCCGTCCTTCAAAGGTGCCCATAGAGATAGGGTCTGCGTACATGTGTTCATAGGGGTGGGCATGTGAGCGTTACGTTGTAATTAAAAAAATATCTTCGTGGGAGTTGAGATCCTTGTTTTATCATGTTTTAAGCCATCGCATAGTCTTGTATGCATGGAGTCTCTTGCCATACTAGCAACCGAGACTTTTTAACACGGCTATTATCCTTCTTCAATTCAGAAGATATATCACCTTCCTAATTACAGGGTGAACAGCATCGCTGTTTATTCACTGTCAAAGACGAGAAAAGGAATAAGGCTGCGTTTAGATAGGGGAAAACTCCCCTGTAGCACCAAAAATACACTGTTCTGAGAAGCGTGTTCTGTGAGAGGCAGGAATAGTATGAATAGAGAAAAGTTGAGATGAATAGTGGATTTTTGGGAAAAGTAGATGAATCTAAACGCTCCCTAAAAGGACACGTACCTTTTCTGTTTCGAAGTGCTATCACTGTCATCCGCTGGTCGTCCTAGGTACACATCGCGAAGGAGGTAAACAAAAACAGCAAAGGAATTCCGGTTTGCAAGAAGGCGACGTGTCGAACTCCACGTGTCATTCCTTCGTTCACGTCACCGCTCAACCGCAGCGTCCTCTACAACAACATAAAAAGCTGGGGCACTTGCCCGCTGCCGCCGCCGCTGCGAAGGACATGCTGAGCGCGAAGTCATCGGGGGCCACAGCGATGGAAGCCCGACCTGACAGGATAGAGTGCCCAGAACCACCCGAGCAGCCTGAGCCAACCAACCCCGGCCGGGTGTTCGACACCGAGCGCGTCGCCACCCCAAGGGACGCCACGGAGTCCGTCACGGAGCAGCTCGCGCACGGCGGCAGCCACGGCGCCGTCGACGAGACGTACGACACCAGGTTCAAGATCGCCGAGGCGCTGGAAGGCTCGGCCAGGGCCATCGGGGACAAGCCCGTGGAGCCCTCCGACGCCGCGGCGATACGCGCGGCGGAGGCGAGCGCCATCGGCCGCGGTGGCGCGGGCATGATCCCAGAAGGGGTCGCCGAGGGGGCGCGGGCCGCGGCGGCGTCCAACGCCAGCGCCGTGCGTGGCGAGAACATGGTCACCATGGCCGACGTCCTGACGGTAACCATGCCATGCCATTCACGTGAGCTGCCTCTGATCGAACGCGTCCACGGGTTGATTTTGAGTCGCGCTGGTGTTTTTTGTTTTTTTTTTCAGTGGGAGGCGACGATGAAGCTGCCGACGGGCAAGGCGGAGGACGAGCGAGGTTGCGGTGGCAGCGGCGGAGGCGGAGGCGGCGAACGAGCCTCGAGGGAAGACGAACCCGCGTGGGGTGAGCGCGGCGCTCGACATGGCGGCGAAGCACAATTCTGAACACGATCGCGCCACTTGAACAGAGGAGAGGCAAATGCACGTACGGCACGGCCGGCTTTCCCGCCCTGCGCCCTTAACTCTATTGTTCGATGAACTTCACGGTTAAGCTTCATCATGTACATGGACTAATGAACCGTCGAGTAGAATTAGCACGGAATAATTCACCGTTGAACTTCTTCGTGCGCGCGTGGAAACCATTGTTCTACTGTTCTTGCCGCCAAGGAGCTTGTACTTTTTTTTAAAAAAAATTAGGAGCTTGTACTTTTGTTGCCACGAAATGCTGTAATGGCCGGTCGGCCCTGTGTTGTGTTGTACCGTGGGTTTGCCCAATCCAGACATATTTACTCTTCATGTACGGATCACATCTGACCTGAAGCAAATGCTTGCAAGTCCATTGCAATGGATATCGCGCGCACGAATCGTGAAAACGACAGAGACCGGCAGACCGCGACACGGCGATGCGAGCGCTGGAGCGCAACAACACAAGACACGAGGGCATGGCCGCAAGGGCTCTCCCCGCTGAGGTTCCGCATGGATGGCACCTGCCGGTACGTGGTTCGCTGCCCCCACCGCGCCGAGCAAAAGCAACCAATGGCATGTCGAGGATGCGCGGCGCCCCCGCCCCGAAAACCAATCGCCATGGCGCCCCCGGAGACGGCTCCACGTATAGCCCCGGCTCCCTTGCGTGTCTCCGGCTCTCCGCCACGGCGCCACGCACGCGCCCCTCAGCTCAGCCTGCGCCGCTCTAGCTCGCGGCCGACCCATATAAATGGCGCGCCAACTCGAACGGCCAGGCGCAGACCATTGTCGATTTCGGCGCGAGGCACCAGTATACACCACCCACCACCAATCGTACCGTACCGTACGTGGAGGAGATCGACACGACCACGGCATGAGCCAAGGGCAGCCGAGGCGGCCACAGGGCCATGCCCCACAGGTGCCGGAAGACAAGCCCATCAAGTACGGCGACGTGTTCGACGTCTCGGGCGAGCTAGCCGCCTACCCCGTGGCGCCACGGGACGCCGCGCTGCTGCAGGCAGCCGAGCAGGAGACTCTAGGCCAGACGCAGAAGGGCGGGCCCGCCGCCGTCCTGCAGTCCGCGGCCACGGTCAACACGCGCGCCGGCCACGTCGGCAAGGGCCAGATCACGGGGCCCATCGCCGACGCCGGCGCCACCGTCGTCGAGACAGAGCTCCCGGGTCGACGCGTCGTCAGCGAGTCCGTCGCCGGGCAGGTTCTGGGGAAGTTCGTGACCCCACCGCCGGTGTCGTTGACGGAGCCGTCAGGCGCGCTGGGTCGCGACGCCGTCACCGTCGGCCGCGCGCTGGAGGCCGTGGCCGCGACGGCCGCCGGGGATAAGCCCGTGGACCAGAGCGACGCAGCCGCCGTGCAGGCCGCCGAGATGTGCGCCACGGGGTCCAGCGTCATCGCCCCCGGGGGAGTTGCCGCGGCGACGCAGGCGGCGGCCGATGAGAACGCCCGCGCCGCGCGTGAGGACGGCAAGGTCAAGCTCCGGGAGGTCCTCGCGGTGCGCTCTACTACCACTCAGCTTTATTTCCTATTGTTTTTTTGATGTGCAGCTGTACTGATTGCTGTGAGTAGTGAGTAGTGAGTGGTGACAGAGCGTGCTGACCTTACCTTGGATCATGTGTGCGCGTGCAGAACGCGAGGGAGAAGCTGCCGGCGGACAAGGGGGCGACGAGGATGGACGCCGAGAGGGTCGTGTCTGCTGAGATACGGAACAAGGTGGACATGGCGACGACGCTGGGCGGCGTGGCGGAAGCGGTGACCAGCGCGGCGAGGCGCAACCAGGAGCGCCCGTAGGCCGTAGCCGTAGCGAACGTCATCGTTGCGTCCGTTGGAGCTTGGAGTGTTGTTCGCTCCGAGCGAACGCAGTATCCGTGGGTTACGTACTAATGAGAACCCACGTACGTATGCAGGAGTTTATTTTTTGTAAAAAGCGCTGTATCAGCAAGAAAGAGTTTTCTGAAT
This sequence comes from Digitaria exilis, assembly GCA_015342445.1. Taxonomy (NCBI): domain Eukaryota; kingdom Viridiplantae; phylum Streptophyta; class Magnoliopsida; order Poales; family Poaceae; genus Digitaria; species Digitaria exilis. The sequence continues at coordinate 766,900 of JACEFO010000302.1, forward strand.
TTTATCTCGTCTCAGTGTCAAACTTCGTAGTACTAGAGACGAACGAACTGCTCAGTTACACTCGCAGCAAAGTGTACGTCAACTGAAGTACTGAACGCAAGAGACATAAACATCCATGTGTGATGCAGAGCTTTCAATCAGGAGGATGCAGTCCTGAAAAACAGCCATAATTTTTTTTAGAAAAAAGTGATTAACCTGAAAACAGCAATAATAATCAGGACTCGGGAGTCCCCGCGCAACTTCATTTGTCACCTGAAGGGGAACAAACTGGATTGTTTCAAATGTCTTATGTAATCTTTTTATAGGAAGATGTTCATTATTTGGATCATGGTCAAGGGAAGGAGTTATGCCAATTATTAACCAATCAGATTGGTCATTGTCAGTTGTCACCCAGCTCTGGTTTCAGGTCAGCAACAATTATCTGGGTCTGCGGAAGCCCATCAGAAATCTGAACCTGGTAGCGAAAATGTTTCGAAAACCTGACTGGAAGCCTGAAACTCGAGGGACCTGTTTCTGAAGATCGATAGTGACGAGTTCTCTATGTCGGCCATAGTGGCATAACAGAGGGTACAAAAGGTGTGGAGAATACCTGGCTGAAAGTTGTACTAAGGTTCACGATACAACAATGCGCTTTTGAGTTTGCACTACTGCAACCAATCGATGATAACCAACTGCACGCTGAGAGCAAATTCAGACTGACTGGATTTTAAACAGCAAAACATTAGGATACCATGACATTAGCAAAAAGTACAAGTGCATCAATAAAGCCAGACTCCATTGTACCCTACTGCCTCGGAGAGTAGGAATTGTTCACTCTCTTAAAACTCAAAATACATCTCATGAGGTAGTGAGCATTGAGCAGCACAAATCCAAATCCAGGTACTTCAAAAGAATATCATGGGATGGCGATGTCCATACAATGGTTTCTCAGGTTTTCACATCCAGAACGCCACCGGATTACTGAGCAGAGCCACAGGCCCCGTTTGGGATGGCTCTCAGCTGCTTCCACCCGATTTAATCGGCGCGTCGTCCCCCAAACGCTCCGATTCCAACGCGGCTTCTCTCCAACACGATTTTCTTCGACCCCCATTTTATACTGGAACGCGGAATCGAGCCGGAGGTAGCTTCCGAGAAACGCGATACGATTCTTCTCCTCCGCCGCCGCTCCCCACCCGCCCACCACTTGCCGCCCCCCTGCAGGGTCTCCTCGCGACGCCGGAGCCGGGAAGGAGAAGAGCCCACCGCCACCAGAGCTGGAGAGGAGGAGCAGGCCGCCCTCGAGCACCCCCGCGTCGGACTCCTCGTGACGCCAGGGCCGAAAAGGAGGAGCAAGCCGCCCTGCCTCGGCACCTGAGCGCCTGTGTCTCTGCCGGTGAAGGAGCAGAAGTCGACGAGGGTGATGGGATGGAAAGAGGGGTACGGCTTGCGGGGCAATGGATCTGTTGTCGACAAGCTCGCTGCTCGCCGGAGGGTACGACGGAGGTCCCGTGCAGGAGGAAAAGGGGGTCGCCGGCTCGCCGCTGAGCTCCAGCGGCGGAGGCAGAGCTCGTCGGCACAAGCCAGGTGGGGCGGCAAGGGGCCAAATGAGCACCAGAGGAGGGATGAGCCACGGTGGTGAGGAGGTCGACGCGGCCACCGGTACGGCGTGGCCCTTCCTCCCCCGGCGGAGTTGCAGCCGTGTTTCCAGAAACGCGGTGACCCAAACGCCTCGCTTCCGCTGGGCATGATTCTCTCGGCAGCCGTGTCTTCAAAAATCCGGTGTTGTAGAGAAGCGTGTTGGTATTGAGCTGTTCCAAACGGGGCCACAGTCGACCGTTTAGGCACTCTGTAGTATAGAACTCGACAGCTGCCGCCTGTTGTCAGGTCTCCATTCTTGTCATATTTCAGAGTAAAAGTAGTCAAACGAAGCATATACCGACGGGTCCGGGAGGTCACGTCTTGCTCGTCCTCTTTGCACTCATCAGCAGCGCCGTCGTCCTCCACGCAACAGATGCAGTGATCCAGCAGGTCTTCCTCTTCAAGGTCGCTGTAGCCAGAGTCGTCGTATTGGTCCTCCAGGTCGCCGTCACTCCACTCATCAGCGCGATCGTCTACAATGGAGACGCATTGCACGAGGCAGAACTCGCTTCTGCCTCCTGTGTACACGAGGGTGGCGCCGCCCGGCGAACGGCAACGCCCACTTGCCGTGCCGCTTCCACTCGCCCGGATCCGCCGTGTCGACGGTGACGGTGGCGGCGAGGTCGCCCTTCTTTGTGCTGACGAAGATGGTGTGGTCATCGGGGTGTTGGAATTGACCTCGGTCATGTGTAATTGGGACATCAGGCCCAATCCTAATCCCTCTTCTGCATCGACATCCTACTGATATGCTACGACTACTTCCTCTACGGCTCTACTGCATCTACATCTCGTTAGTCATCCACCAAAGAGGATGAATCTAAATGGTAAGTCTTAAATTTTTATCAAATCCGTATTAGATCTAACTGCTAGGTGTGGTCTATGTTAAACTATGATCATGTCAGTTTCATGCTCTAAGATCAGATCAAATAAATCTAACACGGGGTGCACGGCCGTAGGAGGTGACGCGGCGGCGCTTGAACGTCGGGTCAGGGAGCTCAAGCTACGACCAGTCCCTGGCCTCCTCGCCGTAGGCTGGCATTTGCGCGCCGTCACCGGCGGCGGGTTGACCGAGTCGAGCTGATCGAAGGTGCCGTCGGCGATGGCGAAGAGCTTGCCACCGGCGGGAATATAGATGGGGTCAGCTCCGGTCGTCTCCATCCAGGGGACAAAGAGGCAGCCCCGCGTGCGGACGTCGAAGACGGGGAAGTGCCTCTCGAGCACAGAAGGAAGCGCGTCTGCTTCCGCGGGGGCCATGGGGGGCGCCATGGCCAGGATCTTGGAGTCGAAGGCGGCGGCGAAGTAGGTGGGGAGACCGCGCTGTGCCTCGACGCGGAAGATGGCCGGAGGCAGGCGCTCGTTGCCGGTGCAGACCATCTCCCATCCGCCGGAGGCGCGGGCAGCCATCTGCCAGCCAGCAGGGGGTTCGCCTTCGCCGGAAGCGAAGCCATCGGAGGACAGATCTACCTTGCGGATGCTGTAACCGCGCCGCCAGTCGTCGAAGATAAGGTAGAGGTGCTGCTTCGCAGCACGGCCACCGCCGCGCTCGAGAGCTTGCTGCCGCTTCGCCGCACGGACGCCGCGGCGCTCCAGAGCCCGCCGCTTCGCCATTCCTATTAATGTTGCTCTTTGTTCTACTAGGCCGCAGATCTGATTTCTTCCGCCCTATATTTCGGCCTGGTGACCATCGTCCTCAGAGGCGCCACGGGCCGGTAGCACGTGCCGGGCTTGGGCGGCCCGGCCCGGCCCGTAAAAAAAGTTGCCCTAATCCGGCTTACAATCTGCTGGTTCCCGCCCAGCCGGCGCTTCCAAGATACGGCGTGGGGTGGGCGCTGGCAGGTGGGCCGAACAAGACGGAGGCCCAAAAGCGAAGGAAATCTATAGGGCTGTTTGCAGAGAGGAAATATCAAGTGAAGATATACGTCCCATCAAATCTGAAATGCTAAGTCCGGTTCGGATTACAAATAAAATACTCACCAATATTCCAAATTGTAAGTTATTCCAGGATTCTCGGAGAGTCAAATTATCTCAAGTTTGATATAATTTATATAAAAAAGTACGATCATTTATGATAACAAATAAGTATCATTAGCTTCTTCAGTAAGTATATTTTTAGACTATATCTATTTAGTCCCATAAATTTTTATGGTTCACTTTATAATTTGACTCTCTAAAAATCTTGGAATGACTTACAATTTAGGACGGAGGGAGTACTTTTTATTTTAATTTTTCACTATTTAATTATTATTTCTTCTTATAAAACACGCTTCCTAAAACCTAGCTGTAATGTTTTTTTTTCTCAATCTGAACACACAGCGTAAAAACTTGCAAACGCTAAACAGTTATTGATCGTCTAAGAGGTCAGTGAAAGAACTCAGGACTGAAGAAGTCACTTCAAGACTTGTTTTCATCATTACATTACCATTACAAACAATAGATATAAAGAAAAATTGCAAGCGCTAGTATTAAGATGTAGACTCAAACGGACATGTTTTACAGTACGAGATAACCTGACCCTCGTCCCATAGTACGAGTTTTCACGTAATATGAGGATGAAGGATATTTGTTTGCAATGTGTACCGTTACGTTCGTATTCTATTCTTTTGTTGTTATGGAAAAATCGATATAACTTCGACATGAGAAAGCAGCACTACGAACATTGGACACGTCGTGGCAAGTCCCTCAAACCAACAGCATGCCACCACGTATACAGGATGCCTGCGTGGACAGGCCACGGGAGCACCTTCCGCCGCATCAAACCACCGTCCATCGTACAATTAACGGTCCAGATAAACCCACGTGGCACGGAAATAAATTAAAACAATTCGTAATTAAGAAGCTCAAAGCCCAAAAGAACAGCTCGCCGTCTCTGCCCCTCCGCCGAATGGCAACTTCCCCGAACCCGTCGACGACCCTCCGAGCCGGCACCCAGTGACCGCTTCGAGAAGCTTCCAGAAGGTCGCCCGCCATGGCTGCACCCTTCTTCTCCACGCCTTTCCAGCCCTATGTCTACCAGGTCAGCACGATCTGATCCCTGTTTTGCGTGATGGTCTCATCTGCGAGTAGGATGTTAGGGTTCGTTGGAGCTAGTAGGGACTGGATCCACCTGATCCACCTCCCATGGGCCCCGATTGTGTTTGCCTCGTCTGATTCGCTTTGAACTGTGCGGATCGGTTTCAGAGCCAGCAAGGATCTGTGACGGCGTTTCAGATATCCGGAGGAGATGTGCAGGTCCTGCAGGTAGTTTCTGGTGCTCGAATCTGTTCTCCCTACGCGCAGGAATTGAATTGTACTCATTAAGAATTCTTGGGGGCAAATGATTTTTAGGTGATGGTCAAGTCTCAGGATAAGTTGACTACAAAACCAGGTAATTTGATTCAGTTATTCAGTCCTCTGCAGCTTGCCTGCTGAAGTGTATTTGTATGTGACCTCCAATTAAACTAAGCTAGTAAATAAGGTGCTAAACAAGTTATCATGCCCCAGAAATTATAATTTCTACACATCTTCAAACAAAAGCATGTGGCTCTAGTATCTATTTTTGAGTCAATATAACAGTTCAACTTCATATTTATCTTAGGCCATAACCCAGCCTGTAACTTACAAAGATTAACCTTCTGGTTGATAATTAGTTAATTACTGAGAATGGTCTGTTGCATACATATTCGTGCTGTAAAAAATCTATCATACCATCTTATAGTCCTAGAATGCGATTTTCTTATCATTGTTGTTTTCTTTAGGTACAATGTGCTACATGTCCGGGAACATGCAGATGGACAATAATTACTTACCTGAAAATGATGGAGGCGTGTGGCAGTGGATTTTTGGGAAAAGCGTAAGCAGCACCGTTTTCTTCAACCCTGAATCCGATGATGGATATGTCGGGATTGCTGCACCATTTCCTGGGAGGATACTTCCGGTTAGTGTTTTCGCTTGGTAGTTTTAGCATTCCTCTTAGTGTCACATTTTCTCTTGTAATGTAGCTATGAGCTGTTACCATTAACCTAGCTCCCCTGACTAAAAAATGATAATTTCTTATGTGAAATAACATTGATACTGTCCTCGTACATTTACAAGTCCAAGATTGCATTTGCCAACTGTTGAAATTTCCATGATTGCTCAGCAGCTTGAAATTTTTAACTTTTATTTGCCAGATAAGGATTTATTACTTTTTCTTGGCCATCCAGTACATGCATCCTGTTATTAGATTATTTTTCCATTCTAGTCACCCTTAGCCATTTTGCTGTCTCTTAGTCTTACCTGATACATGTCAAGCATGCCAGGATTTATAGAATGTGCTAATTACTAGGGGCATCGGCATTATAATAGTGCATTTAATACGAGTACAAAAATGTTTATCTCAGTCTGATCGCAGTTCCTCATATTTATTACAGGTAGATCTAGCAAACTTTGGTGGAGAACTTTTTTGCCAGGTAGGTTCTTGTCAAAATTTGCTTGAAATTCAAGAGAACTTTGCTTGAAAATCAAGTGAACATGATATACTGAATTATCATTGCAGGCAGATGCTTTTCTGTGTTCAGTCAATGACGTGTCAGTCACTAGTACTGTTGAGCCACGACCAAGGAATATTGAGATTGGTGCTGAGGTCGGTTAACCAATCACCTCTTTGGTTCTGGTATCTATGTTTCCGTGATATAAATTGCATGCTGGAATATCAAAGCTATATGTTTTTTCTTCAGATGATCCTTAAACAAAAGCTCAGGGGCCAGGGGATGGCTTTTCTTGTTGGAGGTGGATCAGGTACAGACCGTTTTACACAATGCCACATATTGAGACAGTCAGACAGATATCAGTTTTTGAAAATGTAGTGTCATTCTGGACTTTAACATTGCAAATTGGACAGATGTAAGAAATTTTAGGTACTGGACTTTAAAAGATGAGGGCTGCATTACTGTAAATGGTTTAGGATACACAGCTGAAAGATTATATGGTCTGAGTTTTTCATGCAAAATTAGGTTGGCAAATTACATTTACAGATATAGATGTTGTTTCGCTGCGTACACCATTTGGTAATTACATAGAATTTATATAATAGCAGACCAGCCATTTGGTGTGAGACTCCATCTTGTTTTCCATGAGCAAGAGATGTGATCTCATATAAAGTTATTGTTGACTTTAGTGACATGTGGATGTGATCCTCCTATTAACTGGGAAGATTTTGCTTGCCAATTTTCCTAGTCATGCAGAAAATCCTTGCTCCTCGAGAGGTTATTACTGTTGATGCTGCTTGTATTGTGGCTATGACAACCACCATTAATTTCCAATTGAAGAACCCTAACCAACTTAGAAGAGCAGTCTTTGGGGTGAGTGCCTTTTCTTCGTCCCATGCTTTATATATGTTCCCTTGTTATAATTTCTCGTGTTCAGATTTCCTTGTTTTTGTTGCACTGAGAAACATCATTGCACACAGGGTGACAACCAGCTAACTGCATCTCTGACGGGACCAGGTGTTGTTTTCATTCAGAGTCTGCCCTTTCCTCGGCTCTCACAGCGGATTGCCAGGTATGCTATGAGAATTTAGATGCCACATATCCATTACACTCACTGCTGAATTTTAAATGACTGAAAGTTTATTCTTGTATTCTCAAGCAGTAGGTCAGTGGCGGGCCCAAGTTTGAGGGACAACCCGAAGTTCTTCATCCAGATTGTCATGTTCTTCTTCCTGGCCTATGTCATGATTGTATCATCCATAATTCTGACAGATGTTTAGACGTTTCATCGATACTTTGGTGTACTCAATAGACCTGTTCTCGAAGAGTTAATGCTACCTCCCCTGTGTAGATTAAGAGAAGGAATTTCACAAACTGGTGTTAGAAACCTTAGCCAACCGTCAATTTTCATTTTGTAACAGTGGAGCAGCGAGCCCTGGACCTTGGTTACTTGGTTAGCGTGTAAAGAGAAGACAACAAGATCAAGTTGCACAGCATATTATGAATATACATCAACTTATCCTCTGCTAACTGCTGCTCACTGTTTTGAATGGAGCATTTGGTTGGAGTGCTTCTGCGCTCGTCCTCAATCTTTGTGAATGTGATGTATCATATGGAGATCTCTACCGTTGACTCTATGCAGGCGCCATGCTTATGTATCGCTTAAATCCTTCACATTGTCCTGCGCTTGCGCTCATTTGTTTCGCTCGTAGTTTGCATCATTATTTCATATAATATGCTTCCCACTTCCAGCGTTGTTGTTGCCATCGTTTCCGATTCCAAGATCAGCGCCTTTATGGCTTCATATGGTTGGTGAGCGATTTGGTTAAAATCTTCTCTCTCTGTCCCTATCTTTTATTTGAGATCAGGGTGAATCTTCTCTGTTAAGTGCAGGACCGTCCTTTGTCAAAAAAAAGAAAAAGAAAAAGCACAGATGCATCTTCTCAACTTTAATCAGGTCTTTTTTTGGGGAATAAACAGGGTTTGCAAGATACTGTCGTGAATCAGCGGGCTAGGGGCCGAAAGGCCGAAAGGTCAGCCCAGCTCCTCTTCTTCTCGTTCTTCTTTTTTTTTGCGACAAGGTCAGCCCAGCTCTTGTGTCTACAGTTACTTAGCACCAACAAGAAAAAAAAAAACCTAGCACCCACACAACTCAGCCTGGCAAGTGGCAAACCCAACCAACACCTCTCCCATCTCCGTTTCACATTCTACAGCGTAGCCCCCCTCCCCCACTCGTCGCCGAGCACCGTCGTCTCTCCGCCGCCGATTCATTCTCCGCCGGGCACTCCTCCCGACAGCGCGCGGCTCCGCCCTTGGTTCCGCGAAGAGGAATGGTGGTTCATCCGGCTGTAGATTAACTTCCTCTTTTCGCTGGTGAGTGTGATCCTTGCTTGCCTGGGCGGAGCTTTCTTCGTATTCTTCAATCCTGTTACTTGCGGAATCGCATACTGGATGGCACTCTACTAATCAACCCATCTACCTGGTCCTGTTAGGTTCTTCTTCCTCAGCGCGTAAAATCAACAGAGCAGAAGCTCAAAGCTGCAGGTGGAGTTAATTAAAACAAAGAATTTTGGGGATTCAAAGGAATCCCCATGTCCTCCATCAGACCCGGCCATGGTTCAGGCCGGGACGCGGTGTTCTGGTCGGATAGAATGAGCGCATATCTAATTGATTCGCTGCTTCACCAGCAGTCCATTGGGAATAGGGGCGAGTCCAGGTTCTTCTCGACAGCATATGATAGCATCGTCACTGGTATTGGTGAAAGGTTTGGGGTGGTGATTGACCGGAACAATATAAAAAACCGCCTCAAGTATATCAAAGAATCATTTTACGAGTGTAGGAATCTCCTCGGTGAGGATACTCGGATTAAGTGGTGCCCAGAAAGCAAAAGATTCAATGCCGACCCAAATGTTTGGAGGGAGTTGATCCAGGTTCTTGTGCCATCATAGTTAAAAAGATGTTGTAACTCAATGATCCGTTATAAATCATGTACCCTTTTTTTTGTAGAGAAAACCAGAAGCAAAAAAATGGATGACGAAGACGATTGAACATTATGATAGATTAATGGAGTTATTTGGTAAAGATAGGGAGAAATGTCTAGGTGTTGAGAGTTCAAAAGATACCCCAAAGAAAAAGGCGCGAAGAGAACCACCAAAGGAGAGACTTCAACATACTCCATTAGATGACCATGAGTTAAGCGTCGCTGAAAGTTTAGATAAGATGGTAAACAAAAGCAAGGTATCAATTTTTAAACCTTGTTATTATTATTAGGAACCATTGTGTTCATTTGGTGACTGAAATAAGTTTAGGGTTCGTTTGATGATTGAATGAGTTCCCCGTACTACTGTATGCATTTCAAGTATTTATTCTTCTTTAATTATCATTGGAATATCTAGTAAAATATTGACTAGTGGGAGTAGCTGAGTAAGTACACACCATGTTGACTGAATTCAGTGCAATTTTGCTCTGATGAGATTTTGTTTTCCAGATCCTTGATGAGGCAATAAAAAATGTGGAAGCTGATTTGTCAGACTTATGCAGAACTGAGAATGGCATTGTTTCCATACCTGTTCGTGCCAATGCATATGGTAAAGGTTTGCCCTATGCTCCTGAAAATTGGCCACATTCTGGAGATATATGGTACTGGAAAGTGGGAAGCAGAACTGCTGGGGGAGGCCATTGGGCTGACAGGTAATGCTCCTATCATGTCCTGGTGGGTTAGATCTGAATTGAAAAAAAATGTGGAAGCACTATGAAAAGGGGGAAAATGGATAGCATCCACCAATTCCTTATTTTTGCAGTAGATCAGCCAACATTTACTGTAAAATTATGCATCTATATTGGTTGTGCCAAAAAAAATGCAGTTTATATATGTTGTTTAACTTTAGTGATGGATCACTGTGAACAGGTATCTTACGCCGCCATCGCGTTTCCGTGACGCTGCTCGTAAGAAGTTAGGATTTGCAAGTAGAATACAAGTTGAGGAATTTATTAAGAGAGAGTTTCCAGATGTTGATCCTAGCACATTCTTTTCTATGTTTATCTGGAGGATCCCTGCTGAAGGACACAGCATTAAAAAAGGTTAAACCTTTCTGTTGCATTTTGATGTTATTCTAGCTGTCATGTAACTAGTGTTTTAAATAGTAGTTCATTGAGGTTCTGAAAGCTGTCATACATGGCTGTTGTTGTGAACATGTGCAGTGGATTGTGTAGTTGTCTGTGAAAGAGTTTTTTGGAAGCTGGTTGCTTTAATTTTTTATTCTATATGCATTTGCACAATATTAGCTAAGTAAATGCAGAATAGGAATGTTTTTGTTCGATCCTGTATCTTATTTTTCTAGCTGCAGTTAATGTGTAGGAGTAAGTATGTAACACTAGTTTCTGAATACACCTGAGGACATTCCATGTTCTTTTTGACATACTGATAATTTCTTCTGTTATCGTCTCGGTTTGTCGCAGTGCCTTGTTTCATTGTTGTAGTGGCCCTAGTTTATTAGATCTTATTTAGTTGTACCGGCCCTAGTTTATTAGATCTTATGTTTGCAGGTGATTAGGTTTATATACACTGATAGTGTCTTACCAAACTTCACCTTCCTGCAACTGTAGCTGACCGTGTCGCACTTAATTCATGCCACAACTCACATCTGCAGTCCGTAGTTCAAAAAATATCCTTTTAATTGTACAACAAGACCTGTTCCTTTTGATTCCTTGTCGTATGCTCTCCATTTTTGCACGTTTGTATTTTGTTGGATGATGTATGTAGGTCACAAGTTCAGTTCATCCCTGACCCTATCAATCAAATCCTCCTAAGAAAGATGACCTATTGTTTGGAAAGGCGAGCATTTGAGTGGATACTAAGATAAAAGGCATGAGTTATTGTGTGGTAAATAATAAAGTCTATGAGGAACTGGCCACACGGACGTGTAGTATAACCTTTCTTTGTGATACCTGCCACATCTGCAGTTTTGTTGTGTGTTGAATCTCCTTTACAGTTACCTATATTTGTGAACCCGATTTGTTGTCCTTGGTATGTGATTTAGTGAAAATCATCTCTATTTTCAGTTTGTTCCCTCAATTGTCTTTGTTCACATCTTATATGGGAGTATTCCGATTTTTGAATAGTTTTTTTGTTGCGGACTTGTTGTGGGTCCTGTCAATTTTAGGTTTTAGGCCCATTCATTTTTTCCATATCTTTCATATTTTTGTGCATGTATAAGTTTTAGGCCCATGCAGCATTGTCGTGGATATACCATGTCTGTATATATAGTGGTCTAGAGAGCCATCCTTTACATCCCCTAGTCCTCAAACCCTGGCCACCAATCCATTCCACTGCCACTGCCACTTCCTGTCAGCTCTTGCTGCTGGTGAATTCCGTCTCCCCTGTGCAGCGCTATCTCTGTCACCATCAGGGACACCTCCATCCCGTTGCTCCCAACCTGTGGGTGACTATGAGATCTCTTCTCCTGTGTCTTTTTTCCCCTTCCTAGTACATAGAGTATATCTGATCATTTTTCCTATAACAAAGCATCTGAACCTTAGAAGCCTGGAACGCGGAACGTGCCCAGGTTCCGTGTTCCGGGAACTTCGTCCCGGAACGAGGAACGGGGACGACAGGGAACGGCATCCCTAAATCGCTTGGAACGTCGATCCGATTCTGCTAGGACACGAAGAAGGTTCGAAGAAGAATCAAGCAAGGAATGTGGACTGCGGACATACCTCGCTCGACTCCTCAAGTCTCCTGCTAATGATTACATGGCTAGAGCTCTGAGCATCGATCTTTTTTTAGAACTAAATGTGGAATATCTTTTGGTGCGCCCATGTGCTTTAGGTACGCCTAAGTATCGTTACAAGAAGGAATGTCACGTACTCACGATGGACTGTCACATAGAATTTCGAAAGTATATAAAAAAAGGAAAAAGTCCATTTTTGGCCATCCAACTCTTGCCTCATTTTGGTTTTGGCCATCGAACTCCAAAATCGGGTATCTTTGACCATCCAACTATCAAAACCGTTCAAATTTGGCCATCAGGCTGTTTTGATGAGTGATTTTAACTTTTTTTATTTACAATTTAGTCCTGAGATCTTAAAATGAATATTACTTTTTGCTCGTACCTCCGATTTAGGTGATTCTTGTGGTCACGTGTTACTAACAGTGAGCACTATATTTTAAAGTGTTTTTTTATACTATTTTATCAGTACTTCTTATATTATTTTTTGTCATTGCGTACAAATAACAATATAAGAAAAGTAAAACAAACAATTATAAAATAATATAATCAATATTTAAAAGATAAAGTTCATCGTTATGAATGCATGATCACTAGAATCACTTAAATCAGAGATAGGAGCAAAAAATAATAATCATTTTTAAGATCCAAGGATTAAAATGGACTAAATTAGTGCTTTTTAGTCCCTGGATGTTAAAATGATTACTATTTTTTTCTTGCATCTCCGTTTTAAGTGATTATAATGGTCATGTGTTCGTAACAATGAGCTTTACATTTCAAAAATATTGGTTATATTATTTTATAATTGTTTGTTTAATTTTTTTATATTATTTTTTCTACACAACAATCAAAAAAATAATATAACAAATAGTGTTAAGATCACTTTAAAATATAGTGTTCACCGTTAGTAACACGTGACCACAAGAATCACCTAAATTGGAGTTACTAGCAAAAAGTAATAATCATTTTAAGATCTAAGGACTAAATTGTAAATAAAAAAAGTTAAAGCCACTTATCAAAACAGCCCGATGGCCAAATTTGAACGGTTTTGATAGTTGGATGGTCAAAGATACCCAGTTTTGGAGTTCGATGGCCAAAACCGAACTGAGGCAAGAGTTGGATGACCAAAAATGGACTTTGTCCTATAAAAAAAAAAGAAAAATGGAACACGTTCCTCGTTCCGAAGCATCGTTCCGGGAACATCGTCCGAAAATACTACGAACGTGTTCCATCACTAATTGGAACATACGGAATAGGTGTACCCCCTTCGTACCATGTTTTTATCAAACGATGTTCCACGTTCCCGTTCCTCGTTCCCAACGTTCCGGGAACATATGCTTCTAAGATCTGAACTCATTTTCATTTTTCATATGTCTAGTTTAGAAATTGCTTACCATTTCATCAGGCGATGTGGTGGGATACAGGACCTTCTTTTTTTTGGTGGGGGGTATTTCATTAGTTGAAATACTATTATTTTTCTGGATTTTGCATGCTAATGGATCACAATATACATCATATATAGATATTATATTTGCATGTTTCCTCACCCCCTCAGGCTGTTTGCTCTAGGCTGTTCTTTAATGCTAAGTATTTTCAGGCACGCACCAGGTGAGGCTCCATGAACCTGAACCTGTTGTGGCTGATCCAGCTGGCCCATGTAAGGCTAGGAATAGATTGTGCAACCTTGAAAGTGAAGGATTTATTGAATCGTCACCAGCACAGACTTGTACTATTTGCTGCAAAGTGCCTGGTTTCTGTCGTGAGTGCTGCTGCATTCTCTGTAACAAGACTATTGACTATTCTTTTGGAAGTTACAACTGCATAAAATGTGAGGCAGTTGTGGAAGAGAACTACATATGTGGGCATGTTGCACACCTTGATTGTGCTCTTCGATGTTACATGGCTGGAACTGTTGGAGGAATTATAGGCTTGGATGTCCAATATTGCTGCAGGCGCTGTGATAACAAAACAAACTTACTGATGCATGTGGAGAAACTCATGGAAACATGCCAATCTCTCAAATCAAGGAATGAAATCGAACCTATCCTGAATATGGGCTTGTGCCTCTTGCGTGGCTCAAAACAAATGATAGCAAAAAGTTTGGAGAACCATATGAGATCTGCGATGGCAAAGGTATAGTGTGACTTTGTGGTATATTTGATAATTAGTTAATAGCACAGTGATCTAGTTGGCATGGTTTTGTGGTCCTCTGTTTGCTGCTGAACTGGTGATACCACATAACAAGATTGTCCATTCTGGTCGTAGTTTACGAAGTACCATAGTTGCCTTCATTTCAGTCATTTAAAGTCATGGACTGATGACTTATTGCTTGATGCAGCTGAAATGTGGAGTTGACCCTGTTGAAGTATGGAAAGTGGAAGATAATGAGGGCAGGACAACTCTCAGTGCAGGTAAACTTATTTCTGGAGTGCAAGTAATCATAGGAAGAGTAGAACTATATTAGCCCTTCTTAGAAATCTCAACTTTTTAGATTTTAGTGAACTCTGGTATCATATTGGACAAACCTGTCTGGGTATATCCCACATATATTAAATATTGACATGCATGTCTTCTTCAGTAACACCTATGCTTGCCTTGTTGCTGTAGAGCTATCTTCATGTTTAAGCACAATTTGAATCTTTTGGGGACATGTTGCTCCATTTTCTGCATAATTGGGTTATTTTTATGGTACGTAATGCAGGAGAGAATTCCCCGCCTACCCATGGAGTGACTGTGCTTGGGACTCGGCAAGTTCCTGAAGTGGTTGTGCTGCCAGGACATCCTGATTTAGTAGATCCCCTTGGTAATAATGACTTTAAAACGGCTGTGGAAAATATTCCAGTGTACATTACTGAGGATCACAACATCGTGTCTGCCAAATTTGAGGACGAGATAGGTCTTGCCCTTCAAGAACTGAAAAAATCACAGGACGCAGAATATAGGGTGGCAGAGGAGAGGCTTTATTCTCAAAAAGGTCACATCCTCAGTCTGTATAGGCAGCTTGAGTCTCAAAGAGCTCAGCTTGCCGATCCCATACCCTTATCTGACAATTCACATTATGATGTGATCCTTGCGAATGTGTTGAGCCTCGTGGAGCAAGCAAAGCGTGAGGAGGTGAAGTTTAAGTCCATGCTGAAAGTTGCTGGTGGATTTGGGAAAGCACCAGAAAGGGTCACCAAGGAGTTCTTTGGGTTGCCTGCTGATAAGTAGTTAGAAATCGACTAGCTGAGGACTTAGGTATCAATAGGTTACCACAGAATCGAACTTTGCTGTGGTGTTGCTGTTGTATGGATTGTATACATCCTCAGTCTGTTGTATGGATGGTATACATCCTAGCAATAGGTGCCCGCTAGGGTTACCCCATCAATCAGGTCTGGATAAAACCAGTAGGTGATGCACCCAGGTTGCATGTGGACATGCCTTGCCTTAGGAACTGTTCAATGAGATATGGGTGTGTTTGGTTCTCCTGCTTGAGGTAGCCAGGCTTAAAATCTAAACCAGGATAGCTGAAGCCTGCTCGAACCAATGCATTTGTATCATGTTTGGTCGACTGTTTTAGTTAAGCCTGGTTTGGTTTTGTTGTGTTTGGTTCGTTGACTAACTTGAATAGCGTCACCTCATCTTTCCAAGCGGTGAGTGGTTCAGCGTGTCACCTCCTCTCCCTTCCTTCTTCCGCCACGGCGACGGGTGCGAGTGTGAGCTACTCATGTCAGACCAACACCCCGGCCGCACGACGATGAAGCGATGTCGTCCTACATCACCACCGTCCTCGCACCCCAGATCTCGCGGCGCTGGTGCAGAAGCATGGAGGAATGGCGATGGCAGCGGTGGAGCAAGGCCAAATTGAATCGATGTGCAGTAAGGACAAATTGAATCGATGTGCAGCAAGGACAAATTGAGGTCAACAAACACCGAATCGATATCCTCCGAGACCAAATCGAGGTCACACTGATCATCTTCGTGCTCACCAGCACAAGGGCCATCCCTCCGCTGCTCCTTGGGGGTGAACCTACGCCGCGCCCATGAGAACTCCATCACTGCCGTCCTCGCATCCTGGATCTCGCAGGTGCCGGCGGCGGCGCAAGGGATGGTGCCGGCGACGACTCGCAGGTGCCGGCGGCGGCGCAAGGGATGGTGCCGGCGACGACGACGGTGCCGGGGCAAGGGATGGTGGCGAATCCTCATGGAAAGAGCGGTCGCGTCGGCTCGGATGCCGCTGAGCGTCGTGGCAGCGCCCACGGCATTCTCAACGGCGCCTCCCGCAGTGCCGCGCCATCCTCGCCGTGCACGGCATCTGCTTGCTCCCGCTCCTACTCGCTCGCTTGCCCAAAGGCGGCGGCCTCGCGGCCATGCCGCTGCGGAGGGAGGGCTTCTCGTCGTGCGCATGGAGACGGTGGTACGGTGCGTGTCCGGGAGGTGACGAGAAACCTTATGCAGGCTGCATTGGGTGGAAACGAGACTTCGGTGTGTTTCCAGGAAGCCAGGCTAGGCTGTGTTTAGTTGATGAAGGGAAAAGATCTTTTGTTTCTGGGATGCGTGTTATGTGAGGGGGATGAATAGGAAAGGTGAAAAAGGAATTTTTAGGGATGCGTGTTCTGTGAGGGGAATGAATAGTAAGTGCAAAAGATCTTTTGCATCTAAACACAACCTAGGGAGCCCTTTTGCATCTGCTAAGCCTGGCTACGAGGCTTAGGGTCCGTTTGGTTCAGCTTTTTCAAGCTGTAGCTTTCTAAAAAAGCCGGAAGCTGAACCAAAGGCCCGTTCTCACACAGCAGCTTTGGGCCACAGTTGGCTTTTTCCCGGTGCAAATCTCACAGCAACCTTGGAGCAGCTGTGAGCGATTGTGAAGACTGAGAGTTCGGATAATTTACCCGCAATGCCACTGTCTATGTGCGTAACGGTTCACGAGTTCTTTTCCCCATCGACTCCTCTCCAGGGTTCGCAATCCCGTTCAAAACCGGTCGCTTCCCGCGGGAACCGGTCAAACCGCCCCGGACCCGTAGCGGTTTGGGGCGGTTTCAAACCGGTTAAATTTAAAATATTTAAATTTAAATTTAAAATGAAAAAGTATCAGAAAAAATTTCTAAAAATACTTCAAGGTATATGTAATCTATTGGTGTCAAAAATTTTCAAATATTTGCTCATTTGATATTTTTATAGGCATTAGAAGTTCAAAAAAAAAGGAAAAGAAAAAAAATCGGCTCATTGAACTTCTAATGCATACAAAAAATACTAAATACACTAATATTTGAAAATTTTTACACCATTAAATTCTACGCACCTTGAAATATTTTTAGAAATTTTTCTTTTATTTTTTTAAATTTTTAGTAAATTTGAAAACATGACAAATTATGTATTGAGCTGGCTTACCGTCCAAACCAGCCGGCTTACCGCCCAAACCGCTCGGCTTACCGGTCAAACCGGGCGGCTTACAGGTTCAAACCGATTGAACTAGGATTATATACATTTGAATTCAAAATTTGAATTTGTCCGGTTTTGATCGGTTCCCACAGGAACCAGACCGGTTAGCCGCTACCGCCGGCCGACGGTTCGGCCTTCCTGTTCGGTTTTGTGAACCCTGCTCCTCTCCACTCCGCCCATGAGCATCACCGCAGCCGCTCCTCGAGCCTAGGGTTCCGGCGAATCTGGTCCATACCTCCAGCGCCGGTGGCCCTCCTCTCAAGACGGCAGCGACGGTCCAGGCTTTGTTTCTCTCCTTCCCTGAGCATCCTACAGCAGACGAGCCGTGCAGGACATGCTCGGCGCAACGCATACCACGGACGCCGCCCTTGAGTCCGCCATCGTGGGCGAGACGGGATAAGCCATGGTTGCCGAGGAGGTCATTCACACCTTCTTCCCCGTGCTCCCCAACTCCAACAGACCCTTCACGGAGATGAAGGTGTCCGTGGATGTGAGCAGCCTCGATTTGGCTTGGCCCTCCATGGATTTGTGAATTTGACTACTCAAATTGATTCACAAGACATCAACGGAGATTTAATAGTAAGTGATTGAGTTGAGATTCAACATGTTTGATGATGAATTTCACTGGGAGATCTAGCGTCAGCCGTCAGGATGGGGAACAGATAAGGAACGACATTGCCCCAAGCTTTTGCAAAAATGCCCTCACTAGAACACATTAATTAATTGTACTTTTTTGTGTCATGACATTTTTGCAAATACCCCCAAAATGGTTAGAGAATTTAGAAAAAAGTTTCTAAAATATAGACCCTATGTTAATGGTGGATGCAAAATTTTTTAAAAAATAATTTTTTATTTCTAAAAAAGCTTTTTATGCAGGACTCTCAACGGTCTCTCAAGACTTTAGGGGCATTACAGAGATTTCATACTAATTCTACAGGTCACAGTTGCTTCAACCAAACGGCTTTCTGCTTTTCTCACAGCTGACAACCCATAGCAGCTTTTCTCACAGCTCACAACCTACAACAGCTTTTTTTTACAACCACAGCCCAACCAAACACGCCCTTAGAGCATCTCCAAGAGCTTAGGTAAACCTTACTCTGTATATTCCTATTTAGCTATTCATTTAACCAACATTCCCTCCGTAAATTTCAGTAAACTCCAACAATCCACTCGTCATATCCTATAGCCACGCTCTCCACTGGCAGACGTGCCGTGTCAGCCGTCACCGGCCCCTGCTGGCCAGCGACAGCGAGCGGCGGCCGTGGCGACCTGTGTAGACTACTCATGCCGGCCAGCACAAAGGCGGTCAGGCTCCCACTCGTGCAGCGAAAGCAAGCGGCGCTCGCGCTGGTCTGCGTCTGCGGCAACGGCGAGCAGCGACCACTAGTTGCAGGCCAGCGCACAGATACTCATGCGGCAAAGGCGAGCGGCACCCGCGACAGCCACGCCCGCAGTGGCCAGCGCCCTGCTGCTGCGGTCTCCCACGGTGCCCAGCGCATAGCGGCGGCGCGAAGGCGGACGCGAGGAGCCGTTTCGACGGCCATCCTCGTCTCCTTCTCGTCGTCGCACAAGCCTCCAGGCTCCAGTGCCCACCGACGACGAGGAGGCCAGGGAGGTTGGGCGCGACGGATCGATGGGGACGACGCAGAGGGCACAGTATGGCGGGGCCACGACGGCGAGATGCCGAGGGCGTCGGACGGCGCAGACGCAACGACGTGATGGCGAGGGCGTGGTACGACAGGGCCGCGAGGGTGGGAGGATGAGGACGGGACGGACACGGCGGGAGCATGAGGGCAGGACGGCGAGGGTGAGGCGCGGGGGTGCGTGGACGGGATCGTGGGAGGTATACCGAGTCGGAGCGGGTCGGTAAAGAAAGCTACCGCAGAACACGGGATGCCTAGCCGGATAGCGTGGGGAGGAATATGCACAAGCCGTTGGATGCTGATTTTAAGAAAAAATATCTATTTTTACGTATCCAATTCTTTTTACATAGACTTTTGGAGATGCTCTTAGCCAGCCAACCAAACATCGCGTGGGTGTATTATGGAAGCCTGGTTACGGGTCTGGCCACCCAACCAATCACCCCCATACCGAATGGACCTAGCTGTGCTCCCTGGTTTTTCGTATCGGCTTACTAGATTCTGGCGATTATTATTTTAGAAGAATGTAGCCCATATTTTTCTGAGCAAAACTTGTTCATTGACAGGTTGCTGCAACACTTCAGTGCGCGGTACTGTTTAAAAAAAATGACGAAGAGGCAAATAGATGGAGGCGATTTTCCTTTTTACAGATGTTGCTTGTGCGCTGTGCTGTTAGAAAAAATGACGAAGAGGCAAATAGATGGAGGGGATTTTCCTTTTTACAGATGTTGCTTGTGCGCTGTATGATTTAGTGATGTTTGGAATTGAATTTTAAAGAAATCTGTGGAGCTGAGGTGGAATGTGCTAAGTAATTTTTTCAGTCGATATGTTGTGACCGTGGAAGAATGGCAGGCCCTAGAGGTGAGGGCCGTCAACCTATTATCTATCCCATGGACCTGTGTTCAGGTGAGGGTGGGAAAAAATACTCTTTTTTCGGGATACATATTATGTGATATTATGTGAGGGAGATGAATAGAAAATGTAAAAAAATAATTTTTAGGGATGCGTATTCTGTGAGAGGGATGAATAGGAAGTAAAAAGTACTTCTGCCAACTGAACAGTGCCTAGCTGCATGCCCATCTAGTTCAGTGCGTCGCTTGCCTGCCCTTGGCCAAGACAGAGACCATACAGATTCATCTAGTGCAAAGAAACGGCAGCATGTAGAAAAGATATGGCATTAACCTATGCTCGATGTCTCATGAATTTAGTTTTTTAATAACTGGCGAAACTCCATAGCCATTTGCTAAATTTGGGCCAAGGCGACCCAGAGTATATCATTCTTACACTAGCAAATGAAGGAATTTATGTTTATAAGCAAATCATGTTTAATCCAGCTGCTTAAAACTATAGTAACTAGTAAACACTGCTGTTTGATTGATCTTTCTCATGCTAATAAAAAGTGAGGACTAAGGAGAGTCCATCCTTGACCTGATCACTGCAGCTTATGATTCTTTGTTGTTCAATAAGAAACTCAGGCCAGGGTAATCAAACTTGATATGTAAGCTATGGAGCAGATGATCATCAAGCATGATCCCCAATGGTCAGTGGATTAAGGATTTACAACAAAGTTTCGTTCTTGTTTTAATTTTAGACGTGCATAGCATGCTTTTCATTAAGAAGAGAAAAGTATGTTAACGCAACTTCGGGAGAGTTCCTTAGTGTAAAGTTACAATAATGGCCACTTAAAGAAAAAAAATAACGCAAACATAAACGCATGAAAAGAAAATTCAACACCACCCCAACTAAAGGAGAGTGACACCTGCAAAAGGAAAAAAGAGCATAGAGTTTGTGTTGTGTCCTACAACAAAAACAAGACTTGAGGACAACGAACTAATAGAGTTTTTCATGAACATATTATCCAACATCTGTGCGAAAGGCAATTCCAACATACAGAGATAGGTCGAATTTATGTTCTGATACCAGGAGGTAGGACTCATATTCAACAAAATTCCTAACAAAGTTTCAATCCTGAGCTTCTTGTTATACAGCCGAGTGAAACTTTTAATTCTCGGTCAGCAGGAAACGAAGGGCGCGTTTGGTTGATTTCTCAGACGAGCCTGGCGCTGCTTGCCAGCAGCGCCTCAGCCAGGCCCGGGAGAAACGAGATTGAATCTCGTATCCTGCGAGCCAGGGCGAGCAGAGCAAAAGACACGTCCACAGATGCAAGCAGCGTCAGAGCTAGGCAACCAATCATCCGAAATTGTATGCGTGGAGCCAGGCTATTCATTATGCATGTAACCAAACAAAATAAGGTTGCATCTGGACCAGGGTTAACAAAACCGAACCGGTTGGCCCTACCGCCGGCCGGTGGTAGCGGCTAACCGGTCCGGTTACCGCGGTAACCGGTGGAAACCGGACAAATTCAAATTTTGAATTCAAATCTCCCGTGTACTCGGTTTGTGGCGGCTAACCGCTCGGTTTGGCTCGGTAAGCGCTCGGTTTGGGCCGGTTACCGACCGGTTTTGTGGACACCCAAAGGTGGTAGCAAACCGCTCGGTTTGGGTCGGTAACCGCTCGGTTTGGACCGGTTACCGACCGGTTCGATGGACAGCAAAAGTTGGCATGAAATATGCGTAAATTAAGGAAAAAATAACCACAAACACACACAAACATCCATACATATAATTGTACATACAAACATAATACAAATGTCCATATAAACCTAATAGAAATGTCCATACAAACATAATACTATTGTTCATACAAATGTCCATACAAACATAATAGAAATGTCAATAGAAAAAGATCAACGGTAGTATTGCTTGGCCATTTGAAACTCGGCGATGGACATGACTTGCAAACCTTGCCTTTGAAGCAACTCAGCTTGGAAGTCTTGCCAAGTTTGCCCCGTCCAAGCCGATGTTGTCTGCTATTCTTGCACTAACATGTTGTACCAATGGGGGTCCTCCCATTCGTACACCCATCTCATGGGTGGCTGCATGCTCAACTCAGGTATAGGATAGTTATAACTGGAATGTGGTGATTCGCTGATTGAGCTAGATGAGTATTGTGGATTGGCGTAATCCATTATCCTCTGCGTCTCCGGTGCTCCATGATCAGCGTCCTGAGTAGCATGTGTGAACTCCGTCTCCCCTACAGTCAAACATATAATACAATTAATACTCACATTGACAAACATATATGCATATGTACGTATGTACACTTGATACCTGTGAAACGAAGTCCGCCACCACCCCGGCCAGCACCACGACCACCGCCCCTGCCACCACCACCATGGCCACTGGCACCGCCACCATCACTGCCACCGCCGCCACCACTAGCACCTTCACTGGCACCGCCGCCACCACCACCTTCACTGCCACCGCCACCACCCCCGTTGTAACACCCCTGGTGTTAATTAACACTAAAAAGAAGTTTAAGTTAAGTTATGCACACTTCAAAAGAGAAATCAAAGAAAATGAGGAAAATTATCCAAATTGAGCCAAAAACCATCCAAATGAAGCAATAAAGAAAACTTTGAAAACTTCCTAAGAACTTGAAAAAGTGCAAATGTGAAAGTTGGAGTATGAGTAAAACCAAGAAACTTCCCTTTTCAAACCATAGCCTAAAAATGCTTGGAAGCATCTCAAATTTCAACCCTAAACTTGGAATTTGAATTTTCCAATTCAAATTCAAAGCCGAAATGGAATCTTAGTCGAATCTCAAGATTTTACCACAGAACATCAAAATCTCCAAAAAGCAAAGTTGTACATATTCACATTCCTGAACTTTGCCTCCTTTGGCACTTTGGCTAATTTTGCCATCTAGCCCCTCGAATTTCAAAAATTCAGTTCAAAACAGGGTTTTACCCCCTTTTGTATCACGGCCAAACTTTCAACTTTTTCTCAAAATCTCCAGTGCAGGGACGTGTCTCATGAAATTCTAAACAACTTTCATGTTGGAAGATTTTCGAGCCACGTTCAAATTTTTGAAGTTTGAGCCATGCCAACCAAGTTGACCTTTGCCCGGCCGAGGCGCGCTCACGGGTCGCCCACGCCGCGCTCGCGCGTGCCGCGCTCGCCGCCGGCAAGCCCCTGTCGCCGTCCGTCCTCGTCTGAGCCGACCAATGGCGCGGCTGTGTGTCCCCACTCGCGGTGCACGCTTCTGGCAAGGTCGCGTGGCCTGAGGCGCACTGTAGCGCTGACCCTCGCCTCGCCGCCGCGTCGCCGCCGCGGACCGCCGGTTAATGCCGTCGCCGCCGTTGCCCATCGGTCCCCCGAGCGACTTTCGTGACCACGCCGTCTCTTTTTCCCCCGCCCTGTCTCTTCTCGCCTCGCCAACGCACGCCTGCCGCCTGCAGCACGCCTGCGCGCGCGTTAACGCCGGGAAAAGGCGCCAACGGCCGCGCCAGCGCTGCTGCCGCCGCGAGACGTCACCGAGCTGCCCCAGTCCCCATCCCGTGCTGCCCGAGCACCCTCTTCCTCCCCTCTCACTCCTACTTAAGCCCCCAAACAGTTCCCTCCCTCAGCACGCCGGAAAACCCTCGCCGGAGCTCGCAGAGCCGCCGCCGAGCTCGCTCTCGTGGACAATTCTCCCCGTTGCTCCTCCGGCCAAACCGAGGCTCGAACTAGCTTCCCCATCACCCACTTCCACTCCTCGACCAAGCCCCGACCCCTTTCCACCACCACAGCCGCCGGCACAGCTCGCCGGAGAAGCCCGAGCTTCCCGCCACGGCCCGCGCACGTGCACAGCTCGCTTCGCTCCTCCTCCGGCCGAACCGAGGGCACCAACAGCTTCACCGTGCCGCGCTGGTGCTCACCGACCACTTCCCCGACCCTCTCCGACCCCGACGCCGCCGGTCACCGCTCGCCGGAGTTGACCGAGCCGCCACCACCGTCGCCAACCACGTTCCCGGCCTTCCCCGACCTCGAGACCTAGCTTAAAAGAACCACGGTGAGCCCCTCTCCGTTTCCCCTTACTTTCCCGGCCCGGTCTCGCCGCCGTTTGGCCGGCGTAAGCACGCCGGCGAACTCAAGGACCTCGGTGTGTCTTCAACCTCTTTCCAGGGGGCCGAGTGCAAGATGTAGGGAAGACATTCAAAACTTCTAGGGTTCCCCGCGTAAAATAGATTCTATCTTTTAGGTTTAATTCGCTGAGATCTTCAAAAATTCGTAGAAAATCGTAGAAAAATCAAAAAAATGCCAAACCAATTTTGTAGTGACCAGTGATTCAAGAAGTCCAACTTCTTCCTTTGCACCTCACTCAGTTGAGCTGTGGATTTTGAAATATAAATTCAAATCAGTTTGGACACTTTTCATCATAGTTCAAAATCTACACATGCACTTGAGCTGGTCTTGGGATATGTTGTTAGTGTGATTGTCATTAGCTCAATGCGCAAAGGGTGCACAAAAATGCCCAGTGGATTTAGAGTTATGAATTTCCAAACATATACCCTGCTGTTTGGGCAAATAAATCACAGAAATAAATTACTTAGTGAAAAATCACCTCCTTCACACAGAAACTAAATCAAGACATAAGAAACCTTAGAAAAATGAAAATGGTAATTTGTGGACACTGAAAAATGGCTAAATGATTTTTGGTAGTTTAAACATGGTGAAATTCCACAAAAATAACCATAAATCAATACCACATGTAAACTTGCAGAGAGATCACTCTTGGTACCCCAAGTCACTGTGCCAAGTGGTGTGGACAGAAACCTTGTAATTATTTTTGTAGGAATTTAGTTTGTTTTTAGGCAAAAAGATAAGAATATTTTTAATAAATTATAGAAAAATCCCCTTGAGCCAAATTTTGGGCTAGGCTCCTGCCTTGGCATGACCAAGCCTCTGGCCAAATGGCACATGAAAATAATATTCCTAAATTCGCCTTTTGAATAATAGAAAAGGGACTGGAATGGTAGAAAAGAGAAGAAAAAGAAAAGAGAAGAAAAAGAAAAGAGAATAAAAAGAAAAGAGAAAAACCTAAAACTCTAAAATCAAAGTAAGGGTTCAAAATGAAAAGGGTATATTCACTTATAATTAATGTTTATCCTTTCCAATTCACTAACCAAGATTTAAATAAA
Organism: Digitaria exilis; assembly: GCA_015342445.1. Lineage (NCBI taxonomy): Eukaryota > Viridiplantae > Streptophyta > Magnoliopsida > Poales > Poaceae > Digitaria > Digitaria exilis. Next base: position 791,771 of record JACEFO010000302.1, read on the forward strand.
CCCTAACTTTTTAAATCTCGATACTTAAGCATTTCATGCATTCGTATAGATTCGGGTCTCGCCGACGGAGTCTACGAGCTAGTCCCCGCTGCCGAGGAGATCGCCCAGGAGTCCGAGGTGAACGTGGTGCACGTGGATCCGAGCCCCGAGCAGGAGTACCGCTTCGAGCCGGAAGGCAAGCCCCGGAGCATAACCTAACTTTACTTACGCAATTTTTTTGATTATATGTTTGTGCATTTAAGTTTCAAGGAGTTGAATGAAACCCTAGATTGCATGATCATAGGTTCCTTTGATTGAACACTAGTATGTTAGGTCCGATAGTTGCTATGCTTAAGAACGATAGAAGTCGAGTGTTTTCCGACACTCGCGAGATATAGGAGTTGTATGTCTACTCATATCAGAAACACTAGAGATGATGGACGGATGATTGTAGATACCAGTCTATCGATGGTTTAATTGGAAACATGTGGTACTTTTGTGTCAAGCGTTTGAACGTACCACATATATGCACGGACTATGGGACCGGTAAGTCCCGGTATCCGATTGATGCGAGCAGGTCCGACAGCTCTCTGTCTTGGAAACGTTATCCCATGGGCACATGAGGGTAGTTGCGTGAGTCCCAGTAGTGGTAAACCTTTACCCTGAGGCATTGGGACTCAGGAGCCACTCGCAGAGAGAGGAGAAAGGATTGGGATGTGTTGGCATTTCCAACCATTCCGTATGTGTGGGTTTCCCCTGGCCAGGTAGTAAATTCGGTTCGAACTGTCCGCTTCTCGCGGTTAATGAGACTGCTTGACCGATGTATGACATATTATGAAGTGAACTTGGAAGGAAAAAATCTTTGTATGGAATAATTGTATTGCAAAACTTGGTTGTCTAGCTAGGTTCACTTAGAATGGATAGGTTAAAGGAATTAAAATCAAAATGGATAAACTAGAAATCAGCTTAGTCGCTTTTGGCAAAAGAACCCCACTACCCAAACAGCCTCTCATTTTAGGAGTCGGTGATGTAGTGATCACCAGTCGGGTAAGTCTTGTTGAGTATAATTAGTATACTCAGCCTTGCTTGTGGCTAAATTTTCAGGACCGTCCCCTCAGGAGGTAGCTGCCTCTATGGCTTGAGCCTCCCAGCTTCCTCCTGGTTACAGCATCGAGTGGGAGCCGGCCTCTCCCGAGGATCGTGAGGAGTAGCGTCACGGCTGACTTCATCGTGACGATACTATGGATCGTCGCTGGTATCTCGTTTACATTCCGCTGCATGAACTCAGACTACTTTATTTATCATTTCAATTTGGTTGTAAGAACTCTAAATCTTGTTGTAATTTGAATTGTGGAATGATGTGATCTTTGGAACTCACCTTCGAGTGAGCGTATGAACGGACGATCTTCAGTAGCAGTTAGTCGAGCTCGACTCGACGGTCGTACCCGTATTTGGGAACATTTTTGTGTATTAGCACCAACGGAAGGTGAAATATACTTAAGTGGGCCCATTTCTCGGGTAAGATCGCTACACCTGTCACTGCCATCACCATCATCAGTATCATCTTCATCATCATCGGAGCTGCTATCCTGAGACTCCTGATAATCTGGACTACGATCACCCTCGGCATCAGCAGTTTCTTCGTCGCTCAGCACTATAGTTGATTTCCATCTGCCTTTTTCCTTGGTCTGTCGCTTTGTATCAGTCTTGCTCGGCCCTATGTGGACCTTCCTCTTCCCTAGGTGAGTGTCACCCACATGTCGTCGTGCCCAATCACTAATGCATGCATCCCCTGTAGAAGTACGGAGGTCTTCATTGTTTATCTGATCCCTTACAATATGAGAAGGGATCGGTGCGTCTCCTTCATCATCGTCCTCATCAAGAACTGGGTCGCTGTTTGATCTACCATATTCCATCCACTCCCGCACCGGATTTTTATGATCATAGAATGAAAGTTGTGCCAACTGGTCAACGAAATCACCTTCATCACGAGGGGGGTTGGTGAGATCCGCAAGTCGCAGGCGTAGGTTGTAGTTGACATAGACAAGCTTGTTCAGTTTCTTGTGGGACAACCGATTGCGAACCTTTGTATGCAGCAAGGCAAAAGTACTCCAGTTCCGCTCGCATCCACTTGAGGAGCAACATTGAGCAGCAAGCCGCATAGCAATGCTCTGGAGCTTGGGAGTTGAGTTGTCGTTTACCATCCACCACGAAGATGCAGTTGTCTTTGGGTCAAGCGCCATTTTATGTGCCATCTCCGTGCCAAACTCGCCATGTTTCTGTCGAAACACCTCAGCCTCGTGCAATGCCTGGATGGCGCTCTGCATATCCGTCATACGCCTAAATGCATCCTTGAGTGTACGCCACATCTCCTGACTTGATGTAAATTGATATGCATACCGAGGATTTAGGACAGCAGCTGCAAAATGGAAATCCCGCGAATAAGCATAAGGTGTAAGGCAATATAGAACATATTTGGAGATACTTTTCTGACAGTCTTACCTGGACCAACATATGTATTTAGAATGATGTCCTGCATCCTGTTGTTCAGGATTGATTCATACTCTTTCCACGTTGAAACATTTGCACCGGAGAAAGACTCCATTTCTTGTCTGACATTCTGGAAGGTCATGACAACATCGCACAGGTTTGGCCGCTTATCTTGATCAGCAAAGCGAAGCAACTTGTACACTGGTTGAACTGAATCAATGATAAATCTCATTCCCTCCCACCAATCCAAACTTGAGAATCTCGAATGAGTAAATCTACCCATTTTGGTCTTGGCCCATTTGCTTTGTAAAAATCCGGGAGATGCCATCCATTCCATGAAACGATCACGTTTCTGATAAATGCTATCTTGGAACATGTAATTCGTTCCAAACCAAGTTGCATTCCACTTGACCAACTCACCACCAATCGCTTGCCTCATCATTGCATTCAAATTAGCATGATTGTGTAACCAAGCTGAGATTTTCTTGCACTGTTCGATAGTATCTTGATGTTCGTACCTTTCACCAATGTCCTTTAACATCAAGTTGACAGTGTGTGCTAGACAAGGCATCCAAAGAATGTGCTCATGCACCTCTCCAAGATCCCGGCATGCTTTCTTGTAGTTGGATCCATTGTCCGTGATAACTTGAACGATATGATGCGGCCCAATCTCGTCCACCACCTTTCGAATCTCCTGCAAAAATAGGCAGATTATTAAGCATCATCTAAAACATATTCGGAATCAAACGAACTAGGTACGGGCTTACATTGAGCAAATATGCAGAATCTTGAGATCTTTCGGACGCATCAACAGACTTGTGGAACCACATGACCCGATTGCAATATATCAAAAAGTTGATGACACTCATCTTAGTTGGGCCAGTCCACGAATCACACATCAACGTGACGCCAAACATTTCCCATTCCTGCTGAAACTTTGCGTACTGAGTCATCAAGTCTTTCTCGTTTTGATCCAGGTACTTGCCATCAATATCCCGTCCAGTCGGTGACGCAATACCTTCACCTACGACCATAAGACAAACATGAGATTTGATACAGATATGTAGTTGCATACGTGTTATTCGGTTAAAAACAAAACTTACCCCACTTCTGTGTCTCTCTAATCGTGCTGACAAAGTATGGATTGTCAGCCTGTCTTCCAGGTACTCCCGCAATATGAAAAAACTTCGACCAAGCTTTTCCAATAGCTTCCTTTGCATTTTACCCTTCTGTGTCCACTTGCCTGTGTCAATCCTTGGCTACGCCGATCCTCTCGCGGACCCCAGGTTATAATCCACCACCCCAGGAGTCTGCCGCACCGAACTAGACCTTCCAAGCATCCGCGACACCGGATTCCCTCCCCTCGAACCACTACCCCCTCCATGCTCGTATGCACCTCCTCTCTGTTGCACCCCCCGTCGGAACTCCTCTTCAGCTCTCGATTGGTGCAGGGCACGCTCCAGCTCAGCCTCCTCATCATATGGAGCATCTCCTGCCGGATAGTTACGCTCCGCTGCAGCCTTCTCCTTTCTCAACTTCTCACGATTGCGGTCAGCAGCTGCCTTCTTAGTCCTTTCAAGCTCACGCTGAAAGAACTGACGCACCTCATTTGAAACCTTTCTACAATGGACGACCTCAGAACCGCGCCCTGCCAAATGTTGTTTCAACCTAGTCGCACCACCACCTCCTTTGGAGGTATGACAATAATTGCATCTCCAACCGGGGTATAGATTTTCACCGTGCTCCCATACAACATCTCTCGACATTGTGTATCTGTAAACATGGAACGAACATAAACCTATCAATGTGAAGTTCACAACAAATACGAAAGATAAATGCACTACATCAATACATCCATTTCATAAATCCATTCAATCCCTACATTCATTTCATAAATCCATCGTATTCATCACTACAAATCAAAATAATATGTAAATGAAATTAGTAATAAATCCATCACTGCATCCATCCATTTCATAGCAATAGCAATAGCCTAAATCCATCTCACCACATCAAATCCACCCATCCATTCACAATACCTCTGCGCGGCTCTGCGCGGCTCGGCTAACCGCCCCAACCGGGCGGTTCCCGACCTAACCGCCGCGGCTAGCCGGCGCGGCGGTCCGGGAACCGGGCCAGAGCGAGCAGATCCGCCCTCAGCCCGGCTAGCCGACCAAACCGGGCGGTTACCGGAGCTCAGAGGGCGGCACGCCGGCGGCGAGCGGCGGATGCGAGCGGGAGCGGCCGGATACAGGGAGGAAAGAAGAGAAAGAGGGTGCGGGGGAGCTTCTGTGCCGTTGGGGGGGGGGCGAGGGGGTGTTTTGCTGAGGATGGGAAGTCGTGGGCCGACTTGGGCCGAGTTGGACCGACCACCGTTTTTTCTTTTTTTTTATTTAACTTGTATTTCGCGAAAGAAATAGCAAATGACCAAATATTTGAGAAATTTTGACACCAATAGATCCAGCACACCATGAAGTATTTTTTAGAATTTTTATCTGATTTTTCAATTTTTAAAATTCAAATTTGAAATTTTTGAATTTAACAGGTTTGAAACCGCCCCGAACCGCTACCGGTCCGGGGCGGTTTCACCGGTTCCTGCGGGAACCGGCCGGTTTCTACCGGATTTGCGAACCCTGATCTGGACAACCTGGTTGGGGCATATCCAACCAACCAAACACGCCCTGAAATGTACGTGGGAAAAGTCCGAACTTCAGAATTGTGCATTTTCTGATGAAACAAAAAAACGTGGCTTGTAGGAACATTGCACTTTTCAAGCTACCAGAAATGTAAGCAGGATCTGAAAATAGAATGTCTGATCTGCATGTCTTTTCTCAGAACTTTGAAGAGCAACGTATTTTCTGAAGTCTGAAATGAGTCTGTTTCCTAAAGTGGTCGTAAAGTGCACAGCTTCTGCTTCCCCTCGCTGTTGAACGTTGATCTTATGAAGCAGTCTCAAAGATAAATGCACGAATTCTCACATCCAAACCAACAGGAATGCAAGATCTGCAGGAACACAGAGGTTTCAAGGAACCATGCGAAAAACTATATAGGAAATGAATTAATTCCTGAAAAACTAGGGAGAACATCCTGAGGATCTTGCACCAAAGGGGATTGTGCCACAACGTTGTGGTTTATAAAGATCCCAGACACATGATGCTACTTATGATCAAATAATAATCAGACATAAGATTTCCAGCGTTCCTCACTAATCAGGCTGTCTGCCTACACATCACTGCAAACCAACCAAAAGAACACAGAAGTCCTGATCAATCTCATAGGAGATGAGATGAATCTACTACAGCTAGCTAGAATGGAAACATCTAGTCAGGTCGGGTTCGCCTGTGCGCCACCGAAAAGCCGCCGCTTTGCTTGCAACCTTCGCCGCGCCCGCCGCGCCATCGTCGAGCACCTGGACGCGAGCAGCTCCGCGGCGGCCGGTATCAGCCGCGTGCCCTCGAATAGCGCGCTCCTCTGGTACTCCACCACCCACGTCTCCGGCTCCAACCGTACCGCCGCCGCGCTGTGCTTCCGGTAGGACCATGAACTGCCGTTGCTCGCCCGCACCGTCGGCCACAACCTCCCATCGGACCACTGCAAGCGAATGCAACACGCAGGAGAGTTCAGCGACATGTCGGTGCTTTGTCTGGGCAAAGAAGGGACTGGATCTTGGCCATTTAGTTACCTCAGTGATCTCGCCGGAGAGGAGGGTGATGTGGCGAGCCGAGAGCGCGGACGGGAGTAGGCCGGAGGTGCGGAGAGGGCTCCCCCAGACGCTGATCTCCTCCGCCACGGACTTGTACACCGTGCATCGCCAGTGGAACACGTGCTGATCATTCTGCACAAACAGAATACAATTTTCTTGTCAGCAAATTGTCTCTTCGACCAAACCAAGAATGTCCGGAGGCGCAAGAACGGCAAGAATGGCTACGAACCTGGTGGAGTCGCCAGACGGATTCTTGCGAGCTGCAGTTGGTGGCCCTCTCGCCACCGACGAGCTGCACGACCCTCCGCTCAAGGACGCGGATCTTGTGTTCCAGACCGCCAGGCGCGAGCCGCGCCTCGGCCCCCACCCTCGCCACGGCCTCCGGCGACACCTTTGGCCCGAACCCTCTCGCCGCGGCCTCGGGGACGAGCCCCGTATCCACCCACAGCAGGAGCAAGAACCCAAGGACTGTGGCCGCGTAGAGCGCCCAGTCATGCGACCCGCGAGCGCCCCCATTCCCAAGGGCCGCAACCGCCGCCGCTTTCCCTGGCGGCCGCCTGGACTTGGCCGTGGACCGCATCGGCGGCGTCCATGGCTGGTCGGCGAGCTCGGACCCCTCCCCTGCGCCACGGCCGAAGAGCGCGGGCCTCCGTGCCCTGGTGGCGGCGGCGGCGGCCCCGGCGAAGAACCTGCGCGCGGAGGCGGCCTCGGGCGCGCGGACCAGGTCCCGCGTGGCGTCGATGCTGGCGAGGCACATCTCGCAGGCGCAGTTGGCGTCCTTGCGGCACCCGGGGTAGTAGCAGCTGTCCCCCGCCCGCGCCGCCCACGGCACGACGGCGGACGGCGGCGTCCCCGCGGAGACGGAGGCGGAGGCGGACGGGTGGGAGTTGGAGGAGGTGGAGGAGGCCGTGCTGGAGCCGCGCGACGCTGTGGGCGTGCTGCTGGCTGCCGCGGGCGGCCTCCTGGGCGCCGGCCCCGGCGCCGGTGGGGGCGGCGGATCCGTCCCCCTCCTCTCGCCGTCCATGGATTCGTCGGTTGTGGTTTGGTGGGGTTGCTGGGTTGGGAATTGGGATCGGAATGGCTGTGCGCGGAATTGTACAAGAAGGGGAAGGTGTGCGGGGGTTCGGAATTTGAAGCGGCGTGGCGGCGCAACGGCATCTGCGAGCAACGGTCGGCTCCTTTGTTGTTTTCTCGTGGAAGGCGGGGCGGGCGCCGGGAGCGGAACTGGGATGGACTCGTGTTGAATTGAATGGATCGGATGCCGGCCCAGTAAAATGTTCTGGACTTGGCTGCCGCCGGCCCTTTAAGTTGCATCCATACGATTGATGCAAGTACAGCCCACAATCCATTCCACGCCGCTCCCCTGCGCGACGGGCGCTTTCCAGTTTCCTTCCACAGTGCGCGAGCGCGACGATGCGACCGCGCGCGCGACACGGAAGACGCGCACGGGCAGATCGTGGACCACGGGCTGCACGGCTAGCGCCGGCGCATGTGTGTCTCGGGCCTCTCGGCTGCCCGGCCCCTACCCTTTACCCTTGGCCATTTTCCTCGCCCCGCATAGGTGATCACCTAACCGTTGAGAACCGGTCCGGTTTGACCGATTCCCGACCAAACCGCCCAGGCCCGGTTGCAAAACCACTCGGTTACCGCCCCTGAACCGACTATATAAAACCGCCGGTGAGCTGGACCGGTTTTTTTAGGTTCGGGAAACCGTCTTACCACGGTTAGGTGAACCCTGCATGGGACACGACCGGTACACGAGCTGAACCTGCCTGCGTTCCCCATCTCGTCGGGTGGGATCGGGTGGGGAAGGGGGGTTGGAGCAGCAGCGCCTGGCCGGCGCACCGCGTCTCTACGTGTGAGTGTGACGCTCCAGGGGGGGGGGGGGGGGGGGCTTGCCCTTGCCCTTTGCCTTGATGACGCCGGCCACGGCATGTCGACCCAACCAACACCTTACGCTCTTTTTTCCCGTCCCCTTTCCAAGCTTCCTTCTCCTAACAAACCGCCGGCTCCTAGGTTATCTGCAAGTGTCAAGACCCCCGGGTTTCTTTTAATCTCCCGAGCGTCGGTTTTGGTCGATCACATTGGAAGTTTCTGCATCAGCATTCCTGGCTAGCTCAGTAAGCTTCTCAAACAAGTGTCTCTGTCGCTGTCAGTGAGGCATGCTTCTTCATTTTTTTTTTTGTACATCGGTTTTGACTTGGATTACATGAGCAGATAGAGATAGATCCTTTGCTCTCAAGGAAGCGATGACTCGGCCGTGGCCCGGCGAGCTAAACTATGCCGATGCGTTACGTGCGCAGGACCGTGACTTGCACACCGTCTGTCTGGGGGCTCTGGGCTATGCTCCGATCGATTTTGTCCGGTTCTGAATCTCGGACGTGCTTGCCCCTGCAAACCATTGTTTGGGTCTTCAGACAATCTGTTTCGTATCGCCACACGCGGTAGCAAGTAGTAACACCTAATAGCACAGTAGGAGTTTTTGTGGATGCTTCAGCTTCTTGTCAAAAACATGTAGCACGAACTTTTACAAACAAAAAAACCTACATTGTAGCGCTGCATCATGGATAATTGGATATGCTCCGTCTGAGATGTTATGATAATTACAACTGGAGCCGTCAAAAGCGTGCGTGCACTTTCTCCAGGTTACTCCTGAAAAGCATGCCTTAAGTCTTCCGGATCAGACAGGCTTGCAGCACACACATTATTGCCTCGGAATTCGCTCATCCTTTCGGAAATCCTCCCGTCATGTAGGCTGCGTTTAGATAGGAAAAATTTCCCTAAAAAAACACTTCATCTAACTTTTCTCTATTCATTCCACCCCTCCCACTCACAGAACACTATTCATCTACAGTATTTTTTTGGCCTACAGTGCTTTTTGGGGAATCTTTCCCAAACTAAACACACCCGTAGACGGTAGAGGAAGGATAGGAAAAGAACTCTGTTGTCTCTGTACTAGGCCTCTACTACTTGGCACATTTCTTTGTGTGAAGGAATTCAGTGGGTCAGTCGCGTGTGGTCAAATCGAGCACAAGTCATAATCAACTCGCCATAACACTTCAACTAGTTCACTAGCAAAGATACTCCAAAATTGTACTATAAACTAATTTTTTCCAGATGTTCTCTTGGACATCACCAGGAATATATCTCGGAAACAAAATCTGGCTACCTTTCCCTGCCTGGCCCATAAACTAGCCAGGTGTATGAAAGGAGTCGCTGTAAAAGAACGTTGTACGTATGGCTTTTATTTAAAAAAAAAAAACAGCAACCACGGAGATGGCCAGTTGGATGAGGTGTCATGTTGGACTCGTGGTGGTTGTGGTTGAGAACCGACCGAGTTGAGGATAAAGTTCATGGAATTTCCAATATACTTTCTCCCAAAAGATTCATGAACAACACAACAACAAAAAAATACAAAAAGGTTTGCATCTCCTCTTTCAGATAATGCATGTCCCTATGCATCTCCAGGAGCTTGGGATCACCAATTTTCTGCATGTGCGTCGAGAGCGAGAACTCTGAAAACAACATATTATCTCGGTTGCAGACGAGCACGGAAGAATTATATTGTGATAAAATAAACAGAGATGGTAGCAGGGTTTGGCGGAGAATGTCCGCAAAAGAACGAACCACGTTGGGGTCGACGAAGAGGAAGGTGAGAACCGGCCATGGAGCGACAGTGACAGCGCCAGAGCAAGATCGAGCCAAGTGCCCAACCATCCGATCGCTGATCAGGGCCGCTGGAACATGATCCGACGGCTGAATCGGGGACCAGGTGGCAAGGCTGAACTCGGGGTGTAATTGTAAATATATTTTTTTTCGAGGGTAAGTTCTTTCCTCTCCGTCGTCTAGGCCGGAGGCTGAGCGAAGAACACGAACGTGCTCGCACGCCATGGCCACTGTCGAGAACGACGCCGGGGCGGACCGAGTCCACTCCTCGGCGCGCCCGCTACGTACGTATACGTACGAAGAGAGTGTCACGGAGAGCATTCTATGCTGGCGGCCGGCGCAAGGTGCCGCCGGCGATGGCATCGTCGGGGGGAGAAGACACAGGTGCTCGAGATCAATCCAGGAATCGAAACCAAGAACAACCAGCTAATTTGATAGATTCGATGCATATAAGATACTTGATTTCCCGATTCATCAAAGCCATAATCTCAAAGGCTTGATTGATGCTTACATGTAGAGTATGTACAAACTGGTTCAAAAACTTACATAGAAAGTCCCATGGCGGCGCTTCGATCTAACGAACAACGCTAGTATCAGCGCCTAGCTAATGAGGAAGGAGAAGCTAGCGTGCACCTCACGAGAGAGCCAAGCACTCCGGCGCCGGATCGATATGATCCGTGGGCGATGGCGATCAATTCAGAGCCCGACGGACAGCGGCGGGGAGGCGCGGTGGTGGCCTCTCGGCGACGAGGACGCCCCGGCCGCCTTCTTCCACGACGCGGTGCGCAGAATCTGGCGCATGCCGTCGGCGACGCGCCCGGCCGGGCCGCCGCTCATCTTGAGCGTGCGGCAGATAGCCATGTGCGCGCGCACGGCCTCCTCCACGTCGGGGGCGCCCTTGCACTTGCCGGCCTCGTACTTGACGGCCTCCGAGCAGAGGCCGCACAGCCACCTGCCACCGAAGTAGGCTCGCACGCCGGCGATGTACTCGCCCGTGCACTCCTCCTCCAGCCCGCAGCACTCGCAGCTGACTGACTCCACCTCCATGGCCACGTTTTCCCAGCACCTCCTCTGAATATTTGATCCACTACTGATGATGGTTTCAGCAAATTCAGAAAATTTCTGAATTTTGTGTGACGATGAAGATGCGATCTCGCTTTGAGAATTGAGAGCAGCAAGTCGGTGTTCTTTGCTTGCGAAGAAGCGGAGGTATGCGGCGTTGCGTTGTTGGTGCTTCTCCTGGTGGATTGGCTTGGCGTGTTTATATGGGGGTTTTGGGAAGGAGAGGGGCGGCTCAGCCACAGTGCCTGACGCCGATGCCTGCATGGCACCTGTCGCCGTCCGACGACCGGCGCCGCGCAATTAACCGCATTGTTTTCGCCGGGAAAGACCGGCCTTTTTGGCACATGGAGGGCGCCATCACTCGGTCCGCTGCTGGTAGTACGAGCAGTACAGAGACAAAGAGCTCCTGCCTACCTTAGCAGTCTGCTCCATGGATCAATTCTGCCCTCAGGAGCAGGGAACAAGAAGGAACATGGAACATCAAAGACTGCTTCGTCGTGCAGGGGTATACCGAGTACGTACGCATTTTATTATGTTGATCGCGCCATTAACACTGACTCTCCATATGGACACATGATGGCGCTTTTTTTTTTTTGTCAAAGATGAACCCTAACTTTTGGTCAAAGTATGAGGAAAATTACGTGGCCGCTGCCCTTGTTCATAGGAAAGAGGCCAGGCTGCTGCTGATACCGTCTACGCCGTTAGCTTGTACCAGAGGGCATGTGGTGGTGGAATCTAGCTCATCAAATGTAAACTTTTCAAAAAAGTTGGTCAATCGACATGGCTTCGCTCGGAATTGATCGAGCATGCATGCAAATTAAAGTCTGTTGCTGGACCTGCAAAGAATTAAGAAACTTCATCTCTGCCGGCCATATACGTATAGGCCGAGAGTTATCACTTATCAGTAATCCAGTATGGCCAACAAATGCTACCGAGTAGCTCGGACAGCCACCTATAGCACTGAAGGATAGCACAGAACAGCTCCATGGATCATGAGGCCAATGCCTGATGCCCTGAACCGTGCATGACGATGGGCACCCACCCATGTGTCAATCGACATTTGGCAGATGATGTACATGTACAGGTGGTGGTCTCGCCACGGTTCACCAACTCTTGTACGCGACGTTTGCAGATTCTCTACTCTTCCTTGCGTTTGCCACTTTGCCTAACCCACTGCACCGATGACCTCGAGACAGAAAGGATACGCAAGATAGCGAGGATCGGTGCACGGTGCCTCATCGGTCATCGCTCGCACCGAAGTACCGAACCCCGACATGATCCCTGCAGCCGAACGTTATCCGCTCCCCGTGTACCGCAGCAATCGATCGACAGACGACACGAGACGAGACATCGTATTTCTCCCCGGTCGGCTCAATCACCATGTAGTATGATGTATCAGGTTCATTGACAAAGGCGACACACCCTGACATGGCACTACATGGACGCGGTGCTCATACGCTCGCCCCATCCTTGGACCTAGCGATCGGTGTCGCGTCGGGTCCCGTCGCCGATCGGCCGGGGACACGGCCAATTCCAGGTGCCGAGGGTCACACTACTGGTACTGGCTGAGATCGAAGCCGCGCGCACCACCACGAGTCCATGACCCATCCATCCATCCATCGCGTCTCGTCTCGTGCATTCTCAAGCAAGTCCCGGTGTTGTTGCCCAGTATCCGCTAGTAGCTGTTGATGATCTTCGATCGCCCGTGTCAGTGTCATAGCGTTGTGTCCGGGATGGGCTCAAGATACGGGCGCACTGTGTGTGCCCTGGACCGTCGTGACTCGTGATCAGTTCACACTTCACGGCACTGCGCGGTGCGACGAGGCTGCCAACACGCAGCGACGACGGCGAGCTTAGATATCCCGGCTCGTAGTCGTCGCGACGACAAAACACGCTCCTGGACGATCGCGGCCTGAAACCTGACCGGCCGGCGCGGCAGGCGACATAGCCGTGGGCAGCGCCTTCCCCGGAGGCCACCTCGTGTCTTCTGTCACCTCAATGCGTATCCTCCATCAGGCTAATCTGCACAAATTTCTGGGGGTACTGTGGATATGGATAGGTTTTAGAATTCGTGCAGTGCTTCCTTGTCGTCGCTGCTCGTTCGGCCTATCGATTTGGATGGGCTACGCATTTTTTTTTATGGCAAGGCATGCATGTTTGGTTTATATGCTCAAAGGAATGAAAATATATGAAACAAAACAAAAGTGTGTGTTCTAATGAAATGCGTGGGCGCCAAGAGAAAATGGACGTGTTCGCTGTGCTGTTGCTGCGCTGCGCAGCGGCTGCTGCTGCTAGCCGTTGTCTCTACGGCAACTGGTGCTGCTGCAGCAGCAGCTAGAGGTGCGGCCAGCGCAGCGAACACCCCCAATGTTGCTCTATGAAATGAGGTGGCTGATTTGCTACATAAACGAACTAGATGGCTAGATAAAATGACCGTCTTAATTAATCCATTAAAAAAAGGAAAATGATATTTCAGCATCAAAACAAACTTGTTACAAGAAATTGAAGGGACACGTTTTTGTACACTCAATAAGAAAATCAAACCGATCCTGCTTGGAACGATGTTTTTATACAGTGAAAAGGAAAATTAATTTTTTTTTGTAGCGAATACAGAAAAAAAAGGAAGTGCTAATGTTGTAATGTTCACGGAGGCCCAAGACCAACAAACCATTGATTTTGGGCTGCAACTTGGGACGGCGGCCGCGCTACTACCAAGCGTTCGTTAATGACACTGGCCTCTGGGCCCCACGAGCGAGCTGCCGGTAAACCCTAATCCCTGAATCCCTCCCCGCCTCCTCCGGCTCGCGCTCGATTCGAATCCGAGCCCCCCTCGCTTGCTAGTTGCTGCTGCTGCTACTGCAATGGAGGACACAGCTATCGAGGAGGCCGAGGTGAGCGGCGCGGCGGAGTTCGCGCCGGCACTCATCGCCTCCCACCCGCACGGCAACTCCGTTGCCGTCGCCATCGGCCCCGAGCTCCGCGTGTTCGATCTCAAGTAAGTACCCTAGTCTTCGCTTTTGTCGCCGCTTCCTGATTAATCTCGTATGTACAAAGAATTCGCGTACAAAGATTGCACTATTGTAGATTTGGTGGAGGTTGGATGGTAGTGAGCTGGGATCTTAACTGCTTTCATGCAGCTGTAGTCTCGTAATTAGTTTGTTTTGTATGGAGAAAGAATGAAGAGTTGTCCCTCTTCTTTTTAGGAAATCATGTTATCATTGTCAGTCAGGTTGTGTAAATTTTTATTGATGAAGTAGCCAGCTCCTGAATGCCCAAATCACATGTTCCAGTGAGAAGTATATACTTATCTTTGCATTTCACTTGGTGGAATCTTTGAATGATTATTTTTGTGCATCCAGGTCTGGCTCTCCAGTTTCATTGTCAGATGATTGTGGCAGCCGTTCTCATGCAGACGCTATAAGAGCTATTTGCTTTAGTGTGAGTGGTGCTTTATTTGCATCCGCTGGTGACGACAAACTTGTGAAGGTTTGGAAGACTGATTCCTGGCGTTGCATCCGGACTATGTAAGTCCACACTTTGTTATTCTTTTCTCAATTTGATTTGACTAATATAATTGCACCGGAATAATGGGCCTCTATTTGAAGTCTGCAGTATCTGTAGTCTATGGAATCTGTTCCGTTGCAATCATTATATCAGTGCAATTGACATTATGTAACTGGAAAGGCCATATGTCAGCAGCTTGTTAATTCTATTATGAAATTCACTACATTAGTTATTTCTATGAAATTTCACACTTCTGATGATGTAATTTGGATAAGAATTTGGTGTGATTTTTTTTCACTTGCAGAACTTCAGAGAAGAGGGTCAGTGCAGTTGCTATCAGCAATGATGACCTGTATGTAACTTTTGCAGATAAATTTGGTGTTGTTTGGTTAGTCACTTTGGGGGAAGATGGTGCAGAGCGGGTTTCAGTTGATAACAAACCTGTGTCAATTCTTGGTCACTATTGTAGTATCATCACTAGTATGGTATGAACAAGTTCTAAATTTCTATTACCTGTACTATTGTTTGTATCGCTTACTGATGCCCACAAAGTGTGATACACACTTAAGTTTTGTCAGTTGCTCCTTTTGAGCCCCTTATAATTAACCATGCTTATGCCATTTACTTGGGATTGCAGAAGTTTTCGCCAGATGGGCAGTTCATTGCTACTGCTGATAGGGACTTTAAAATACGAGTATGATTTCTGTTCTTCCCACTGATTGCATCGATGGAGCCTACTTTCAGACTTATTTTCTTATTGCGTTGCAATTAAAATTTTGTAGGTCACATTATTCCCAAAGAACCCTCTGAAAGGGGCCCATGAGATACAGAGCTTTTGCCTTGGGCATACAGAGTATGTGTGGTGTACAATGCCATCGTTTACAATTTTATTCTGTTTTTATGTTCTTTTAATATCTCTAGGAATTTGAGTTCTGGTCATGATTCTGACGATAGAAATTTCAGAGCTTAGTTGATGACTTGATAATTGATGTATTTCTTGCAGCTTTGTGTCATGCATTGCCTTCACAAGCATGTCTGAAAATCAGAGCTTTCTTATATCAGGCGGAGGTGATTCAACTGTGGGTACATAGTCGCTTTAGTTAGTATATTGATTGACATGTACTTTTGTCTCAACAAGCTTTTCCTAATGTTGTTTCATCTGCTAAGGTTCGTTTGTGGGACTACATAAATGGATGTCTCCTTGATACATGCCAAGTCAGAGACAAGGTAGCATCTCAAGATATCTCTTTGCATCTTTCTTGAAAAGAACATTAATATATGATCTTTGTGTTCTCAGTTTACAATATTATTCAAATAACTTTTGCATATTATAACAGTTTTTGGAACTATTTGCAGATGGGAGAACTTATAGAACAAAATGAAACAGATGATAGCAGTCTAGCCATTGCAGGTATATGTCCGAGTAATGATGGCAAATTGGTTGCTGTAGCTATTCAAAGGTAAGCTTGACTTGCGGGGTGGTACTTCCCCAAGAAAGCGATAGTATTTATTATGTTCTAACATGGTACTCTTTTCACTCTGCAGTTTCAATGGCGTAATGCTTTTAGCATGTGATCTAGTAGGAAAGAAGTTATCTTTTCTAAAGGTATGCCTATTGCCCTATTGGTAGACATATTTGTGGCCTTCAATATAAGATTAATCAATTATCATTAACACGGTTGATATTGGTCTGTGGTCAGTGCTGATGGGCGATGACCATTACTTTCTAGGTTCAAAACGTATTTTCATGCCAGTTTTTGCCTGGTTTTATTTACTTGGTTTACTGACCAATAGGTGATGTCAGTCTTACACTCTTACTAGCTAGAAGTAGGCTCACTGAATACGTTAACTGACTGCAAAGCTCAGATAAACATTGGGTTATTTGTCGCTCAATTACGCTAGATCTCTTTAATGCCTCGATTGTTCGACAATTGCTTCCCATGTACCTATAGACGAGCTGATGAACTTTATCCAATTGCAGGTGATCACAATGGAAAAAAGCTATATTCCTACTAGCTTAGCATCCAGCTTTTCATCAGAACTCCTATGGACAGTCATGGGAGCATCAAACATGCCCAACCAGGCCTCCACCCAGTTATTAACCCGTTTAAGGATCATTCCCCGGTTCCAAAAGGATCTAATATCTTCCAATAACGGTCCTGTAATCCTTGAAGACAGTGAAGTACCACACGGTGAGAAGCTCCTTTTGGCGCTGCAAGGAAGCCTCGACATTGCCAAGCAAGAAGAGGTGTTGGCTTCAGTGCTGTCCGCGCTGAAGGTTTCGATGCACAAGATGCTGGTCAAGAAACACTACTCTGAAGAGAGGAGGGAGCAGCGGAAAAGGGGCAGGAACGACAAGAAGGTCAAGAACTAGCTCAACCTCTGGTCTCAAGTTTCCTTAAAACGATAGAAGCGCCCCTTGTTGCCGTGCTGTACCGTTATACTGGTGATACATAGGAAGTTTGTTAATTTTGTATGAAGTGTAACAGTAAATCCATCAGTCGTTTTCTTATGATGTACTACTAATAGCATAACAGTAATTCATGCTGATCACATCAGTAGACACGCCACATCTTTCGTGTCACCTTGTCTTGATCTGCTGCTGGTGACCTGTGTGGCTACGCTAACCAAGCCAATAATTGCAAGGATTACCGTGTGATGCCGGGGAGGTCGTTTCGTTCCTGCAAGGAACCAAGTTGCGGCTGATTGAACTGCACTCGAGTGACCTGGATTCCTCTCTGTTTGTCGCCATCTCAGCGGGCCTGATGCCCTCCGATGGGCGCGATTTTCAACCGATAAAGATGTAGGGCGCGGGGATTTATTCGGGCCCCGTTGTCTCCTTCCCGAGCCGAGCGGCGACGTGACGCCGGCGAGGACAAAGGGTTTCTGTTTCTCTTAGGCTTTGCGAGAGCCCCGGGTGACGTGTCCGATGGTTTTGCCGAGCTGGAGCCAACGGCCGCCGCACATGCAGTGTTTACCGTGGCAAGAGGAATAAATAAATAAATAAATAAATGTATATATATTTCAAGCCTATCCAACGGCCTGTTTGTCGCCTCTACGCATGATCTTAACACAGCAATTCAGTACAAATCGTTTCATATGTTTCCAGAGAATTTTGCTACAAAACAACACAATTAGTTAGGTTCCGGATGGTTCGAAACATGATTCGTATGAAATTCTTAGGTTCCAAATAGACGCTAGAGTAGTTCGTCCAAGGACAAGACATGGCTAAACAAAGGTGGGGCTAGGAACAGATTCTCGACCCGATCGAAAAGGTCTAAACGAGGCAAGTTTGTGAACATATTCTGACCTAAAAATCTTATCCGGTGAGCCGAGAGATGCAAAGGCAGGCACGGTTGGTCAGATAGATTAGAGTTCTCCGCAAGAAATTTAAATTCGCCCGGTCAACACCATGATGGCCGCCTGGCAAGTGGTGGCTCTGCCTTTGTGTTCTTCGGTCCCTTGCAGTTACAGATGCGATCTCCCACTGCAACATGGAACCACCTTGTTCGTCCATTCCCTCTCCAAAAGCATAAGCAAATTTGTTTTGTTCGGTGCTGATCAGTCACTGCAGTAGTGTCGTTGCGATCACAGAAGCTACGCGCCAGGTTTTCCATGGCTGCCAACCTTCAGCCATGCCACGACGGCAGCTTGGATGTGAGTAACTCGTACTTCGTGTTGTCTCCTTCAATCCGGAGAGGGACGAGGGAAACGAGCTGCGTGACAAAGGGACGAAAACTAAGTCCTTGACACTAGGACGACAAGGGAAGTTCAGTCCAAACCGGATGGGAACAAACACGAAATATCTGACGAACAGTGGGCGTCCAATACAGCAATACCCTTCCGATCCATGAGAATGCCAGACTGAGTTCACCGTCACTATTTGGCCACCCGGCGACCCTGCTGCGATTGAATGCTTTGCTTTGGCAGCACCTTAACAGTCTCCTGAGTGGCTTGTTTTTTTTTTCCACCTCGACAGCTCCACATGAAGCTTCCATGGCGCAGCTTCAAGCTTTCAGCCACACTGCTACAAGCACAGTGTAGCCTTGGTCTCTTCCTTACTTTGAGATCAAATAGCCTATGCTTTATCTCTTTTGTTCTTTTCTCCGCTTTGTGCTGGGAGGAAAGGTCTTCTACTCTCCTCGCAATCTCGCATGTAGGCTTCTCGCTGAAGGCAAAAGGGAGGCAAACAAAGCACGCGTGCTGTGACGGATCCGTAATCCGTTTCACTAACCCCAGTGACAGCAACGGCCTGATCTTTATTTTCCCTTTTCTACCTCTGCACAAATGTTGAGTTTCAGAAAGTCAGAAACAGCGGGCTTTACGAAGGGGCATGGAGAATGGAAGGCTTTGCCTAGTTGCATCTCTTCACGACTTCGTTTGCAATGATACATGTCCAATCGCCGCACTGTTTCAGCATGTGCAATTGCAACGGCAAGCATCATGTTATATTGTTATGCATGATGCATCTGGTATTTCTGGTTTTCCATCAGGGCATGGGTTCAGAAATGAGACTATTTTAAGAGGAAAACAGTTATGAAATGCATTGGTCAGGAGGGCATGCAGGTTAGGTAGCCCTCCCTATCGCCCCTTTGAGCAATGTCAATGAAGAAGAAAATAAAAGGTACATACCTGGATTGCCCTCTATAATCCAATAGCAGGGGGAAAAAAAATCTGATGAGAGAGAGAGGTGGTTAACTGTTTCTACTGTACATGATAAAAGGGGTTCATGTGTGATGATGGTGTGGCGTTGGTTAGTTTGTTAATTCGGAACAAGTACCAAAGAAGAAACGGCAGTTCTTTACACCTGCCACTCTCTCCCCCTTCCAATGTGCAACTCCATCGCCGCCCACAAGCTTTTGCCTCACGGCTGTATCAGGACAAGTGCTGGAAATTTTTACTGCCTGCCATTGACCTAAAGCAAGCTTCCCTCATGCCAGCACCAGCACCAGCACCCATGGCTATCTCGTCCGTCACATAGAAGATACTAGCTACACTAGAACACTACTGCTGCTGTGTATCAAAACAAATAGCAGTAACACTGGAAGAAGTCAGATGCATGCCATGACGCATCAGATGATTTTGGCGTATGAACGAATGTTTAATCATAGAAAATCCCGAGCTAGGGTCAGATGCTACGTAGTGCTCCTACTGAATAGTGAACCCTGAAACAAAAAAACTGATCGTAGGCGGATCCCTTTCTGCTCGATCACGATCTTGTCGCTGTGCGAAACAAATACTCCAGAAAAATTGCTGTGAAATCACAGCTGATGCTGCTTGATGCTTCAAGTCGTCCCGTCACTCGCTTGTCACTTGTCAAACATGCAAAACAAATACCAGAACAAAAAGAAAATTTGTACATATAGTTAATCACACGGATTGATTGGCTAGTGTCAGGTCAGCTCTAATGATTGGCCAGGCAAGCGATTTATGAGGCCCCGTGCAGCAAAGGCATGGGCGTGAGCGGCGTGCAATCATGCATAGTGTCACAGCAATGCTTGCCTGAATTTTTCTCGTTTCTTTCTTAATTCGAGAACCTGATCGAACAAGTATTTTGTCGATTAACTTTTGAGAAGTTTTACAATGCTTGGAAAAAAGAGAACCGTTCATTCCCAAAGATCCTAGGGTGCTAAGGTGGGAGGTACCAGGAGGTACTAAGAGGTAAAGTACCAGGAGGTAGTAGGGGGAAAAAATTATCTGTATTAATGAAAAGGGTAATTTGGTAATTTTAATATAGAATGTCTTATACGTATGTATAGGATCCTTCTGTTTTTTTTTTGAAAATTAGCGATCCCCTTTTCTCGCTCCTCTCTGGTCGGCTCGTCCTCAGTCAGTGGATCGCAGTCCTATCCTCCTCTCTGCTCGACGACAACCCCAAGGTCATCTCCGCCGCCGCATTCCTTTCGGCTACGACGACCCCAAAGTCTTCTCCTCCGCCGCAACAGGCACCGGCGGCAGGCGGTGGCGTGAACCTGCCTCGGGGGAGGCGACCCCGCTGAGGGTGGTGGCGCCGGCGACGCGGTCGAGGAAGGAGACGCCGCTGAGGTTGGTGGCGCCGGCGATGCGGCAAATTAAGGTCGGCGTTGCGGATCGAATCGGACGACGGCAAATCAAGCTCGGGGACGCGGAATCGAGCCCCCACCGGCGGCAAATCGAGAGATGTCCACCTCGCCCCCGCATCGGGCCACAGCTGTAGCGGCAATCCCCCAATCCCGCACCGCGGCCGTGCCTTTAAAGGCAAGAAGCCGATGTCCGCCGCATCGATTCGACGGCCTGTCGCTGGGGAGTAGGAAGATGGAGGAGAAAGATGAGCTGGAGAAGGACCAGGTGTGGTTTCTTGCATCTTTCGACTGCGTTCTTGAGTGCTTCCTGCTTGCTTGTGATTGGGGATTGAATCCTGCCGTTGTTGGGAACTTTGGGGAGGATTTAGTGTACTGGACCCAAGAAATTGCTAGGCATCCGAGATTGTGGGGAAGGGGGTCTTGTTGTTCTTGGTATAGCGACGATCTTGTAGTGATTTATGTAGCTACACGTTCGTGCCTTGTGTATTCAATTCTTCTTGCACTGTTCAGTTTGATGTCTGAAATTGACTTTGAAGCCCAATGCACAATCATATGAATTGCTGTGAACGCTGGATAAGTTTCGGCTTTACTTAATTTTTAGGGTCCCTTTGTCTGAATATTTGACTTCATTGAAACTTCTGGAACAGGTGAAATTACCAACAATGTGTCATGAAAAAAGGTTACAAGAGATCACAGTGGAGAAAGGTATTACATGACCTGAATATCTCATAATTTTTCACTTGTCGTCCGTGGCCGGTGCAAGCATTCTTGTGGCAATGTCACGTTTGAGATGTGGGGTTGGAATCATTCTGTCTTTTAATGTGGAATGTTGACATGCTAAATGATAAAGTTAATGGTGGCAAGCAATAATCATGTAAAAAAATGTTTCAGACAAAAATGCTTGAAATTTCTCCTTATGCAAACTGTTTCATCTTGGCATTAATTACCTATTGTTACAGCTAGTTATTTCAGAAATCTTAGGAATCCCTTATCCAAATTCCAGAATAATGGATTCTGATATCAGCTATGAGGTTAGACTCCATATACTATTTGTTTGCCTATTATAATTGTTAGTATTTGTATGGGATCGTGATTGGGCATTAAATGACATTGATATTCTATTGAACTTAGGAAATGTGGCAATATAGGAAGCCTATTTAAAAAAGAAAAGTAGCCACCTTTACAACGGTAATTACTTAATAAAGAAAACAATCAGGACAAGTCTCAAGAATTCTTGTAAGGGCTGCGCTTTTGTGGCCCTGGTTTAGTGGCTCTGCCTTTGAGGGTCATCACACGCTTAGCTATTGTCTCATTGGTAGGTTCTTGTTTGACGTTGTCGGTAGCCTTTTGTAATCTCCTAGGCCGCCCACGTTTTCGCTTTGCGCTGCCCATTTTCATGGGTTGCTTGCCAACGTTTGGATTGGCTATCTCTTTGACATCATCACTGTTGACCGCGCTAGTTTCATTTTCCTGTGGATTCTTAGCCAAGTATTCTTCCTTCTACAGAATGGAATGAATTTTATAAGGAGTAATAAGCATATCTTGTAAGCTAGTGAAAAGTAAATGAATGTAAAATGAACATCACATACCGATATGGGATGCTTGTATGATTTCATTCGTTTTTTGTTGCTTTCAGAAAGCATGAGACTAGAATTTATCTTCCACCTGAAAATATCGATTTGCTCCTAAAAGCATAAACAATTCCTATTTGAGTATAGCATTTAATATAGAAATGAATAGTAGCATGAAAAGTATGTTTACTATTTTGAGGACCTGTTCGAAAGGCTCTTATATTTTGCTCTTATATTTTTTGTCCATCCCATGTCATCATATACTTCATCACGAATGCCCCACAAGAATGGCTGCAATGTGTAGTTGGCCTTTCAATAGTTGTGTTCATGTGTCAGCGAGTTAATAGTTTATAGTGAAATACATACTTGTCTTTTTGTTGTGGTATGTCAGGATAGCTTCGTTTTTCCCACTTTGTAATGTCAATGGGCTCTGTAGGTGTTATGAAACCACAGTTAATAGACTCCTGGATGCACCTTTGTATGGACTCCACCTAACACAACAAGTAAATAAAAAAAATAGGATTTGTGCCTTAGAAGCGGATTTGCTGTGTAATGGTAACTGGCAGCACAAGCTGACTTACGAGGGTAGTCTCCTTGTCCTCATCACGATATTTGGCTAATGAGTTTAGGACTTGAATCTCTCTCCTTGTGAAATTCAGTACTATCAGAATCCAATGGTTACCGAGAACATTCATAGGGACAAACACCTGTCATCCAATAAATTTACAAAATTCAGTGAATTAAAGTATCCTCATTTGGTAAATGAGTAACAATACTTGTGATAGCAGACATACCATATCTCGTTTGAAACACTTATTTGCTATTTGTTTAAGCAATGGGCTGGACTGAGGAATTCCACCCGCTTCTCCTAACAACTTCCTAGTTTGATGAGTTGTAAGGACTGACTTTGAATCAGTCTCCACAGTACTTATGTGGGCAAATGCATCAATAACCTGCAAGAGGTTTAGGAGCATTAGTCATAGAAAATGTGAATAGTACATGGAGATGGGAATAGTAGTTTGGGCTAACCGCGTCACATATGAATCCTTCAGTGACATTTGGCTTTAACATACGAACTGTAAGGACATAGTCACCGACATCAACTATTTCAGCATCTTCATAACTGCATCTGATAAAACACGCCATGTTATTGTCATCTTCCGTCAAGTAGTAATCATCATCAAATATGGGTTTTCTTGAGGCGATGTGGTGTTTGGGGGAGGTTTTTTTCCGAGTGAATGTCATGTACAGTAGGTTCCGTAGAGGGTATTGCAGCTTGGTGTTGGTTTACATTGTCATCTTCATGAGCATGTGACCGCGGAATGTCATCAACTAAAGTAGATGGTTCCTACAAAATATAATTTGCACGAGATTTAAATACTTCTTATTATTCAGCTATGGTTGGTGTACAATTAGTACCTGGATATTTGCAGTGTTTGCTGTTGATGGTGTGCTGATCTGCGATAGGCTTTTTATTTCCTGAATAACACATATCATAAGTATAGAGGAAGATGTAGATGCAATCAGCATTGTATGTATACCTTACCTTCAGTTCTGTTATGATATGGGTAAGTTTATCCTCGATCTTAGATAATCCTGGTTGAGTAGCAATTTCCAGATTTATATCTGCTAATTGCTCATTAAATTTGTGTTCTAATTCCAAAAATCTTTTGGCTGTTGTTTTCTCCTGCTCTAGATGCAATTTGGTGACATATTGTAGTATGGTGTTCATCTGCGACATATATAGTATAGTTTAGAGAAGATTCAATAAAAAAATAGATGTAGTCAAGATGATGCGACACTGATGGTCTTACTTGTTGGTTACTTGTATGCTGATCTCCTGGTACTTCGTGATGGTTGGCATTCTGATGTGTCTGTCTCTTTTCATGGCACGGCATGCTTGGTTTAGTAGTGCTATTACTTTTCGGGCTGGTCAGAACAGAAAGGTTCTTGACGACCTTGCAAATGAGTTGATGTATGAGGACTAAAAATATACAAAGATATACAAAAAAATGTTTACATCTTCAAAGGTACCTCTCCTCCATCTAGCCGGTCTTTTTCGAAGACTGCATCTCTTAATGCTGCTTCACGATCTCCCCATCTTGCCATCAATGGAGGGTGTATAGCAGAATAGGAAACCCCGTGGTGAGCATAAGGTCGGACGTGTTCCCAGTACCATATCTGTACGAAACATTAAGGCACGCAGTAAGGGTATGATATTTTAATAATAAATGGTTACAAGTGTAGGGAGACATACCTACAGCAATGGTAAATTTCCTTGAAGGTTAACACTCTCCTTTATGTTGAAATTGTGGATGCGAAACAACAAGTTACTCAATGTGAATTGGCCCCAATTGAAGCGTGCAATGTCTGAGACGTCATAAACAAGTGCCAAATATTTGGCATCCACGTGGTTGGGCATCTTCGACTCTGAACCTGAGACCAAGGTTCGAGCCCTCTTGTGCCGGCCATCTTTTGTTTTTTTTTTCTCTATTTTTTTCCTCTTTCCGTCCCTTGTTTTCTTTTCTCCTCCGTGAACTCCGCTCTCTCTCTTTCCGCCCAGAACTCCCTCGTACTTCCGACTGCGCAGATCGGAGGAGGCCCCGGTGGCAGATAATCGACGACGATGCCTCTCTACTCGCCTCACCTACTCGCGCGCGTTGCCCTTCTCCTCCTGCTGCTCCTCCTCCGCTCGCCATGGTCGACCCCGTCGATTTGGGGAACACAGCCAGGCAGGAGGTCGATTTGGGGAACAGGCCGAGGCAGGAGGTCGAGGTCCTGCGGCAAACGGCGAGGCGGCCTGCACCTACAACCAAGGTTTGAACCTCATTGTGCCGGCCACCTTTTTTTTTCTATTTTTCTCTCTTTTCTCCTCCATGAAGTGCGCAGATCGGAGGAGGCCCCGGGGGCGGTTCAACAAAAATAATTTTTTCCAATTTTTTTCTCATCTTTATCCCGTCAGTTTCTCCTCGGCCTTATCTTCCCGGCGGTTTCTCTTCTCTATCCGATCTCTCGTCTCTTCTTCCTCTTCCTTATATCTGATCTCTCTTCCTTCTTCCTCTTCCTTATATGTACCTCGCGTCCTGCCTGTTGCCCTGGTAGA
Organism: Digitaria exilis; assembly: GCA_015342445.1. Classification (NCBI taxonomy): domain Eukaryota; kingdom Viridiplantae; phylum Streptophyta; class Magnoliopsida; order Poales; family Poaceae; genus Digitaria; species Digitaria exilis. Next base: position 816,911 of record JACEFO010000302.1, read on the forward strand.
GCCCTACAGCCAGCGCACACCTCATTCGTCAAGATCCATCTTCACTCAAAGGAAGTTCCAGCAGGTTGGGATTCATCCTGTTTTTTTCCCCTACCAATTTGTAATTGCCAATGTCTTAACTTTGTACATGGAATGGTTCAGACATTCAGGGACCATGGACCGGGGTGTTCGTAAGTTACGTGACGATATGGATCGCCAAGTGCTCAAGGACCGGGAAAACATGGATAGCATACTGAAGGCACATCGTGAAGATATAGATCGCAAGGTTCAGACCCAACGTGCAACAACCAATCTGCGAATAAGGGAAGAACACGTGGAGTTGGACAACCTATTGTTCGAGGAACGCCAAAAAATTGATGAACGCCTGAAGCATGAGAGAGAGATTATGGATCGGATGTTGAAAGTAGAGCGCTATGAGATTGATTGCATGATAGAGCGCAAACGAGTCGAAATGGACTCAGCTCAAATGCAGTCCCGTGCAAAGAACAGGAAGATACAACAGGAAAAGGTAGTACGAAAATATGATATTTTGATAATTCTATTCAATTCTGCAACAAAACATATCATCTAACCTACTCACACTAAATGTAGAGTACAACCGCGCATCCACCTCGCCTACAGGAGGAAGAGAAGCCACGTCGCCTATAGGAGGAAGAGCATCCACCTCACCTACAGGAGGAAGAGGAGCCACCTCACATACAGGTACAGGAGGTTGTCCACCCATTATGATTTGTGTTTTCTTTTCGTACATGATACTATGCTAGATCTTTTATTCACAATTTTGTATGCTTATCTCTCTAAATTATAAATTATATGCAGCATGCTGTTGTGATGGATTTTGTAGTCCATGTCCGGAGTCAATTTCCTTTCGAAATCAAAGAACACGAAAAGGGGATGTTGGGCGGCATGACGATTTTGGAACCTGCCACAGTCGAGTGGAGTATTCTACATCAGCATATGGAGGACCTATTGGAGTATCACCGATATATAGGGAATGGTAATATGTATTACCTCCGCCCTGGAACAGAAGAGGTGGTGCTAATAGAGGGTCCTACACAAGTGGAGCGACTGTTGCAGGATCACGAGGGCTTGAAGACCTGCGATATATACATTGTCACACCTGATGACAACGACGAAGATTAGGCCAGCGCTTTATCCGTCCACTAGGGGCGACATTCAATAATTTAGGAACCCTACATTTACTTTCTTCAATTTTAGTTTCAGCATCACTTATTTTTTTAATTCCTATTTGAGTTTCATACTTTGAATAAAGAATTGCATTTGTATTCCTATTAGAGTTTCAGACTTATTTGAGTTTGCACATAGCATGATCTGTGTTGCTTTTGTTTAAATTGGTATAACACCCTTCACAAACAAGATATGAAACACTGGATGAGAAGCTATAAGTCTGTAACTCATCTTAATCTTCAGTTGTATGAACACAGATTACAGAAACAAGCACGAAAAATAAAAGCAAAAGGTTCAGAATATGGTTTACAAGCTGAAAATAATACTGGATGCTTCATGCTTGGAGAGAATGCTCTTTGATTTCTATGGAAAAGAAACAACAAGAGTTTTAGATATTACTTCTCTCTCGATATGTTACTCTTCCTGCATATCAAGTTAAAGATAAGATATTATAAGTACTTGCTGTATGCCTGTATCTATGCTAATGATTTGTTCATTTTTTCTGTACATAAAATTATGTTCAGAGATACAATTAGAGCCATCAAGCTAGGTATTACTTCTCCAATTCGTTAGTGTTCCTGGAACCTGGATACGAATTTAACTAATGTGATAGGTACCTGCTGTACCTATCCTAATGATTATTTAACCCTGCTTCTAACTGGCGTGCACATGGCGTGCCTGGCTCTGATGCTGCTGCTGTAGGGGGACGCCGCGTTCTGCAGCGAGGACTGCAATCAGTAGTTGACTGTTTTGTCACTGCCACTGTCATCGATCGGTAACAGACTTAGCGAGCAGGGTCATGACAGCTTTCGATCAGTTCCTCTCTACTTGACAAAGTTCATATTGCAATGCTTAAAATATTTATGCTCATGACCCAAGTTCACATACAGAAGCTCATTGTATGTTGTACTGACGACATACACTTCATCTCATACCAGCAAAATTGAACTCGAGATAGGTAGCGTACATTATCTTTCAGTACTCTCTGATAAAAGGGACGCTCAGGTCAGAACCTGTTATATCTTTCCATCTCACATAAATAACATGCATGGAAAAATGTGAGGTAAACATGTCTGTAAAATATATTATTTGTAATACAAAAATGCATATACTATGGAAGTTTTTATCCATGATGAATCTAGTGACACCAGTTTTGTCTAATAAAACTAATATATTTTAACTAATCACCATGTCTCTGTCAAAGCTGGCATTGATCTTGCCTCTTCACGTCATCCACCAACAGAAAACTATCTTGCCTCTTCACGTCATCCACCAACAGAAAACTGTCTCGATGCACCACAGCAGTTCACAACATAAAACCTGCACATGTAACAGAGGGTCAACAAGGCTTTTTACTACTGACTCATCCCACATAAAACGCTCGTATGACCCATCTGACTGACTGGCATTGAAGGATGCCGCGTTGCTCAAATTTCTTAACTCATAGTACCTCTCAAGGTTATCTGAATAATACATGGTACTCTTTATGTCAGGAGGAAATGCACCCTTTGCACTCATTGTCCACCTTGTCAGAACACAACACTTTGGGAGTTTATCAACTCTCAAAATCCCCAAAATAAAGAATATGTGGGAGCACGGTGTGCCCCTGCATTCTAGTTTTCTACAAGAGCAGCAAATTCCATACAACGAGTCATCCTTGAACTCACAAAGGACCTCACACTTTGTCTCTCTTTTATCTTGCTTAGCCACAATATATGGAACCAAATCACCTCCTCCATCTAGTACCTCAATGAGAATACACTTGCTTGCAGCTTGTATGCTCCATTTCACCACATCAAAGACTGTCGGTGTGAACACCTGTGCAGCATCTTTCTCAATGCTTGAAGCATTTGACTCTGTGAATGGAACAGACTGCGCTGCTACCCCGTCTAGCTTTGCCTCATTCTTGCGCAATCCTGAAAGACACTTGTCATAGTGTTGTAGCATGTCAAATAATGACATTTTACCATCAAGGTGCATATGCAGCTTAGAGTTAAGGCTCTCGCTCCTTTGGTTACTCCGCAGACCTAAGAAACACCGTCCCTCCTGATATGCGGCACACCATAGTCTCCTCATCTGATACATTTGATGCAACCAGCCCTCCTCACTTGTGACTTTATTCCTTTCTAAAAAGGCTTCCCACTTTGTCTCCAGCTCTTCTATGGGACAACAATCATATAGAAATGCTCTGAATTCTTCTTTAAGCTTGTCATTATGCAGATTACGATACACGTTCTGCTCGATATGCCATATGCATAGCCTATGGTTAGAATAAGGCCATACCACCCTGATTGCCCTCTGCATTGCAAGGTCTCCATCGGTTATTACAGATATCGGGTGCTTTTGGGCCATGGCTGTCGAAAAGGTCCGCAACATCCACTCATATGCCTCATATGTTTCATGAGAAATAATCCCACAGCCAAAAATAATAGTGCTTCTATGGTGATTCAACCCTACAAATGGCACAAAGGGCATATTGTACCGGTTAGTTCTGTATGTGCTATCAAAAACAACAACATCACCAAACTCTTGATAGTCAAGCCGACACTAACTATCACACCAGAACAATCCATTCAGATGTCCCTCCTCATCAACCAGGTACTTGAAGAAAAATTCAGGATCCCTCTCTTGTCGTGCCTTCATGTGACGGATCACCGTATCAGCATCGCCTGCAGCTATTGTCTCCTGCTTATGACTGTAGCAGAAATTATATATGTCCCTATCTGTGCATCCAACATTATCAAACCCACCATACTGCATTTCCAAAATATCCATGATCTCATACTTTCGGATCCCTGAAATTTGCATCTCTAGTATTGACGCTTTCTTCTCATCACTGATTCTCCTTTGTGAACGCAACATACAAGCATGCTCTCGTGTGGCCAAAGGATGGTTGTGTTCATCAATGAAATCATTGACATACCAGCGGCCAATTTCCATTTCCTGAACAATCACAATTCTAGCTTGGCATCCAACACGAGTGATATTCCGTGCCTTCCTCTTCCTATTTTCTTTACTCATGTACCTCTCTTCACGGAAACCTTGCCGACTACAGACAAATTTCCTTAGAACAATCTCATTGTTGGATTTATCCCACTCAACATAGTCTTTCCGCACACTAAACCCTTTCTCGAGAGCATACTTGTTATAGAACCCATAACCTTCATCTTCGCTGCCAAACACCTTGTTCACAATCTCATTGTACTCCGAGAGGGCCTCTACACTTAAATCAGTCATGTCGTCCTACCAAAGAGTTCAAGGAAACAAATAAGTCAACAAGCTATAGTTGTGGACAGCATGAAACCGATGTTACTCCGGCATACTAGAGACTGTTTCATAAAGCTTATCAACGCCCAGATGTAGTCAAACTGATTTTAGAATTACTTTCAACAAACTGAAACACCACTGCATCCATATATATTTATTAACTATGTACTATATGACAGCAACAAAGCTTTTATGGCTGGATTATAATGTACAATGACAAATTAGAGTGTTGAAGCATGCCACATGAAGGGGGTTGCAGAATAACGGACATCATGGCAACTTGGCTCGGTCTAGTGATCTACCAATTACTGGTTTTCTAAGACAATATTCCCAAAATAAAAACTTCAATCTCGGAATCATTTTGTGAGCAATATGATCTGTAAGCGGCTATGTTTCTTTCCTAATTCCAACTTCAGTTCCGCCATTTTAATACCTTGTGCATTGCAGGGTAAGAAAGGTTATGCCAAATTACCAGATGATGGAGCGATGGGCGTTGGAGACTCTGTCTGATCACCGTTAGTGCCCACAGCGACGGCTGTTTGCAGGATCGATCAGGTCGCCGCCGGCTGCCAATACAAAGTGGCCTGACAGAAAGGGAGAGTGTGAACATAGACCATCAGGGTCAATCCGGCACACACAGCAGATCGATGGGAATCAAATCGAGGCTCTTGTACCTGGTTCGCCTGGCTATTTCCAATCGTTGGATTTGCCTGAGACAGCCGAGGGAACAACGAGGCCACGGCCACGGCCACGATCTGCAGCGAGGGCGACCGGCAAGGAGGCCCCGGCGACGAGCTGCGACGAGGGTGACCAGCGAGGTGGACACGACGACGGGCTGCGGCGGGAGCGACGGGTGGGACAGAACAAGGAGCCACCGTGGGGAGGACCGGCGAGGAGGCCACGGCGATTGTCTCCAGCAAGGACGACCGGCGATGATGCCACGGCGACGTACACGGAGGCGGCGGCGGCACGGAGGCGGAGGAGACGGCGGCACGGAGGCGAAGTCTGCGGCGGGGACGGGCACAGCGACGAGAGGCGGCGGGGACGGGCGTCCAGGAGAGGCGGCGGGGACGGGCGTCGAGGAGGCCGCAACGACTATGGACTAGAGGGAGGCGGCGGCGGTGGCGGCACTGGACCAGACAAGGCGACGGCGGCGGACCAAAGGATGCGACGGCCGCGGCGGAGCAGAGGGAGGCGTCGCGGACGGAGGAACGCGATCTGAGACAGAACGGTCTCGCGTGGCCAATCGTGCGATGCAATGAATCAAATTCCCCTTCATACCCTTTTCAATTCTTTTTCTAAAAAACAAATACTTAGTTAAATACGCATTAAAATCAACGGCTAAGATTAATTATACAGAAAGTACCTCTTGGTACCTGCCAAGCATTGTAAAAGGCCTCCTAACTTTTACTCCAATATGCAGTTCTCTTCCTTACTCTTTTTTTGACATTCATTATGGTTTCCTGCATGATTAGGAGAAAATAATGTACAGCTTGTACCATCTGAAAATTCTGCCATAATCTGCAGCCACACAAAGTAATGATATTTTATTAATGGTTTCAAGAAAATTCCTCTTCATTTTTCAACCTTCCTGTTTGATGGGAGTAGTTTTCAACAGTTTCGTTAACAGATCAGGGGCCCCATCACATCTTATTGAATTGGACCTTGAGTTATCCGCACAAAACAATATGCTGTCACATAAGGAAATATTCCTCAGATTTATTTAGTCCACCTCTCCCAAGTTATTGTCTTATCTCTTGCGCCTGCCTCTCCCGGTCTGCCCCCACAATCTCTCTCATTGCATTGCACAGCGCTATTAGCCCCCAATTTAGGTAGGGTCAAATGGCTCATGACGCTGCCATTTCTGTCATTTTAATGGGGTGACGTGGCAGGTGAACACTGCGAGGCCTGCCGCAGCACGCATTTGCGTGAGGGCTGTGCAGCGCCGATGCAGAAAAGGGGGATGCAAACAAACGCAACGCATCGCCGTACATGCGTCCCCGTGGTCTTGTCTCGGCGATGGACAAACGGGCCGAAGAAACAGATCGAAATTAGTACTAACCTATTTTGTTTGGATTGGAAGAAGAAAAAAGATCAAGCTCTGGATCTTTGGACAGAGAGACTACTTGAACTTGGGAGATTTCAATGAAGTTCACCAAGTGTTTCAGACACTTTCCGAGAAAAAAAAAATCTGAGGGGCCGTTTCTTTACTGACAAGCACGCCCAGCATTAACAACTGGATTTAACCAGGCGCATGATCCACCTGCATTTTCTCTACGCTGCTCATCTTTGCAAAAAATAAAAATAAAAAAATGAGGTGTCCGTTCACTGAAAAGACGAATCCGCTCGACTCAATCATTGGATCATTTGTTCAGCAGGAGTGGACGACAAGATCGTGCTGCGCCTGCCAAGCACACAAAGGTCGACAGCAAATCTACCCCCTGCCGTGTGCCGCCGTGGAGCAGGAATCTACCGCCGTGTGCGCATGGGAGGGGCTCCGACGCGAGCGATGGCCGCCGGGCGGTAACACACAACACAAGGAGGTCGCGAGCTGCGAGGGCGGGGGGAAGAGATGGGCAGTGAGGAAGATAAGGACCCGCCCACCGTTTGGAAGCGCGCACACACAAACCAACACTGACATCACAGGGGCGCACCGGCTCAGGGAGCCAGGGAAGGAGAGGCAGAGACCTCTTTAAGATCACCACGCTCTCCCAACCCTCTCCTCCCCACTGCTCTCTCTCTCTCTCTCTCTCTCTCAAGCTGAATTGTGTTACTCTTAGACTACTGAGGTCGTAGGTGACAAGCAAGCAATTGAGGTGTTAAATTCTTGCTTGAGGTGCAGCGAGGCACGCTAGTGCGAGCAAGCTGAACTGCAAAGGTGCCTTGAGGGTCTTGCCAAGGCTCGCGAGGTCCCATTTTGCTTCTCCCCTTGAGCTTGCGGTTGCGTTTGAGTGCACCTCTGAGGCTTCTGATTGGCCCTCGCGCTCTGTACTTAAGCTCACGGTCTCGTCCATGGCGTTGGGGCTTGCTGGTTCTTGCTAGCTGCTGCTGCTTCTTGTTCATCTGACCGAAGGTAGAAACATGATCAGTCTCTGGATTCGTTAAAAGTCGCTTCTTTCTCGGCAAATTTGATCAGTCCAGTTCCCGAAACGAACATAGCAAGTTGACACTCCTTTCGTGCTGCGTGCTGTCTGTTCGTGCAGAGGAGAGTGTCGTGAAGTTTGTCTTGGTCCAGTGTTCTTGGCATGTTCTTGAGATCGAAGATCCAGGAGATGATCCTGAGAAGGAGGTCCAGGTCGATGAACAACACCACCGGCGCGCATCGGAGCCACGCCCCCGATCAGCTCGCGATCTCGTCGACGGCTCCATGCGACGGCGACGGCGCCGGCGCCGGCAGCAAGAGCGCCACCGCGCGTGCCCTGTTCGCCTCTCCGAGGCTGCTGCACTCTTCCTCCCTGCCCACCGGCACCGTCGTCTTGTCCAAGAGCCCCGCGACGCCAGACGCCGGCGAGTCCGAGACGACGGCCTTCTCCATGAGCCCGACCTCCGTGCTCGACGCGGCGTCCTTCAGGTCCGGCGGCGGCTCCGATGCCGTCGGGAATAGCAAGCGCCGGCCATGGCGGGACAACGCCCTGCACGGCCTCGCGGGCGCGCTGGACTGCAACGACCAGCAACAGCAGCAGCAGGAGGGGATCGTCCTCGCCGCGACGTCGCCATCGCTGCTGATCAGGTCGTGCTCCCTGGACCGCCGCGTCGAGTTCGGCGTCAAGAACAAGAGCTCGTGGCTGCCCCTCCGCGCCTGCAGCGGCCGCGAGGACGCGTCGTCGCCAGCGCTGGCGGCAGAGGATCCGTGGGAGATGGAGCCCTCGTCGGAGGACTACACGTGCGTCATCTCCCGCGGGCCCAACCCCAGGACGGTGCACATCTTCGGAGACCGCGTCGTGGAGGCCGACGACGCCGAGAGCTCGCCGCGGCCGATCAACCTGCCGGCGTGCGGCGACCGGGGCTTCTTGAGCCTGTGAAGGATCGATGCCTAGGTAAAGAGATTGAGTCTGCTGAGTGCTAGTATTATTAAGTTCAGCCTTAATGCTGTTGTGTTGTATTGATTGTTCTTCGATCTGATCAGATGATCATAGGTGTTTTGTTGATCAGACGATGTACTAGACGTTTTGTTCAGGTTGAGCTGAAGCTGTCGTATAAATATGAGTAAATTTCATCATATTGTTACTACTTACTAGAGAATCTTGCAAATTCTCAACATCTCCTGGGAGTTGAACTACTCAAGTCCTGATTCCTGAATCAAATTTGTGTCTGCAAACAGCACAGGCAGATCAACTCTGAACAGAGATTCAGGCCTTGTTTAGATCGCCAACTTTCGCCAACTTATTTTGCCAACTTGTCACATCGAATGTTTGGACACTAATTAGGAGTATTAAACATAGGTATAAAAATAAACTAATTACATAGATGGACTCCACATCGTGAGACGAATCTATTAAGCCTAATTAATTCGTCATTAGACACTGTCGTGCTACAGTAACCCGTCATTAAAAATGCACTAATGACGGCACATATTAGGCTTAATAGATTCGTCTTACGATGTAGAGTCCATCTGTGTAATTAGTTTTATAATTAGTCTATATTTAGTACTCCTAATTAGTGTCAAAAGGATGGATGTGACATTTCGCCAACTTTCACCAACTCATCTAAACAGGGCCTCAGAACACTTCAAGTTCAGACAGCAGTTCAGAAACCCCTCTGCAATCCTGACAGAAACGCCAGACTACTTCCCAACAAATTGAGCACGAAACAACACTAAATTTCCATATGAAACTACTACACTCGAGTCTCTAGATCATGAATGCAAGATGAGGCGAGTCCGTCCCCAATCATTGATGAGTTTTTATCTTGCGTCATTAAACCCATGGAAACGAGCCCCAATGATTGGTGTCTCTTGTGGCGAGCCCTGCCTTGCCCTGCCCAGCTCTCGCCCAGACCAGACGATCGATCGATCGGGCGGGGCCCAGTGGGGCGTACGCCCACTTGAACGGTGCCTCGTCGCCGTCGAGGGCCCCGTCGCGGGCTCAATTCACTCAGCAAGCGGCTGCAGCTGACCCGGCGGACCCGTGTCCCTGCCCTGTGGGGCCAGGCTCCCCATGCTCCATTTGATCTCATCTGATCTCCGTAGTGTTTCGGTTTCTCTGTCAAGCTTCCTTTCCGTGACGCCGACCCGGCTTGAAACCGACGCCCATTTCATTTTTCTAGCGACTGTACGTATCAAATGCTGTCAGCTGACCTGGTGTTTAGGGCATTTGCCTGAGCATTGAAACCTCTCTCTCTCTTGCAGGCCATCATATTCGTGATGATGGATTTATGATATGATAATGAGCTTGAGCAGTGCGCACCGAGGCATTCTTTTCTCATGAGTTTTAGCTTCGGTTGTGCAGTGAAATTATTGTAAAATGGTTCAGCTAGATTTTAGTAGGTGTACCTTTTCTGGGGTGGTGACTCGGCGGTGCAATTGTTTTTTTTTAAATCTTTAATTTAATGGGGAAAAAATGGATGCTCAAGCTGTGGCAACATCCATCACAAACTCACAATATTCGTCGCTGTCATGCACTGATGTAAGGCTTTGAAAGTTTGATGTATGCAGTTGTTCTCTGCTTCCTCTTCTGCTTTTTTTTTTTGGTCTTGTTACAAATTTGGAGTCTAGAATATAGTGTGTGATGTGAAATTAATATTGTACACATAAAACGTGTACAAACATATCTGCGCTATGCGCGTCCAGGCCAGTACATGGCGTACAGATTTTGCCCGGCTTTACTGACTGCTGACTCCACGCTCCACAACACAATCCTCTATCAGGTCAAGTTTCACTATATATCAAGCCACAGAAGTGCAAAATATCTCAAGTCTACAGAACATAGCAACTTAACTGTAGAAAAAAAGGTAGTAAAAAACAGATTAAAAGCGGTCAGGAGAAACCATTCCTAAATCAATTCAATGTCATTTCCGTAATATTGGATAATGTTAGCAACTTAATTCAATGTCATAAATTTACCATTACACCAAATTTAGTCAGCAATAGAAGGAAATTTCTCCCATCAAAACCTTGTAAGCCATTCCATAGATGGCGAATGAAGTTGTTTCTGTAATGAACTGTCAGTTTTGATATTTACAACGTTCAGAAACCAGCTAACCCATTCAGAAACTAGTGTTGTCAAGAATGAAGAGAGCAACTATTAGCATACTGAAGTGAAACCCTCCAGATCTTGGATCATTAATGAACCTGTAGATCTTTCAAGACCAGATATAAATATGATTTCTGTCCGAGGTGGCAAGGGGTCCTAGCCCACACCATGCACTTGCGAGAACTGGTGAAGAATGGCCCTCCAGAATGGTTGGCGTCTCATTCTTCAATCTTGACCATATGTAAACAGATCCATCAGAAGAACCAGCAGCAATGCAATTGTCATCAGGGCTTATACAAGGTTTGCCCCAGCTGCCCACCACTCTGTTACCCGTGGCCCTGAATGTTCCACAAACCTCCAATGTTCTAACATCAAAAAGGTTGTGCACGTTATCTCTCCCACTTGTAAGAACAAAATTTTTGCTTCGGGATACACAGACCGAGGTGACATCAAGATGAGCAGCTATCTGTGTAGTGCATTTCCCACTACGGATGTCCCATAGTCGAAGATTTCCATCTCTATGACCTGAACAAATGATGTCACCATCAATGAAAGCTAGTGAGTTGGGGTTGCTTGCTGACATTATTGTGCTTTTGCAGAAACCTGTCTGGAGATCCCAAATCTTGATAGTCCGATCGTTGGATGAACTAGCAACAACACAGCTCTTCACCCAGCTTGCATCAACGGAAGAAACATTTTTTGTGTGACCAGTCAGAGTGTGACGAGGACGTCCCCCATTTACTTCCCACACAAACAGCTTATTGGAGCTACAGGCAGCAACCACAAACTTATTATCATTCGTCACAGCAAGATCATTAACAGAACCCAATACACCATGTAGAGTGGAGGTCAGGGCACCAGTATATGCACCCCATATCTTAACAGTTTGATCCTGACCGCCACTAATTAGCTTGTCTGAGTTATGCTCGAACATCAAAGATCCACATCCACCGTCATGAGCACGAATCGTGATTGTGCATGTTGATGGGATTGGTGTATCCATATAACCAGCTTCAGAACGCCGTATGATGCCATCAGCTTCTTGCTGTGCATTGTGCTGTATACCACCAACTCCAGCTGTCTTTAGCTTTAGAACCATCTCCTCATACATCGCATTGGCCTAGATAATCATTTTACAACCATTAAAGCAGTAACTATACATGCCAGCGCTATGGATACAGTTTTAGACAAACACTTAACAGATGTTTCAAGAGAGCTGTAAGGTTCACTATTAAGGATGATGCTTCAGCAATTGATGCAAATTATAGAACTAAACTAAAACAAAAATCTATTGAGAGGAGTACTATACTGCGCTGAAGTCTTATGGTATGGTTAGCACGCTTGTTTTGCCATAATCTCCGATTTTCCAATGGTTATCAAGGATCATTGCAACTATGATAAACGAATATATATATTGCAAACAGGTAAAAATAATTTCTCTACGATATCAGTTCCAGTTGCTCAGTAGGCAAGCCACAAGCATAATGCTTGAACAATCCGTTATTTCAGATATCGTATATTAGAAGCATGCACTTTCAGCAATAAAAGGAAAACAAGGTACCTCATTGAGCCTCTCTGCATCCTTCATCTTCTCTAGCATCCATCGATCAATCAGACTCTGGTTCTCATCCTCTGCAACTTTAAGTTTTGTTAATGCCTGTTCAAGTTCGGCTTTAACTGACTGGTGCTCTTGAATAAGAAGATCTAAGGCTTTTGTTTTTTCATCAAGTGACTGTTTTAGCTGCACATTCTCTTCGCTGCAAAATAGCTTGCACAAGCATTGAGTGTCATGTTCTTCACAACTGTGAGCAGGATTAGCAAAAAATAATCACATTTAATACCTCGTCTTCTCAAGTTCAGCCTGCAAACTTGTAACCATTTCTTCTTTCTCTTTGAGCAGTGCTTTGGATGCTTTACCCTCTCCTATTTCGGTTACAAGCTGCTCTGAGAGCCGGGACTGTGCCTTGTAGCACTGCTGCAGCTCCAATTCGTGCTTTTCAGCCTTCTCCTTCCACTCCAAAGCCTACAAGGAGTTAAACAAAACAACCTCTTCTTCACTAAACACCCAATACATCGTGCAAAATTCTTGAAAAAAAAAGCACGGAAGTTTCGGCGAGACAGGCACTTGAATTGAGAAGGCTGAAGGCCCAAGTAATACTCCATCACTGATACAAATTCGATTGCAGATTTCAATGTTCAATCAAACAAGGGGTAGAGGCCAAATCTGGGTAAAGGGAGGGAGGCAAAGACGAGTATAGGAGATTGGCCTCACGTGGGCAGCGAAGGGGCGGGTCAGCGCCTCGATGGCCGGGCTGTGCGCCCCTTCCTCAGCGAGGTGCCTCCTTTTCAGAGACCGCAAGGCACGCCGGATCGCCGCTCTGCCGGCCTCAGCCTCCGCCATCGTCCTGCGCACACGGCAACATCAGCAAACCGCTCCCCCGTTGTCAGGCAAACTTCAAGGAAGAAAGCGAATTACTCGCCGAGTTGAAGGATTCCTCACATTCTCAAGCGGATTTCGGCGGCCGCTGGGGCGGGAGGAGGCCGCGCGTCCGGTGGCTTCAGTTCTCGGCAAGGGCGGCTCGGTTCTTCGGGCTTCGTTGGAAACTGGCTAGGGGGGGAAGAGGAAGACGGCGAAGAGGAGAGGAAACCGGAGGCGGCGTCCGGGCCGCGAGTTGGACTCGGACCCGTCTTGGGTAGTGTGGGCCGGGCTAAAGAAAATTAGGCTTGGACACAGTAAGGGCCCACGGGCTTAGGATCAAGCCCATTCATTACATGAACTGGACTGTGGGAATGGAATATTCCGGGCTTCGCGGCCACGCATGGTTTTCGTCTCCGGTAACTCCGCGGCCTCGCTTTCCGGCGAAAGCCTCGGCCGCCGCCTCCTCCACCCCCACGTCTCGCCCCCCGCCGCCCCGCGAGCGCATTGGGTCGGTTGATTCCTCTCCCCTGCTTCCCTGCGCCATCAAGCGGGTTCCAGGCGCCTCGCCGCCGTCGAGTCCTGAAAGGTGACGTGCAGCGGAGGGAAGGAAGGGAAGATAACATATAATGGCGGTTACTGTCCTGCTGCGCCGAAGGGCGCTCTCGTCGCCCTACGCTATCTCCTCGTGTCGAAATGGTTCGTGATGCCTTCTTCCCTGTCGCACGGCTGGTCGGTTGGTTGTTCATTTGCTTGGCTCGTGTGCCATGTGTTCGACGAAACGCCAAAACTAGGCGCGTTATCTGCAGGCAGTACTGATATGTGTTGATGCAGTAGATCATACTTTTGGAGAAATTTAGATTGTTAGGGTTCAAGATTGTGGTCTCATTGTTGGTGTATCTGGCATGTATGCAGAGCAGAGTACAGTATTGTAGCTGTGTTATTGTTCTGTATAACCCTGCCTTTTCGCACTTCATCTTTTTGTCCAGTGTTAAATCTGATGTTGGATCTGTCCAGTATACCGTTGTTACATAACCATAGTTCCTGTCTGACAAACTCCTTTCTCTGTACAGCTGTTTACGTTTGCTGCCCTTTCTCCAATTCCGATCTACATTCAATGGTGAATTCTACTAACTTAAGGTTTTGGAGGAGCTACCACAACTCGGGAAAGTTTGATTTGACTGATATGACGTAAGAATAGTTTTATATTCCATTATTTTGTTAAAAATTCAAGTTTTTTCTTCATATTCTTGTTTGGCCAGTTGGGCATACACGAGTTCATGCAATTGTACAACTTTTTCTAAAATAAATGTCTAGTCAGGATGCTGTAACCTGACAGCATTCATCATGACAGAAAAAATGAACTCTGATAAGTAATGTATTGTGGTGGCTTGAAGTATAGAAATTATTGAAAGCAACAAGGATGCACTTATATTATTGTTCACTAAATTCCTCGTACAAATGATTATACCTTTCTTTTTTGGAGATAGAGCAATGATTGTACTGAAGAGTAGTGTGAATCTTAAGATTTATTACATGCTACTCCATCCGTTCCAAACTATTAGTCATTCTGGGTGTCATTTTGAGTGTCTAAATTCATAACATCTTCTATGAATCTAGACATATACTTGTCTAGATTCATAGTATATTCAGTGAATCTGGTAAAAAGCCAGGATGGCTAATAATTTGTAACGGAGGGAGTAACATTTAGTGGAGAAGGCCACAGGTTTTTATTTACCACCCATGTATACTTAAATTAAGTTGTGTGATATCTTGAATAATAGGCATCCCCATATGTGGTACCCGAAAGCTCGAGAAAAGAAGCGCAATGTATATTTACATGTAGGTCCTACAAACAGTGGGAAAACTTATAACGCTCTCAAGAGACTGGAAGCAAGCTCTTCGGGTACTATTTTGATCTACCTGGTGATACTAAAGAAAGTACAGTTTACCATTTTACTGTGTTTGTTTTGAATTGTCATGAAATGTCATAGGTGTGTACTGTGGACCTCTGAGATTGTTGGCACGGGAGGTAGCCCAAAGGCTAAACAAAGTTAACGTTCCTTGTAACTTGATTACTGGACAAGAAAGGGATGAAATTGAAGGCGCAAAGCATAACTCAGTAACAGTTGAAATGGCTGATGTGGTAACTGAGTATCAGTGTGCTGTTATTGATGAAATCCAGGTACTTAAAGCAAATGCATTTAACAGACTATGAGTTTGGGAGGTGTATGTTCATACTACAGATAGGAAGCTTGAAAGTCGTGGAAATGTTTTTTTAATGAATAATCCAAACAACTGTGTTTCACACTTCAATAAAGAGTTCTTTGGATATCCCCCTTCTTCCTAATCTTGTCTTCTTCCTTGGAATAGATGGTTGGCTGTAAATCAAGGGGATTTTCATTCACACGCGCACTTCTGGGACTTTGTTCTGATGAACTTCATATTTGTGGTGACCCAGCTGCTGTTCCTCTTATTCAGCGAATTCTCGAAGCTACTGGTGATTTAGTTACGGTAATTAGATGAACTAACTGTATACTGCTGCCACTCCTTAGTACTATATTACTTAAATTCTTTTTCATATATGATAGTTGTGAATTCGAAATGTATTAACTGCCATGTTGCTCAGCCAGTATAGTACCGTTATGGAGTTAAATTTTTTGTCCCCCATATACAGACAGTTAAGTTCTTGTACAAGGGAGAGAGATATGATGAAGTTGCCTCCTATAGTATAAGATAAAAAAATCAGCAAGAACATTATCCCATTTTCTTGCAAGCATAGCTGCCTTGAAAAATTAAGGTTTCAAATTTTCAACACTT
Source organism: Digitaria exilis (assembly GCA_015342445.1). Classification (NCBI taxonomy): domain Eukaryota; kingdom Viridiplantae; phylum Streptophyta; class Magnoliopsida; order Poales; family Poaceae; genus Digitaria; species Digitaria exilis. The sequence continues at coordinate 832,793 of JACEFO010000302.1, forward strand.
TGACTTAAGATATGCAACAATTTTCTGGGATTGTCATATATGAATATTATACATTTGATTTAATATCATATTTCTTGGATAACATTATTGTGCTACTCGATTTGGCCCTTTCCCCACTTATGCTGTAACCATCTTATTACCTCCCATAGTCACAGATAACTAGATAAATGGCACGGGCATTGCCATGCTCACCAAAACATGAGTCTTGATCTTTAATTTCTCTTTAAATATATTTGTAACATCTTGTAGGAGTGTTTTTTAGGACAGCACTTCCGTACGCCAGATGTAAGTATTCATAAATATATCGTTTTTTTGGTGTTCTTGCCCTTAGCCCCTTATTATGAAGTGCAACTGTGATTTTGCCCTTGTTTTTTAGAACTTTGTGGACCATTGATTAGGGGCAAAATTGCATCAACTTGTGAACAGATAAGGGTAAATTCACAAAGTTAAAAAATCGAGGGAAAAATCACAATTACATATCAAAATAAGGGGTAAGAACACAAATGCCCTTAAATATATTGATGGTTAATACTAAAAAATGCTGAATGTTCTGAAACATCAGTTGTACTATATTACTGGATGGAGTAAAAACACCTTTGGGGCATTTTTGAGGGATGGTTTCGATACACACACCCATTCCCCGTGTGGATTTGGCGTGTGGGGGGTGGGGGTGAGGGGTAAATTAGTTCATTACTTCATTACCTCCTTAAACGACAAGGCGAATGTTTATCCAAATTAGCCCTTAGCTACATGCATTATTACACAGCTTTTGTTGTGCTGCCTTTACCTTGTACTTGCAAAGAATATCCCAAATGGACTTGAGAGGTTTGCTCAAATGATTTTGTTCTTCTGTTGCCCAAATAAAATTGCCCTGCATATTTTTTTAATTAACTATGCTAAAGTACTGATGCAGGTACCACATATTGTCATCTAGAAAATATCCTTATTTATATATTCTTTGTTGCTGAGCAGGTTCAACATTATGAGAGATTATCTCCTTTGGTTCCTCTGAAGTCTCCACTTGGATCTTTTTCTAACATCAAGGCAGGGGATTGTTTAGTAACGTTCTCGAGACGTGAGATTTATACTCTCAAGGTTGGTATTACTGAACTGGCCATTGCAGCATTGCTTTATATCATACTCCTATAATAACATTTGTTTGATGTATTCCATATATCTAAGAGAGCAAATGTAGAATCTCCCTCTAAATTCTTGAAAAATAAAAATAAATTCAGCAAATCAAAGCGTAGTAATCTGATCTGAGGATAGCAATTTAGCAAACATCGAAATATATTTGTTCACCTTATTTTTTTCGTAAAATTTAGACTAATTAAATACTACAGGTAAAGTTAAGTCATGAAACAGATAATGCAGGTCCACAACCATCTTCTACAGTGAAAACAGTAGTTAAGCCAGGAGCAGATCCAATGTACAAGGACCAGTAACTGCAACAAGGCTTACTAACTTTTCCCCTATACCTCATAACCTTAAAATTCATATTGATCTACAAACAAGAGATTACAATCCATATCAGATCATTAAAAAAGCATTTTCTAGTAGATGAAGCGAACATCATGTTTCGGCTACCTTTCTCATGTTGCAATTTTTATGCATTCAGAGAAGAATTGAAAGGGAGGGAAAACATCTTTGCTCGGTGGTCTATGGCTCATTGCCACCAGAAACTCGAAGAAAGCAGGTACGTTTTTTATTTGGGGTATTTACTATCGTACCAGTATATCTTCTGCCTCATTGATGCCATACCTCCCATATGGCCTTATTAACATTACCATGCATAGCAGCATGTGTAAGATGTTTGCGTAGTACTCGATAAACATTGCGCAATGCTCATCCATCATCGATGCTTGGACTTTATGGCACATAGCCCACCATTACCATTTTTTTTTTCTCGGTTTGTATAGTTAACTCGCAACTCACCTGCTCATTAAGGATATGTCCAAGGATGCTATGACATGTGTCTGGACTTGCGATGGCGACACCACTGACTTCCCTATTAGGATAGGCATACATCAAGGGTCAGCATTGAGCCCTTATTTGTTCGCTTTGGTGATGGATGAGGTCACTAGGGATATACAAGGGGATATCTCTTGGTGCATGCTCTTTGCTGATGACGTGGTGCTAGTCGATGAGAGTAGGGAAGGTGTTAATGAGAAGCTAGAGCTATGGAGACGCACTTAGAGTCGAAGGGGTTCAGACTTAGCAGGACCAAGACTGAGTACATGATGTGCAATTTTAGTGGGACTAGGCACGAGGATGGAGACGTTAACCTCGACGGACATGTGGTGCCCCAAAAGGATACTTTTCGGTATTTAGGATCGATGTTGCAACAGGATGGCGACATTGATGAAGATGTTAAGCATAGAATCGCAGCAGGCTGGATGAAGTGGCGTCAAGCCTCTGGCGTCCTCTGTGATCGGAGGGTGCCACAAAAGCCGAAGGGGAAGTTCTATAGGACGGCGGTTCGACTGGCGATGTTGTACGGGGCGGAATGTTGGCCTACTAAAAGGCGACATGTCCAGCAACTGAGTGTAGCAGAGATGCGGATGTTGCGATGGTCTTGCGGGTACACAAGAAGGGATAGAGTTCGGAATGAAGACATTCGGGAGAAGGTCGGGGTGGCACCCATTGAGGAGAAATTGACCCAACATCGGCTGAGATGGTTTGGACATGTCCAACGGAGGCCCCCTGAGGTGCCGGTGCGTATTGGGGTCCTAGGGTGGGCCAATAATATAAAGAGAGGTAGAGGTAGACCTAGATTGACTTGGGACGAGGCGGTAAGCAGAGACCTTAAGGAGTGGAATATTTCCAAGGAGGTAGCTTTTGATAGGAGCGCTTGGAGACTAGCTATCAACGTTCCTGAGCCTTGAGCTTTGTTTCTTGGGTTTCATCTCTAGCCTACCCCAACTCGCTTGGGACTAAAGGCTATGTTGTTGTTGGTTGCATTCTTGGCTGCCATAAAAGTATCCTTTCTAGTCGTTCATGCATTATTCTTGATGATGCATTGATTCCATGAGAATTAACCTATTCTTTAAGTTTGCAGGCAACAATGTTTAATGATGAAAGCAGTGACCTTAATGTCCTTGTAGCTAGTGATGCTATTGGAATGGGTCTTAATCTGAACATTTCCAGAATTATTTTTTCAACAATGATGAAGTTTGATGGCTTCAGCCACAGGGAACTAACTGTGTCCGAAATCAAACAGATTGCTGGTATTGATTTTTTTTTTTCCTTATCATCTTTACCCGCAGCAGTTTCTTTTCTGCCCCTTTAGTTTTCCCTGATCCCCCGTGCTTTTGACTGCAGTTCAATTATGCATATTTTACGTGTTTTGACCTTTTTATAGGCAGGGCTGGGAGGTATGGTTCTAAGTTCCCAGTTGGAGAAGTGACCTGCCTAGATTCTGGAGATCTCCCATTACTGCACTCGTCTCTGAAGTCACCTTCCCCCATTATAGAGGTAATATCTCATTACTTCACAAAGAATTGATTTCCAGCTGTATGAAGGAAGCAAAAAGTTTTATATAGTTAATAAATAGCACAAACAACCACAGATGCTTACATGGCTTTTCTGCAGCGTGCTGGACTTTTTCCTACATTCGATGTATTATCTTTATATTCACGATTGCATGGAACTGACCTTTTTCATCCTATACTGGTAAGCTAAACAAGCCATCTCTTGTGCTATGTTATATGATATAAAATGTCTCAACACAAGAATTTAGATATTAGCCAGTGATGTTTCAGCGGCAAGTTAAAATGTTTTACTTGTTCAGACTTCTGCTATTCAGCTTGAGTTAGCTTGTTCAAAATAATTTAAGTAGACTTAGCTTTTTGTCTATCTGTTTCTCTTGAAAATCTTGTTATCATATTTAGTTGGAATAAGTCTACGTTACCCCCCTCATCTCTTGCACAAGTCTAGACTTCAACCTCCTTCTCTTAAACCGGATAAAATACCCCCTCAAAGTGTGCAAACCAGTCAAGAGACCCCCCTGACCCCAACAGACCCTGGTTTTGGTCCAACGTGGCAGCCACGTTGCCCAGTCCACCTCCAGGTCAGCCACGTCGCCCAGTCTCTCTCTGCTCTCTCTGTCTCTCGTGTTCACAGTTCTGTCCCGACGCTCTTCATCCCTCCATCTCCTGCCGTGCAGAGCAGCAAGCACAAGCAGGGCCGCAGCAGCAAGCACAGACGAAGCCACTGGCCGCAGCAGTGCACCCGTGCGGAGCAGCAAGCACATGTGATCGGCGGCGGCATTTGCGTGCACGCCCGGGCGGAGCAGCAGTAGCAGCATGCTGTTTCGGTTCAAGCGAGCATCGGCGGCAGCCGGTGCCGCTCCCGTGCACGCCCATGCGGAGCAGTAGCAGGCCAGCAGCACGCACAGCTCGCTCGCCCGTTCGGCTGGTGGTAGCTGCTCCGCCGAGCTCGGACCCAGCCATCGATGGGTTCGCCGGGATGCCGCCAGAGATGGAGGGAGAAAATCAAGAGAAAGAAAGACGGCGGCGGGGAAGACCAAACCGTTGCCGTTGGGATCCACCAAATCGAGCCGCCGCCGGCGGGATCCACCAAATTAAGCTCGCGGCCGCCGGAATCCGGCAGCCCGGCCTCGCTGCGCCTTCCTCGCGCAGAGCAGGCGCTGCCTGCTCCCCCTTCCACACGGTGGTGGTGGTGAGGGGCGCGCGAGAGCAGGGGAGCCACGGCAGGCGGCCGGAGCAGCGGAAACGACGGCGCGGGAGCAGGGGACGAAGAGAGGAGGAGGAGGAGCAAGATAGAGAGAGGTGTGACCGGGTTGCTGACGTGGACGACGAGAGGCCTGACGTGGACGCCATATGTGATGAAAAACAGCTTTAGGTGGGCCTAGGGGGGTCCAATATCTGGTTTTGATAGTTTGAGGGGGTGTTTTACCCGGTTTTATAAATGAGGGTTGAAATCTAGACTTTTGCGAGAGATGAGGGGGGTAATCTGGACTTATTCCTATTTATCCCATTAAATGTATATCTCTACAAAAAAAATTTCCCTGGTCAGAATATGTGTGCTGAAATGGTTTGGTCATGTCCAATGGAGGCCTCCTGAGACGCCTGTGCTTAGTGGGGTTCTAAAGCGGGTCGATAATGTAAAGAGGGGTAGAGGTGACCTAAACTGACTTTGAACGAGTCGGTGAAAAGATATCTCAAGGAGTGGAATGTTTCCAAAGAAGTAGCTTTTGATAGAAGCGCTTAGAGACTAGCTATCAGAACCTTGATCTTTGTTTCTTGGGTTTCATCTCTAGCCTACCCCACTTGCTTGGAACTAAAGGCTATGCTGTTGTTGTCGGAATATGTGTGCTAGTTTTCTTTTCGTTATCCTCCTGCAGGAACGCTTCTTGGAGAAGGCTAAACTATCTCCAGACTATTTTATCGCTGAATGTGAAGATATGTTGGTAAGTCTTTCCACAAATCTTTTTTCTTTATTTGATCAAATCTTCTACGAAGTAAATTATAATAAATCAAAATCTGATCATCTGGGCAGGGCAGGAATACAGTGAATGCCCTCTGAAAAACAATAATATTGTATTATCTTTATAAGGATAGCGATTTGTTTTTGGGTAGATCATGTTTTCTCTTGAGTTACAAGTATAATATTTTTGTAAGTGTTATTTCTTTCATTGTTAACAGAAGGTTGCTGCTATTGTTGATGATTTACCTCTGGGGTTGTATGATAAATACCTCTTCTGTATCAGGTGATCTGTATTACTGTGATATCATACCAACCTATCCTTTTGTATGTGTTATACTGTTTGAATTTTATTGCACCAACACTTGTGAAATACTGTTCCCTAATTACTTTCTGGCACTTTCTATTGCAGTCCAGTGGACTTGCGTGATGATATATCTGTCCAGGGGTTAGTTCAGGCAAGCATTTCTGTCCTACTGTGTTTCCTTGTTATATTTCTGTGGATTTAGGACACAATGTTTCTAATTTGTTAAATGCACAGTTTGCAGAAAATTATGCAAAGAAAGGCATTGTTCGACTCAAAGAGATATTTACCCCTGGAACATTACAGGTTCCTAAAACACACAATCAGCTGAAGGAACTTGAATCAGTTCACAAGGTTATTGCACCTAATTCTTCTTAGATACCGTTAGATGTTGGTTTATCAGTGCTACGTTTCTACTGTATGTGTTGTCAAAATTCTTCCAGATGCAAATTCCTTTGTTTTTTCTACTTATATTCTGCAAATGGAGTTATGATGGATTTGAACATTATATATTGTTTCTAAAACAATCTTTAATCTACCATACATGTATTCATACAAGTGTTCATGTCGCAAATTCAATCTATGCTAGAGGGAAAGAAAGGTAATATATTGATAAGTATTGTCCAGAAAATGAAGTTTTGTTTTTGTTCATCCCAGTGCAATTCAAATTTGGATTTTAAATTTGAAACTTGATCCAAAATCAGACTAAACCTTGAAAGTTCATTCTTGAGCTGATCTTATGCCACCTGCTTTTGCAAACAAAGTATATTTGTTGATAGTTTCTTATGCATAAATATATCCAAAATAGCAGTACATATGTCGAGCAGGCCAAACATGGATATATATAGCAGGTACAAACAATAATTGTTATTAATTCATATAGCAGCTACTACGCACTGAATGAAAGTGCTGAAAATGGATCCATGATTTCATTTGTGCTACTTAATTCAGTGAGATCTATCCTTTTACTATTAAAGGGAATTGACTCTTCTAGATATTAATTTATGGTAAAAGTTTTTTGCAAAAATTTTGTGGGTCATATCCACATTCGATTTATCTAGACTACTCTTCAGATAATTGTGATGATATTTATCACCGTTTTTTGTGGTGATCACCATAGGTCCTAGAGTTGTATGTGTGGTTAAGCTTCAAAGTGGAGGATTCCTTTCCAGACCGTGAAGTGGCCGCTTCCCAAAAGGCAATATGTAGCATGTAAGTGCTTAGATCCTTGTAGACCTCTTTTTTGGCCATTTGGTAGATCAATTCAGTGGATATCTCATTACTGGAATTATCAGGTTGATCGAAGAATATTTGGAGAGGTCAGGATGGCAGCCACAAGGACGAAAAAAGTTTTTGGTTGGTCCACAAAAGCTGCTTCGAGAGTATGATGCATCGCAAATGTATGCTATCTTTAATCTCTAGAAATGTCTACTATTATTTCCAGTAATTGGGATGACAGCCCTAGCAGGCTAGCACTCTAGCAGCATCTTGTAGCTAAAATAAAGTTTATCATCTTCCCTAAAATCCACTCCACTCATTTTGTAAATGGGAGCAATGCATTGAGTTTTCAATCTGCAAAACACTGAATCTTCCATTTTAATGAGCAGGAACAAGCAATCCACTCCACTCATTTTTAAAAAGTCGCTTGTGTTAAATTTTCCATTTCATTTTTATCTGAGATAGTGCCCATGCACTGAATCTTAATAATTGATCCCTCCCTGGTTTTAAGAACATCTCTTTCTTGATATAACCATCTTGAGTTTAATGAACAGGAACAAGTACTTTCAAGAAATTAATACAAGACCAAAATAGAAGGCCTGAACAAGAGAAGGGTTCCACCAAATTCAGACCAGATTTTGCGCAAGCATGTTCTACCTTTCTGATTTGGTTATCAGATCATAATCAAGGAGCAAAAAAATGTTTTGGATGATGAGAGATTCTTGGACACATCCTTTACCACACTGATTTAGGACAATTAAGCTGCAATTTGGCAGGGCATGGCACACATTCTCCATCCATCATGTTCAGTCAGCATCGGGTTTTTTTGTACCTAAAGTAAATGGAATACGATGTGTACTAGTTGGTAAGGAAAAGCCACTTGTGACTTGTGAGACTGCTTACATACATATGGAGTTGTATTAACTTGTACATGCTAGTCTGAGTCTAAAAGTAGTTGAAGATGAAAAAATAGTAATAACAATAGATCTAATGGTGGCAGTAACCCTGTAAAGAAAAGAATGATTATGGTTTTCTTTTTCCTTCTTCTGAGACCAAAAGGGGCAGTGTTGGTTCTCGTTATGAAAAGGGTTGAAACACTAACGCAAAATCTCTACATTGTCATTGGCAGCTGTGTAATTTCTTTTGTTCCTGTGCTGTTCTCTGGTGAATCACTCAGGTTCTTCTGATGTAATAAAAGCTTCATGAGGAGGGCATTACACATTTACAGCAAGTCTTTCTCAGCTAAGTGATGGCTCGCGATGAACCTACTTGAAGTATAGTTTTTTCACTGCTGTTTGAGACGTCGATGTAGCTGTAAAATGGTAGAGAACTAGGGATCATTTTATCGAGATCCTGTTCTAGAGAAAAGAAAATGGTGAAGACCCTCGCTACTGCATTCCATTTTTTTTCATGTATTCTAACATTCATCATTTTCACAAGTGTTTTGCAATGCAACAAAAAATTTCTACCATCACCATCTTCTCTCAATGCGTACGCCTATTACCTGCATCCTGAGAAGCTCTACCCTCAACATCTTGGTGCTTACGCCTATTACCTGCTAGCTGCATCCTGAGAAGCTCTACCATCACCATCTTCTTTCAGAGCTTCCGCCTATTGCCTGCTACCTGCATCCTGAGAAGCTGAATCTTTCTCATTGCTAAATGCATGTTCATCTTCTCAAGCTTGTCCAGCACAAGATCAAACGTCTCCTGCTTTGGAGCAAAACCCTTCAGCACCATCTCCTCCAAGAACAAGCAAGACTGTGCAAGCCTCCCATTTCGGCACAGCCAGCTCACCAACAACGTGTAGGTGCTAAAATCAGGCGTGATGTCCTTCCTGAACATATGACATATCAGGAACAGAAGCGTCTTTACCCACTGCCTTTTGCAGCACAGCTTCAGCAAGGGGGTGTAAGTCCTGATGTCAGGCTTGCATGACTGCTCCTCCATCTGAACCAAGAGCTTCAGTGCGTTCTCGGCCTGAGAGTGGTCACAGGCAGCAGAAATCAGGGTGTTGAAGGTAGTAGAATTGCACAATATACCATTATTGTGCATTTCTTCAACTACAAATTCTGCATCTTGCAACCTTCCAGCTCTGCCAAGTATGTATATGAGAGAGTTGTAGAAGGAAGCATCTGGGGTGCAGGCATCGTGCTTCACCTTCTTAAAATTATCCAGAGCTTCTTGTGTTCTCCCTGCCTTCCCTAGCGCATGCATCACAATTGTGTATGTGATAATATTTGGAGGGCATCCTTTCCTGCGCATCTCCTCCAAAATACTGTCAACTGTCTGAAAATCTTTCTCCATGCAGTATGCTTCTATGAGGCTTGTGTAAGTTACCACTGAAGGACTGAAACCATGCTCCTCCATCTCTTTCATTGTCTGGCGAGCCTCCTTCAGCATTCTCGCCTTGCACCAGCCATGAACCAATGTGTTGAAGCTACTCTCGTCAGGAGGAATTGTCCCCATCAACTGCTGGAATACACCCTTTGCGCGCTTCACGCTCCTCTCCTTGCACAATGTGTCCAGTAGCACATTCATGGCCTTTGTATCCTTTGCCACCCCAAACTGGTCCATTTTGTGGAAAACATCAATGGCGTCACTCCATCGGCCAGCACCGCAGAGCCTCCTCATCACCTTTGTCATGGTTGTAAGCGACACCAATCCCCTTATCTCATGCATCTGCCTGATCAAACCGCACATCAAATCAAACTGCTTGAACTTGCCCAGTATGTCCACCATCAAATCATATGACTCGGCGCAATGGCAGTAGCCGTCCTGGGTGCCCGCCCACATGAAGAACCCAAACGCAGCCACCCAGTCATTGCCGAACCTGTGCAGGATCTTGTCAACAAGGTGCTCTGACACCCTGACGGAGCAGCAGTCCATGGCAATCACGATGGCCTCGGGAGACGCGAAACGAGAGCTCAGGATTCGGCTAACCTCGTCGAGGTCAGCCTCAAACTCGGCGTCTTCATGGGATGCAGGGCAGCCAGCGAGGATCGACAAAGGTTTGGATCCACTGCCAGTGTCAGTGCCGCTTCGCTCTTCCAGAGATTCTGATTTGGTCGGGAGAACAAAGTCGTCATCGTCGTCGCTGCCCAACCCTGCGCAAGGACCGCCGCCGTCCTTTGGATTCTTGAACCAGTCGGGCAGGTCGAACCCCGCGGTAGAGAAGCAGGAGGCGACGCGCTCTCCGGTGTGCAGCACGAAGCTCCGTGGAGGTGCGCCTAGAACCCGTAGACAGAGGCGCATGCTTCAGCTCGAAAACCAGGGAGGCAAACCGTCGAGCACCTCGCGTGCGCGACCGGACCACGCCTGAGGGCGTGTCCCCAGTTTGTGAAAGGGCAGACACGAGCTGGCGAGTGGTGCCGGGCAGCGGTGTCCTTTTACCACCCTGCGCGTCCACTCTACAGCTATCACTGCGCGTCCGCACGATAGCGGCAAGGCAGGTCTGGGTCTCTAGGAGGAGGTCAGGAGGTGGCGTCGACGGAGGCGCGGCGGGCGGGAGGATGAGATTTCGATAAAGGACGTGATCAGTTCGGCCCAGTGGATAAATGATCCATCCGCCGCTCCAAAAAAAAAAAATAGTCTGATGGGCCGCCGCGCAGTGGAGTGGAGTCCTGAGCAGAGTCCGTCGGATGTCTGGGTATACACGTGGTGGCCATCGGAGCCCATTATTTTTTTTTCCGAGCCAGACTTCAGAATCTGTAGGACGAATATTAGCTGCTACAGAATTAAATTGGAGTGCCAAATTTTCGTAATGCCTAACCCAATCACAGTCGTGGCTGCTCTCTCATTGCAGATATGCAAACACACGGATTCCACGTAAGACGAATTACAGGTTATACACTTCCACGGCACGGCATGCAATAATCGAAGCCGGCCGACGAGCCGACACAACATGGCCGGCTGCTCGTGTTATTGCTTATTAGCTTAACTGAGGGTGATCAGCTGGCGAGAGCCAACTAGGCAGCCTAGGCGCTACTGCGGTTGAAGCCGAAGCAGGAGCACCCGTGCGCGACGTCGTCGACGGGCGTCATGCCGCCCTTGCTGCTGCCCGTGTCGATCCTCTCCAGCAGCGCCACCACCTCCGACATCTCCGGCCGGTTGTCCGGGTTCCCGTCCCAGCACCTCGTCATGATCTCCGACAGCGCCCGAGGGCAGCACCTCGGGATGTCCGGCCGGATGCCCTGCACGCCACAACACCATATATATACATGTACATATATCATCCCTCCATTATCGATAATAACTGAAGAACTAGTGATGCCGTGGCCGGCGATCGAGCAGACAAGGACGAATGAACGCACCAGCTTGACGACATGGTAGGAGATGTCGGCGAGGCTGTAGTTTGGGTAGGCCATGGCGCAGCAGTAGGTCTCCCAGAGCAGGATGCCGAAGCTGTAGACGTCGCACTTGTGGTCGTAGGGCTTCCCCTGCAGCACCTCGGGCGCCATGTACCCCAGCGTGCCCGTCTGCCCCGTCACCTCGCTGCTCTGCGCCTCCACGCGCGCCACACCAAAGTCAGCGATCTTCAGCGTTCGCCTCCGGTCCAGCAGCATGTTCTCCGCCTTCACGTCGCGGTGCATAATCTTCTTCGAGTGCAGGTAGCTCAGCCTGCAGTTTGTCGTCCCCACCAATCACAGTCAGCAAATGAACGTGTGAATTGAATTCATTATATATATGTTTGGTGTGCATCGATCATAAACAGTCTCAACAGCAGCCTGTCCTAGCTACGTACTCACCCTCTGGCAAGGTCCAGCGCGAGATGGACCACCTTCTTGTACGAGAGCTTCTTGTCGCGGTGGTTGTAGAGCAGCGTCTTGAGCGTGCCGCCGTGCTGGAACTCGACCACGACGACGCAGCACTCGATGGGGACGGAGCGGCCGCCGCCGCTGGAGGTCGAGCCCTTCTTGGGGATCTTCAGCTGGGACGTGCCCATTGACGCGCCCACGAACTGCACGTAGCACAGTACACACACATTGGCGTCTCGGATGCAGAAATAATTCAGAATTTGCAGTAGGACGACCCTCTAATGAAGAAGAGGGTGGATTTGGATGGCGTACGTACCTTGGTGACATTGGGGTGGTCAAGCTTCTGCCAGACGGCGACCTCCTTCTCGAACGCCTCACGGCGCTTCGCCGACGTGTCGTGCCCATCGCTCCCCCAATCGAGCACCTTGACTGCATCCATGGCCATAGACATTTTGTCAGAATGCAAGACAAGACAAGACACCTGGTGCGTGCGCGCGTACAAGATCGAGCAATGTACGATACCTGCGACGTCGTGGCCATCGTAGGTGCCACGGTAGACGACGCCGAACGTGCCGTGGGCGATCTGGTTGTGGATGTCGAGCTTGGCGAGATCGATCTCCCACTCGAGCAGGGGAGAGTCCGGCATCGGCGACGCCGACCGGTGCGACAGCTGGTGATCCAGCCAAACCTGCGACCGCTTCTTCTCCAGCTGCAAATCCAGTGTCTTGAGGTCGATCTTGTCCGCCCTCACGTACAACTCGTTGCCGTCCCCCGCCCTCACGAACATGTCGCCGTTGCCGCCGCCGCCGGCGCCATTGCTGGTGCTCCCGCCGAAGCTGCGGCTGCGGCCGCGAGCGGCGGCGCCGCCGCTTGGCGGCATGGATTCCATCGCGATGAATAGCTCAGATTAGATCAGATATGAGGGATGAATTTCTCGCTCTCTATAGGACTTGCATGCCTTGATCGATCTTATCTGCTTTTGTTGAAATCCTCTCTGCCCTGGTATTTCTCCCATTTCTGTTAAAAAACAAATCTTGCTGCGCCTCGTTTTAACTGAGGAACAAATGCTCGACCAAGATGGGATGTGATTGTGTGAATGCTACTGGATCTGGATGAATGTGACCAGATAAAGACATTTATCTTGAGAGGGATACACAAAATTTGTCATCCAGATCGCGAGTAATTAAATCATGGGTATATCTAAGATAATCATTAGATTGATGAAAAAAAAGGAAAGAAAAAAATGAAACAAACACACGCAGCAGATAAGAAACGAAAAAGCAATAAACAACGAATCAAATGAGGATAACAACAGATTAAGGAAAAAAAAGAACCAAATGAAACAATTAAGAACTGCGCTGCGCTAAACTAAAAAAAAATCAAGGATAAGGCTAATAATATTTAGCCGTCTTCTTGATCAATGAAAGGCTACGCTAAAACAAAGACTCTTTTGTTGGGAAAAAAGAAAATGACGTGGTGGTGGTGTGTTGTCAGCTGAGCGAGGAGGAGTTTGTTCCCGAAGATTAGGGGCTGAGACTCGTTTGTAGCCTGACCGCTGGTAAACAAATGGAGAGGGGGACTTCATTGTAGAGGGAAATGGTTTTTCACCTAGTTTTTCTTCTTAAGGAAATGAATGGTTATTCTAGGATCTTATTTTCTGTTTTTGGAAAGATCCTCTTAGGATTTGGATTTAGCGTACCATGCATGCAAATATTTGGAGACTTAGGGCTTGTTTTTAGCACTCAAAGATTATATATCTAAGGATAACTCATTTCTACACAAGCGTGTAGCTACACCACTGTCAAAAAAGCGCCTTGGGGATGTACATACTCATTTATTATTTTAAGTATGTACACATACCTAAAATAAAATTTTTCAAAGTGATAACCATAAAAAAAAATTGAGTGGAGCTCATACTTTTTTACACTTTATGATATATTATATTTTCTGTATAAAAAACGAGTATGTCCAAATACTTCATAAAAAAGAAGTTTGAAAAAGAAGTTTTAAAACTCCTCGACGTTGTTGACTCTTTCATAATGTTTGACCATTCAATTCTTTCTAAAAATGATTACTAATACATGAAAATACACTTATTAGAATATATTTTATAATAGACTGAGTCAAAAATAGAATAAGTGATTTTAACAAGACAAAAGTCGAACGTTGGCCAACCAAAAAGTGAATTTCCTTCGAGGTTCTTAAACTATTATCGTGGTCTCATACAGGTCCATGAATTAAAAAAAGTGGTCATCTTGGTCCTTAAACTTTTATTGAGATGTCGTCTGGGTCCATGAACGAAAAAAATGGTTATTTAAGCCCGCTGTCAATTGAAGAACAGTCATCTAGGTCCATGAATGTCCATGGAATTACTTTTCACCTGCGTGGCAGAAAATTAAAAAAAAAAAAAAACTCTCCATGAATGAAGATGGGTTGAAAAGTTCCCCAAGGGTTTTTTTGGCAAATTTTTGCCACGCAGATCACAAACGTTTATGGACCTAAATAACTACTCTTTAACATATCGTCGACCTAGATGGTTTCTTTTTTAATCATTGACCTATATGAGACCACAATAAAATTTAAGAACCTAAATGACTAATTTTTTAGTTCGTAGACCTAGATAAGACCTCCGCCATAATTTAAGGACAACCAAAAGTTAACCGTGATAATATTTTGGTTCGAAGTACCATTTTTTTAGCATGGTTCGGAGGATTACCATTTATGAATGGCGGGGCGATTCGGCAACCAATAGCCATTCACATTGTCACCATTAAAAAAAAATTGGAGGCGGTCTGGCCCGAGTATTGGCCTTGTTTGAGTCACTGGGCCATAGCCCAGTTTCATCCTTGTATACAAGGGGAAAAAAAGGAAGTTTGCTCTCTGGAACCCCGATACAACGGCGCGACCCCATTCATCTTTGCCTTTTCATGTCAAAAGATGAACAAAAAATAGATATCGTATACGCCGATTTTTTTTTTAAAAAAAAGATATACGCATGTTAGAAACTTGCAACTACAATGATACTGTACATTAAACAATCCTTGCAAGCAAAATCGAATAGCATAGCCAAAACAATTATTTCACTTTACAGGGGAATTTTTAGGCAGAAATTACACCAGGCCCACTCCAACTCCAACATCCTCTCGCAGGAGGCAAGGCATCCTGCCGCGGCCGGCCTGTGCTCACGAGTCGGCCGCCCTGAAGAGCGTGAGGAGGGAGAGGAAGAGGTTGATGACGTCGAGGTAGAGCGCGACGGCGGCCCAGACGTACTCGTCGTACGAGTAGCGCTTGATGAGGTTGTCGGTGTCGTAGATGATGTAGCCGCAGAAGATGAGCGCCGCCAGCCCGCCGTAGATCATGAGGGAGATGCGCCCCAGCGGGAAGAAGAGCTGGATGAGCGCGAACACCATGAGGATCATGACGGCGGCGAAGAGGAACGGGCCCAGGAAGCTGAAGTCGTGGCCGCGCTTGGCCGCCCAGAAGGTGTACGCCGTCAGGCTCAGCACCACCACCGACGTCAGGATTGCCGACTCCAGGATCACCTCCCCCTTCGTGAAGGCGCAGGTGAGCCCGACGGCGAAGCTGATGGCGATTGTGAAGAGCCCCAGCAGCAGCAGGTTCACCGGGTGGTGCTGGTAGTAGTAGTACAGAGGACACAGCACTGCAGGACGCAAATCGCAATGAAATCGAATCGATTAGTTAATTACACAGTGACAATGGTGATGATATCATCGAGAAATTAACCGGCCGAAGGGAACAAATTGAACAGTACCGATGAACGGGAGGATGATGAGGAAGATGTAGAGGCCGAAGCCGCCGGGCGTGGAGACGAAGAAGAGCGCGACGGGGCGGACGTAGACGACGATGGCGGCGACGACGACGGTGAGCAGCATCTGGATGGAGAGGATGCTGTACACCTTCCGGATGAAGGCCCAACGCAGGCGCGGGTCCTCCAGCATCATCGGGTACAGCGGCCGCGCCGCCTGTCCCGTCTCCGCATCGCCGGCGTACCACTCGGGGCCCTTGGGCGGCGGCCGGAAGTACATCTTCGATCCCCCTCCCCTGTTTCTCTCGCTCTCTCCCTCCTCTCCTGATGATGCGGACACGCGGCTGCTCTCGGAGCTCTCACGCCTTCTCACTCGGTCGCTGTCGTTGAGCGGTGGATGATGCTGCGGTGGAGCGGCTCGCCGGGCGGGGAGGTCTTTAAGGGGGGGAATGGGGGCCAATGGCGGAGGGCGGTGGATGGCGCCAGAGGGGGAGTGAACGTTCGCGAGGATTCCGTCCTCTGGTCTGGCGGTGCGGCTGGCCCAGCCCAACGTGGAGAGGTGTGGTGGCTGACGCGTGGGCCCATGAGGGCGCGGCCGCATTCGAGTCACGTCTCCCTCCGTCTGGTGGCGTCTGGAGTGGGGGGAGACAGCGGGGAGGGGACGAGGAAGATGCGTTGCTTTTGCTTAGCGGCGGGGGCTTCGCCCGCAATGCTGTTTTCTTCTGGGGTTTTTGCATGCGCTTCTGTGTGGGTCCAGCAATCCAGTGGCCAAATCAGATTGGGATTTTTCCGGGCGAAGCAAAGCATGAGCAAGATTGATCTCTCTTTTTTCGGAAAGGGTTCTACTTGGATTCTCTAAGCTAACAATTAAAGGTTTGATGCGAAGGATTGTGAATTGCCTCATTTGGATCGATTGCTTTTGTCTTGGAAAAACCTTTTTTTTTGTTCTTTTTAGTTTGTGATGACAATGGTCAATGGGTTTGTAATGATTGGACGGTTACATTTGGTCCATGGAAACAAACATAGACTGGCTCTGACAAGTGCAATCGTCTTGAGGCTAATTGCTGGATTAAGCACCAGTCGTACAAGACCCCCATGCTGGTTAACAACATTAAGAGATGATTAGAGATGCTAACGTGTAAAGATAAACACATAATAAACCATCCTGCTTATTAGCCATTCAACTACGTAAGAAACTAAGCCGAATCTGCAGACTCCAATTCTCGTCCGATCGTGGCTCCTCAAGCGACATCAGCGTAACCCCTGCATTCCAAGCTCACCCACGTACTGCTCGTGGCAAGCAAATCCACGTCTAAGGTTAGTTGTGCATGTTGTGCTGATATGCATCTAGATTATGTTCGATTGATATGTGGGTCGATAAATGGTTAACTGACAAATTGAAGCTTCGGATTCTCGGATTCTGAAGCTAACATCTGCGCTAGGGATTCTTCTCTACCTTCTTGCGTTGAGATGCCATCAACTCTTTCCTTGATCTATTGACACAACACAGTACCGTTGAGCGCCTTTGTTAGTATTTCGACTTGTACATCGCCTTCTTTATGAGCTTTAGCCCATGTTAAGGCATGGGCACCTCTATCTGTTTTTCTAAAAAAGAGAGAAAAAAAATGCTTGTCTTGACCCTCTTAAAAAAAGAATGGTTGCACTTCTCTGCTTCCAGATACAGGTAGCTTTTGTGCAATCATTTTTCCACGGCACACTTATTCGAAACAAAAGCAGTCACTTCCTATAGGAAATTAAACACACCATGGATATCTATGCATATTATGTACATAAAGTCATATCCTACGACGCCTCCATCCTCGTTGGTGAGGTGAATCAATTGCATCAAGGACTAGATATATAGCGCTAGTCGCCCACCCCCAAAATCCTAGCATTGCAACTCCAAATTCTAGGAGCTTAGGAAGAAACTCTGGCCTTCGAGGCCTGATGTACTCTCGTTGAAAATAGCAGACCGCTGTGGTACTAGACAGAAACAGAAGCTCACAAGCGACTTTATGTAGTGAATCTGCATCTGGATTCCCGATCCGAGGCATCCTAAACTTTGTTGTCTTGATCACCTATTGACATTAAGAAAAAAAACTATTTTAGGTTATATGACTCCAAAATATACCTTTTTTGGGACGTAGGCAATGAAAAAAGATCTTCAAACAATATATTTTGAATATTTTCATCTATAATTTTTCTTATAATAAATTATCAGCTGCTACAAAACCGACATTGCGTTGAAGGCATACTCTACTAAAGTCCAATATTTTGATGCAACCTATTTTTTTTTTGCTAAAGCACATTGAAATGCAAACGATGCAATTTCTTGTAAATAAAAAACACATGCAGCTTGATTAAGCTTTGCAGCGTTTGACACAAAAGGGGATTAAGAGTACAGTTACGTGAAAACGCTGAAGTGTTCTTTTACATGGTAGTCTTCTTGAGGCACTTTTAACCACCACATTACACTATTTGTAAAATGAATAATATTATGAGATTATAATGGTTTCGAAACTACATATAAAAGTTATTGACAAAGGCTTAACCGCACATTACCCAAATGCCTGGGCTATTGATGCTACAGTCACTCGATATCACTAAAATTGGAACCTACTATGAAAAAAAAAACTCGTGTCTATAACCCTTTAAAAAACTCTGAAATCATACTAAAAGGTGCTTCCAGCACCTAGATTGCTAATTATACTTGCACTTCCAAAGTAAAAGCATCCAGGAGGATCCAAACAGAACAATCATGCTTCATATGCACAACACACCTATGTGTGATTTTGATATGAAAGTAAGCAATATAATACATATCTAGATCAAAACATCACAGTGAAGAAAGACCGAAAGACATTAATTACATACTAATAGTACAATAAAACATGGAGAACTTACGAATAATTGCAGATGTAGAGAGTACGGCCGGCCACCGGCAACGCCGCCGGTCTAGCCGATTCGGCTCAAGACAACGACGCCTGCTTCGGATCTTCCACAAATTCTAGTCGCCAGATCGTTAAGAACTTAAGGTGCCCTCGGCTCCTGAGACTGGAGTAGTAGAATAGGAAAAGAGAATAACGAGTCAGAGTCCACCACGACGGTGCATGAACCAAAAACCGCATATAATCAGTTCGCCCAAAGCTGGGTCGGGTCGAAGTAGTTCTAGGCGACCAACCGCGCTCGTACACGTCACCTTAAATTCGTGACCGTCTGATCGCCGCTGATCCGGCTCCACGCTCTCCATGATTTCCGTCCGCGCCAGTCGCGTTGGATCGAGTCTCCCCAAGCCGGTGCTGCTCGAGCAACAAGCCAACAAGTCATTGCTGGCCCTACTGAAAGGTGAGGCTCAGATTCCTTCCTCTCGAATTTGTATGGGTGAATGTAGAGTTCCTGAAAAGTCGAGAGTGAGCAAATCTACACCAAATTTTCAGGTGCTCGTCATTCTGATCGTACCAGAGGGAGGGCCATACGTAAGGTTCTGGTCTTCTGGATGGGGATTGCCCCCATCGTCATGGTCACATTGCTTGATTGACAGGTAGCGATGGTTTCATTAGATACATTTTCGTTGCTTGGTCTTCCACAAAAAGAAAAAAAAAATCGTTGGTAGAAATGTGACCTTTAAGCTATACTGGTCAGGTATTTACGTTTTCTGCCAACAAATTGACAGATCACTTGGAGGAAGTCTACTTTGGAAATCATGATTCGAAAACATTTCGCCAAAACCAGCAAAATCTTGGACTAAAAAAGTTGAGGACATTTCTCTCTGTTCCATAGTTATGTTAGCAGTAGGTTTGCAGAATGATTTCAAAACTAACACTTACAATTTACTGATTTGTTTGTTAGAGCTATATAAACAGTCGCTGATGCAAAGACTACGTGAGTTTGAAATGTTCGATACAATATCCTTGGTGTTCTACTAATTGTGGTTTTCTCGTTTTATTTTTTTACCAAAAAGCTTGCTGTGGTTTCCATTTTCATGAAACAGGTTAATGTCATACCTGGTTTTAGAAAGAAAACCGAGTACATATCATATGTGCGCCAGGATCAAATTACACACATATGATAGATCATGAGTGAATAACAGAAACAATACTCAAACGAATATTTAATAAATAAAGTATTTATTACACTCATGACTAAGGCACAAAGGCCAAATTAAACTGGTTCACACGATAACTAAAGACGATAACTCCAAAAGCACTTCACAGGCATCTGACTGGTGGAACACACGCCTAGAACTCATCAAGATCGCTGAGGTACTCCGCTCCATTATTACCTTCTGATCCAATATAAGCAAGGATGAGTACACTTATGGTTGGTACTCAGCAAGTGGGGGAAATATGCAAGCTATCAAGGAGAGGCTTAGTTTATAGCGGTCAGCATTTTAGTTGATCAAGTTTTATTATCAAGCAACTATTTACTAAGATATAAGTGTATACTAACCCATATTACCATAAAATAAACCATAAACATAACCAATAACATATGCATGCAATGATTTGAGTTCATATTCCGATAGATTAATCACGTGAGGGTCCAGGCCATTCATGACCGCGAACACGGCTGTTATAACAGTTTTACACCCTGCAGAGGTTGTACACTTTCACCACAATTCGCGTAAAAGCTCCGAAGAACTTTAGACCCAACCATGCTGTGCTGATCAGGCACGTACCACACTACCAAGGTGTGACTGCATAGGGACGCTACGAAGCCTTTACAAAGAATTCCTACATGTGTGTTTGTTCCCAGCACTTACGGTTTCAACAGAAGACAGAGTCTTCCGATCCCCGCACCAACACATCCACAAACAAATAACAACCCGCACAAACACAACATGTAGTTCATCTAATTATTCAGCTAAGACCAGAGCCATATAGTATTGTGGTTGTACGATAAATCCCGGGTGGTTCTCCATGTTCCGATTAGCATGGTGATCTTGTATTAACATGACAAGACATAATAATAAGGATATTCATCAATGTTGGATACAACCCATCATGAACCAAGGTTATAGAATCTAGCATAGCTACCCAACATAAAAGTAAACCCGGTGTATCAAGGCTTAGGTGTAAAAGACTAGTCATCCTTACATAGGACCCATCAAATTAATGCAACGCGAACATGAATATAAACTTTGTTGTCATGCAATGTGTATGGGTTCAAAAGAGTATGCAGAGGGGGAAATCCACTTGCCTTCCTCAAAGTACTGCGGTGGCTCCTCCTCATAGACTTGATCTTGATCTCCCTCGAACGGACCGTTCTCTACACGATTCGCACAAGCATTCAATCAATAAAAGCAAAACAATACACCATACAACTTTTAAAGACGCAAAGACGTGTCTAGAACTATTCTTGATGAAGAGACGATCGCGTGAGCGCAAAGATCACTCAAAATGGACTTAAAACGGTTAAGATATGGCTAAAACAAGGTTTAGGGACTTCTTTGAACTAAATCTAACTCTCCGAGGCTTAAACAGAAGAAACCAGGGACCTAAAACGTAATTTTATATAAAAACAGAAGGGCTTAAGAGAAAAACAACCTTAAAGGACGGCGGGTTTGAATTTTAGAAAGATCAGGGGCTAAAACAAAAGGAAAAGGACCTAGATCTAATTATTTTTGAACTAGACAGGACCGCGGGTTGATTTCTATAAAACCGAGGGGCTTTTCTGCAAAAACGACACGGCTGACCGTTGCGCTCGGTTTGACTCGAGTCGGGCTCGATCTGAGCCATTGGATTTCGATCGAACGGCGCTGACTCGACCGCGGCGGCGCTGGCGACGGAGATGGCGGCGCTTCGTCGGATCTTCGCCGGAGTTGGCCAAAACTCGAGCTAGGAAGCTCTAAACCTCGCCATGATTGGCTTGAGAGAAAGCTGGGACAACGGGGAATCCGTTTTAGGGGTTCTAAACGAAGGTTGAGCAACAGAGGGAGCTCGCATCGAGCTATGGCGGCTTGACCACGGCGGCGACGCGACGCGACCCCGAGAGAGCGAGAAAGAGAGGGGAAAACGACTCGGCGGATTCCTTACCTCCACGCGAACCTCGACGACGAGTTGGAGGCGGCAAAGGCGGTCCCTAAAACTCGAATCGCGGCGGCGGGACAAACCTAGGGTTGGCGGCGGCTATGGCGGCGACTAGGGCGCGGAAGCTAAAGGCTGGGGTTGAGGATCGATGGGGCTCGGGCGGCAGCTTATAAAGGCCGGAAAACACGCCTTGCACAAGGGGAAACGAGGCGGAGACGGGCGGCGCTGGGACTCGGTGTCGAGTCCGTCTCGTCCACGGCGCGAGGAAGACGAAGCTGACAAGGAGGGCCCACTCGTCAGCGAGAGGAAGAGAGAAAGAAGAGAGAACTCGGCTGGGCCGCGCTGGGCTGGCTACTGCGCGCGAGCTGGGCCAAGAGAAGGACTGGGCCGCGGCCGCGGATTGGGCCAGGAAAAGAAAGAAGCTGGGTTGGGCTAGAAAAAGAGAGAAGAAAAAGGTTTTGAAATTTAATTTAAACTTTTGCAAACCTTTTAAAATTCAAACCATCACTCAAAATATATGCAATCAGCATGAATGCAACCAAAAACTTTATTGACTCTAATTTAAATGTTATTTAAATATTTAAGAGCCAAGATTTAAATTTGCAACTTAATACTTCCTAAAACATTAAAAACTAAGAAAGTAGTTGTCTACATTGATTTTTATGTGATGAGCAAAAATTAGGGTGTTACAGTTAATGAGTTTAAAACAAATGGGTGTAAATGTGATTACCTGGGCAGCACCCAAACGAATAGCTTAGCCAGCAGTGAGGCTGAAAAAAGCTTGTTTCATGTGCTGTACATGTAACACCAGAAAGCCGTTTCACTTCACCCGCAAAAAGAAAAAGGAAAGCCGTTTCACTTCCTTAAATATGTTATTAATACTTCAGAGGGAATCTAGGCTTATGTTGCCTTTTATTTTTCAATCTGTAGTGCTTGACATGTTGTGAGACAGTAGTAGGTGCTGCAGAACATGAGTAGCATGTCCATTTGATTATGCAGGATTGATCGAAAAGATTGTGGATACTTTGGCAGAAAATGAAGGAATGCACAGGTTTTGTCATTATATGGATACTTTCAAGTTATTGCCCATGTCAATTTATTTCAGTAAACAGAGAGTTCAGTTCCATAGCTTTTGTCGTGAGATACTTTGGTTGAAAATGAAGGTATGCACATGTTTTGTCCTAAGAGGTGCGTTCGGTAGCTCTCCCCAAGCTTATTGAAACCCTTGTACCCTGTTGGCCTGTTCGGTATACTTCACCTGTGTTTAGTTCTAATTCATGGTAATAAATTAGTTCTTTTAGTCGGGAGTAAAAGTCAATTGTATCTTAATGATCTCACGTGATGTGCATTGAGCTTTATGCAGCTATATAAGTTTCTGAATATCGTAATCTGGACATTTGAGCTTGTCATATCATTATGCTCCGTAGAGAGGTTCCTAAAATTACCTTACGAGTCAGATGATAATCTTTGGGTGCTCTGCTGCTCTGTGCACAGGGGATGGACGAACTGTTGGCGGATGAATGTAGGGAATTAGCTTATCCTAGAAATTGGATACAATTTATGAAGACTCATGTTTCTGCTAACAATTGGGCCTTCACCCAGGTAAAGTGTCAAAAAATGAATGAAAGTTCTTACAACCGGTGAAGATGTTATCCAATACTTAGGCCCTATTCAGATTCCCCAACTTTTTACTATTCATTCTAACTTTTCACTATTCATTCCAACTTTTCATTATTCCTTCCTCACAAAACACGTTTCCCAGCAAATGCTACAGTGTTTTTATAAAACTACAGTGTTTGTTCGGCTATCTCTTTGGCATTTGTTATCCAACCACCCTAAAACTCCTCAAAGGATATGGAGAGGATGCTATGATACATGGATGTACCTGTAGGGGAGACTGATCTGAAGATTCAATTCTCATGTTAACCCACATTCAGGCATTCAGCTATGCAGTTAGAGGGGTAGATTGCTGGTACACGGATAAATTAGAATATGGTTGCTCCGTCGATGATTTCAAGTTTCCATTTTTAATAATCTAATTTTGCCCTAGGACATGACCAGATCACTGCTTTGACAGTTGCACGGGAGAGCGGACGGTTTTATCACAACTTGCATAAATTTCAGAAACAGACTACATGGAGGAGAATAGGATATCCAAATTACATCTGGCAGCGCCTATATGACTAGAGCTGTTGTTATGGCTGAGCAAGACCGCAAGAGAAATAGCTTCATACAGAAATAGGAAGGCTCCTTGATGGGGCAGCTGAGCTATTGCATATTTGTGTTAACCTGTCTACTGATCTTGCACACTGAAAATTGAACAGTTGCTCGGTTGGACTTGCGGATGAATGCTTCTCCAACTCTCCAAAGCCTCGCCGGTGTTGATGCGTAGCAGACAGCTGGACACACCTACCTTCTTCTCGGTTACAAATGCAACCTCCTAGATTACCACCTTTGATGCCCTGATTTTGCATCAAGTACATGGTTTAGCATCAGCGGCAGAATTCTCCTCATACACTCCAATAATTTGAAGCCCATGACGCCATCTTTAATAACGGACGCCCTACCACCCACCAACCCATCTGACACTGTACACACTACCCATCCATACACGCCCCGCCACGTGTCATCTGAATTCAAAAGTTCGTTAAATGCGCTCAACGACCCGCAGCTAAACCCTGCCGACCACCCCGCCTTAAAATCTCCGCCATCCTCAGCCCAATCCGTCCCCCCGCAACAAAGCACTCGAGCCGCCGCAGCAAGATCTCGCCAAGCACGCGAAATCTCCCTCCTCCCGTCAGTAGATCGCGCGTGGATCGGCGATGCCTGCGTCGGCAGCGGCGGTGCTGAGGGCGCTGGCGACGGGGCCAGGCAGCCGCGTGACGCGCTTCGCCAAGTCGACGGCGGCGTCGGTGACGCCCGTGCGCCCCGGCAGGACGCACGCGCTGTCGCCGCTGGACAACGCCATGGAGCGCCACACGGTGCACGTGGTGCTCTACTACCTCGCCGCGCCGGGCCTCGACAGGGACCAGCTCAAGGAGTCGCTCTCCGAGGTGCTCTCGCTTTACCCTGCCATGACCGGCCGCCTCACGCGCGGCGAAGGCGGCGGCGGAGGCGAGGGGGGTCCCACGGCCGTGGAGGGCGAGACTCCTGCGCGGCGAGGGTGGGTCGTCAAGTGCAACGACGCCGGCGTGCGGATGGTGGACGCCAGGGCGGCGCCCACGCTCGACGAGTGGCTCGCCACGGCGACCGGCGACGAGGAGATGGATCTCCTCTACTATGAGCCTGTGGGGCCAGAGACTTACATCTGGTCTCCGTTCTACATCCAGGTACCGTGTTTTGACGACCTGCTTCAGCTTAATCGATCTCGATTTAGCATTTTGATTGGTGAGATTTGGTGAGCAACAACACAACTAAACACAACGTAGGCAAGCATGAGCGTCCCGGTCCACCTAGGCAAGCATGCTCAGCGTCAGCAGACAGCAGTTGAGTTGATGATAGTAATGACACTGCTAAATTTATTACCGATCTGGTACTGAATTAAATGGCCTGGTCTTCTAGATCCTGTACTGCTATCGACTTCGGGCCATGAATTGCCTCACATGCCTTCAGTACACTGCATCCCTGATTGACTGACTGGTTGGCAACAGCATATGCATAGATGAATTCTTTGGTTAACGTGATCGTGATCCATTCGCCATGGTGGTGATGTCTGGTGTCTGGATGCAGCTGACGGAGTTCGCGGACAAATCCTACGCGCTGGGGCTGAGCTGCACCCACATCCACAACGACCCCACCGCGGCGGCGCTCTTCTTCCAGGCCTGGGCCGCCGCGCACCGCCGGACAACCAGCACCTACCCACCCTTCCTCCACGCGCCGGCGTTCGAGGTCTCCCCGGCCTCGCCGCCCCCTCCCCCGCCTATCCTCGCCGACAAGTCCAGCGCCGCCGCCTCCCCGGCAATCGCCGATGCCCCCGCCATGTCCTCCGCCACGTTCCACTTCCCGGCGTCCGCGGTGCGCGCGCTGCTCGCCTCCCTCGAGCCCGGCACCACCCCGTTCGCCGCGCTCGCCGCGCTCTTCTGGCTCCGGATCACCGCCGGAGACGAGGACGGGGAGCGGGAGCTCACGGTGGCGCTGGACTTCCGCAAGCGGATGCACGCGCCGCTTCCGTGGGGATACTACGGGAGCGCCGTCCACCTCACCCGCGTGCGCGCTGACCTGGCATCCGGGCTTCCCGCCGTCGCGGCGGCGCTGGACCGCCACGTCACCGGCGTGCCGGAGGACGACCTGTGGAGCGCCGTGGAGTGGCTCCACGCGCGGCAGCAGCTGCAGCTGGAGGAAGGCGGCGCCGGCGAGCCGTTCCAGATGTACGGTCCGGAGCTGACGTGCGTGGCGCTGGACCACGTGCCTATGTATGGCGCGGAGTTCGAGGCCGGCGCGCCACCGGCGCGCGTGTCGTGCCGCGTGGGCGGGGCCGCCGGCGAGGGGTTGGTGATCGTGCTCCCCGCGGCCGAGGGCGGCGAGGCGCGGGATGTGGTGGTGATGCTGCCTGCGGAGAAGACGGCCAGTGTCTGCCGCGACGGCGTGGTGCTCCGCCACGGCGGTCAGGTGGTGTTCGGCGCCAAGGCCGGCAAGGTAGCTTAGGCCATGTGTTCCACGACGGAAACAGTAGTAATCCCTGCGTGGTCGTTGATCGTATTGTGCCGTTCATTTGGTTTTCATGTATCCTTTTCCCTTTTCATTTGTGTGATGGATGCAACTATTTTACAACTGATGTGACGCTTGACCTGTTCCACCTGTCTATGTCTGTACTCCGACTACGAGCATGAGGCGCTGCCACTATTTTGCAAGTTAGGCCTTCTCCAATAGGATGTCTGTGATAGCTCATATGCTGGCTCATAGATTGTTTTAATCGATGAACAGTATCAAAACAGTACAAAATAGATTGACTTTTAGCAAGTGGGTTGGCTCTTTGCTAGCTCTTTGCTAGCTCATAACATTTTGTATTCATTGAAGAGTGTATCTTTTGATGTGACCGGCTCTTGAACATTTTTACACTCTTCAATGAATACGAGACGGCGCCCAAAGAAGCGAAAATGTTATGAGCTAGCAAAATGTTATGAGCTAGCAAACCTAGTCAATCTATCCTTCACCATCAGTCTGTCCTTCACCATGCATGCGCCCAAGGCCGGCGAGGTAGCTTAGGCCATGTGCCGCGACGGAAACAGCAATAATCGCTGCGTGGTTTGATCGTATCGAGCCGTTCATCTGGTTTTCATGTACCCTTTCGGCCTTTCCCCATTCATGTGTAGTGTGTGATGGATACTGCCGCTGTTTGCTACTGTAACATTGTTGCCGTGAAAACGAACGACAGCGGCCTGAGTACGAGCATGAGGCGCCACTGTTTTGCAAGATCACGAAACCATTCACCAGATCACCACCAGGCTGTCCTTCACCATGCAAAGCAATGCATGCGCCCAGACTATTATTGGCGCGGGCGTTCGTGGCTGTTGAAGTGTCGTCAACTGTTATGTACATGTAAACGAGCACGGAGCGGATCACAACACACGTCCATGGCATGCAAACAAAGAAGCCACTCCGTACAAACCATGTCCATGCATCTGGACAGGAGTATCCGACACCAGACCGCGTCCTAGGGGACAGACGGCTGCCGAGAGGAAGAGCTATCCTGCAGTCTCCATGGCCACCACCGCGGTCAGCACGCGCAACGACGGTGACGCCGCCGCCGCCGCTGCCTCCGTGTCGTGCACGGGGGAGATCGTACGCCGCAGGCTGAGGGTATTCTTCCTGCCCTCCTTCGCGCGTGGCCACCTCATCCCTCAAACCGATCTGGCATGCCTCATGGCCGCGGCACGCCCGGGCGAGGTGGAGGCGACCATGGTGGTGTCCCCAGCCAACGCGTCAGTCATCACGGCCACGGTGGCGCGCGCCGCGGCCGCCGGGCACGCCGTGCGCGTGCTCCCCTGCCCGTTCCCGGACGTCGGGCTCGGCGAGGGCGTCGAGTGCCTCGCCACGGCGCCCTCTCACGACGCGTGGCGTGTGTACCGCGCCATGGAGCTGGTGCAGCCATCACAGGAGTCTCTGCTCCGTGAGCACCGCCCCGACGCCATCGTCGCCGACGTGCCCTTCTGGTGGGCCACCGAGGTCGCCGCCGAGCTCGGTGTCCCGCGCCTCACGTTCCACCCCGTCGGCGTCTTCCCGCAGCTCGCCATGAACAACCTCTTCAAGATGCGATCCGAGATCGTCCGGGCTAGCTCCGTCGCCGGGGCGGAGGTGTCCATGCCGGGTTTGCCCGGGAAGGAGATCACGATCCCGGTCTCCGAGCTCCCGAGCTTCTTGGTGCAGGATGACCATCTCTCCAAGTCATGGGACCAGATAAAAGCGTGCCAGCTCGCCGGCTTCGGTGTCATCGTCAACACCTTCGTCGACCTAGAGCAGGTCTACTGTGAAGAGTTCAACCGCGTCGACGCGCGCCGCGCCTACTTCGTCGGGCCCCTAGCCCAGCCATCGTGCTCCACCGTACACCGCGGCGGCGAGGGCGACGCGGACTGCCTGAGCTGGCTGTCCACGAAACCGAGCAAGTCGGTGGTGTACGTCTGCTTCGGGAGCTGGGCCCACTTCTCAGCGACCCAGAGCAGGGAGCTCGCCCTGGGTCTCGAGGCGTCGAACCATCCATTCCTATGGGTGGTCCGCTCCGACGACGGCAGCAGCAGCCAGTGGGCGCCGGAGGGGTGGGAGCAGCGCGTCGCCGGGCGTGGCATGGTCGTCCGCGGGTGGGCCCCGCAGGTGGCGGTGCTGGCCCACCCGTCGGTGGGCGCGTTCGTGACGCACTGCGGCTGGAACTCGGTCCTCGAGGCCGCGTCCGCCGGCGTGCCCGTGCTCACGTGGCCGCTGGTGTTCGAGCAGTTCATCAACGAGCGCCTCGTCACCACCGGGGTGGCCGCGTTCGGCGCGCGCGTGTGGGCCGGCGGCACGCGCGGGGAGAGGGTCGCGGAGGCCGAGGCGACCGTGCCAGCCGAGGCCATCGCGCGGGCCGTGGCCCGGTTCATGGACGGTGGTGCCGACCGCCAGAGGATGCAGGGCAGGGCAGGTGAGCTGGCGGAGCTTGCCCGCGCCGCCGTCGGTGAGAACGGCTCGTCGTGGCGCGACATCCACCGGCTCATCGACGATCTCGTGCAAGCGAGGGCCTCATCATCGCCACAAAACCAAGAGGAGAGCCCCGTCGTCATCAACAGAGCTTAATTTCGTTTTGGTACAAACATTCTGTTGTACGTAATAAAAGCCCATTTCGATCTTGCTATTGGGTGGTGGGCCTGTTCGGGCATGTGGGCCTATAGGCCTTTGCAGTATGCCGGCCTGCGAGGGGCCCTCGTGCCGCTGGACGCGACGACCGACCATTGACCAGGACTCCACTTGCCCTGCGCCTGCGGGCGTCACATCCCATCAGACATCGCGCATCTCTCTCGTCCAATCGGCGCGCGCACGCTCGCGCGACGGCGCAGGCGAGGCAGCCAACCAGCGTCTCACGCGACCAGGCTGGCCCCACGGGTCGGCCAAAAGCGTCAATTCCCGCAAGCGCACCCGCCATTAAAATAAGCTCGGGAAGCTGAACGGGGAGGGATGGGTCATGGGCGGACCGGCGGACGCTTCCAGAACTCTCCGCCGCGCCTTCGCGAACGTTCGCCGCCACGTCACCGCGCGTTCCCCCGATTAAACTACGCCCCGCAGCGAATCACCAAAGCCCCCCGCGGAGAGGTCTTCCAGAACCGTCTGGAAGGTTCGGCGCCGACGCCGGGGTACGTGGGGTGAACTCGGGCCGGGACGGCGGGGCGTATAAGTTGGCGTGGCGCCCGCGTGTACTTGCTTACAGGTCCTTCCGGTCCCGGCGAGCTCTGTCCTCACGCCGTCACGCGGCGCCACCCGGCAAGTACAAATTGGAAAGCTGCTCGCTCCCGCGGTCTCCGACCCAACCCAGCTGAGCTTAAAAGGGCGCTGTACTTTCGTTCGGTCCCTGGTCCTTCGCTCTGTCTGTTCATGCTCTGTCGCTCTCGCCTGCTTCTTCTTCTTCCTCCTCCTCTGCGCTCATTTCTTTCCCTTTCTTCTGCGCTCTTTTGTTTCCCTTTCGATTTGCTAAGGATTCATTTCAGGCTCTGTGATTTGGGATTAGCTAAGGCATTGCAAGCATTTTCAGTGCACTGACATTCTTTTCCCCCTTTCGTTTTCAAGCAAGCAATCTTTGGTGGTCCTCGAATTCTTCCCGTTTTGACATTGGAAGGCCATTTTCAGATTGAGCTAGTTTAGCTGAGGCGTTTTTTGGGCCCAAAGCTCGCCTCCTTTTGACCTGCTCTTGATTCGTCGGGATTCGATTCCTTTTCCCTGCTCCCGTTAATTGAGCTCTGTTCTGACATTGTTCGATCGCGTTTGTTGGTTGATTGCTGCGGCCATGGATCCCTTCCACGGCATTGTGAAGGAGGAGGAGTTCGACTTCGATTTCGACTTCACCGGCGCTTCGTCGGCGGGCGCGGCGGCGGCGGCATCGTCGTCTTCATGGGCAATCGGTGTGCCGGAGCTGCCCCGACCGATGGAAGGGCTCGGCGAGGTGGGGCCTACTCCGTTCCTGACCAAGACCTACGACGTCGTGGACGACCCCAACACGGACACCGTCGTCTCCTGGGGGTTCGCCGGCAACAGCTTCGTCGTCTGGGACGCCAACGCCTTCTCCAACGTGATCCTCCCACGCTACTTCAAGCACAGCAATTTCTCCAGCTTCGTCCGCCAGCTCAACACCTACGTAAGTCCATCAATGGCGATCGATCATCGGCATCAATTCCACGCTGAACTGACGGTGTGCTCGTTTTACATTGCAGGGGTTCAGGAAGGTTGATCCGGACAGGTGGGAGTTCGCGAACGAAGGGTTCTTGAGGGGACAGAGAGACCTCCTCAAGACGATCAGGCGCCGCCGCCCGCCGTCGAGCCCGTCGGCGCAGCAGGGGCAAGCACAGGTAACGGCGCCGGCGGCGTGCCTGGAGGTAGGGCAATTCGGGCGCGAGGGCGAGGTGGATAGGCTGCAGCGCGACAAGGGGATCCTGCTCGCGGAGGTGGTGAAGCTGCGGCAGGAGCAGCAGGCGACGCGCGCGCAGATGCAGGCCATGGAGGAACGCATCACCACGGCCGACCAGAAGCAGCAGCAGATGACCGTGTTCCTCGCGCGCGCCATGAAGAACCCGGGCTTCCTCCGGATGCTCGTCGACCGGCAGGGGCGACGCCAGAGGGAGCTCGAGTACGAGCTCTCGAAGAAACGCCGCCGGCCAATCGAGTACTTCCCACGCGACGGCGAGGGAAGCACCAGCAGCAGCGCCGCGGCGGAGGTAGCCGTGGGCGACTACATTTCCGGTCTACCTGTCGGCGTCGACGCCGTGACGGAGCATGTCGACGGCGAGGGTCGGCGGGTTCAGAGCGGCGGCGGTGGGGAGGACACGGAGAGCTTCTGGGTGGAGCTGCTGAGCCTCGGCCTGGAGGAGAAGCGCCGGGAGGGCGGCGGCGGCGAGGAGGAGGTGGCTGGTGCTGACGTGGACAACGACGTGGACGACGACGTGGATGTGCTTGTGCAGAGCATCTACCACCTGAACCCGAACCCGGGCAGCCCCAGCGGCAAGTGAAAGTTCCAGAACCCACCATGGAAGCATCCAGTGCGCATGGCAAGTAGGGGCTTAGTTTATCCTACGCCTGCATCACTTTTCGTCGCCGGGCTGCGCAAGTGGCAAAAGGCGCTAGCGGTTGGCCAGTTGCCAAGGAAGGAATGTTCAGGAACTTCGTCAGGCTACGAAGCTTCTCGAAGTAGGCAGCAAGGCTGCAGAGACTACCATCAGTGGCAAGGTAGATTCTGAGTAGATTCGGATGAAGCACAGGCACTTTCCAAATGCGGAGTGATGGTGCCATTTCTTTTCCTCAAGTAGCAGGAGTACTACGCAGTACCTACCCTGTCTTTTCTCGTTCTGCTGTTCCTCCAGGAGGTGCTGACAGTTTTTGCTCATGAAGATCATGGCATCTTGCCTTATCCAATTGTCCAGTTTCAACAATTA
Organism: Digitaria exilis; assembly: GCA_015342445.1. Taxonomy (NCBI): domain Eukaryota; kingdom Viridiplantae; phylum Streptophyta; class Magnoliopsida; order Poales; family Poaceae; genus Digitaria; species Digitaria exilis. Next base: position 864,414 of record JACEFO010000302.1, read on the forward strand.
AGAGCTTGAAATTAGTAACGAGTATTTATAGTATTATGCATAAAATATTGAGTCCTTGTCCTAAAAGAAATTGAGTTTTAACGGGACATCTCAAACTGAAGGCCGTATGAAGTACTAGTATAAAGAAGAGAGAAAAAGTAAGAGAAAAAGGCCGTAGGATGTATAATAAATAAAATTAAGATTAATGCTCGCGACAAACTGGAATTGCATTACCACCGTTATCCTGCATGGGCCCACTAGACAGTAGCAATACAAAGCATTTTGATAACAAAAGTCAAACATCCGATGTACAGTGACGCAGGCATCATGCGTGAATATCTGAGGCTGTGTTTAGATTAAAAAAAAATACCTCTCCAATAATTTTTTTCTATTCATCCCACTCACAGAACACGTTTTTCAGTGCACTATTCATCTAGAAAAGTATTTTTTATTTTCAATCTAAACACAGCATCATTTTTAAGGTCCTTTTCAAAATATCTGTCAGCAAAGAACCAGGCAGACTGGCAGAGTCATCACCGGTTTCCTGTCGTCGTGCCAACGGCCGGATCGTCCGTCGTCGCAATCCTTCGATTGGACTAAAATATCGGCCCAGTTTAGCCCAAACAAATAACGGGCCATGAAGAACGTCGGGCCTCCATTTTTACTCTCACCCGGCCCACGCTAATGGCCACGTATGTCTTCGTCTCTCGATCACGTAAAGCTGGAGATACCGCTTCTCTGACCGCCCGGCGCCCGCCCGCCTCGAGCCATACGGGCCCGTGACCGTGCCACGTCACGACATGGGGAGCCAATCGCACGCACATGGCCACGCAGACAAGCCAGCACGACGCACGAACCCGCTTCGTGCTCGCGCGATTACGCGATTCGCAGGGCCCTTTATTGCAAAACGACGGCACCACCTCCCCGTTGCCATCTCGCTCCGACCCCGTCGCGTCCGCCTCCCTCCTCCCCGACCCGTGCCGTGCACGAGCGGAGCTCGCCCGTCGCTGCCTGCGCCGACGCAGACGCACGCAGCCGAGAGGCGCGAGCCCCTAATACCCGCGCTGGGAGCAGCGGTGCGAGGAGATTAGCGATGGCGAGGTGGCGGCCGGCAGCGCTGCTAGTGGCGCTGGCGGCGGTTCTGTCGGCGGCGTGGCGGGCGGACGCGCTGTCGGTGACGGTGACCGACACCGAGTGCATCCACGAGTTCGTGCCCTACGAGGGCGACACCGTGTCCGGAAACTTCGTCGTCGTCGACCACGACATCTTCTGGAGTTCCGACCACCCCGGCATCGACCTCACGGTACCCGCCCGATACCCTCGCCTCGATGGCGTCCTCCGCTTCTGCGCGGTTTAATTGGTTAGGAGGATCGTGATTTGGATGGGTTTATGGGTTGTTTTGGTTGGGATCTGGGCATCCCGGAATTGGGGATCGGGAGGGTTTCGTTAGTCGTGATCCACTGACGCGATCCCTTGTTTCCCTACAAGTTTGGCGATCTAGAGTATTTCGTTTTCACTAGAATATGGTTGTTATATAGTTTAGCTTGATGATGAATTATCAGTGCTCACTGCTTAGGAGTTGATTTGGTGCTTACTGCTTAGGTATGGATTTGGTGCAAAGTTTTCTACCTTTTGAGGAAATTCAGTGGATTGTTGCAGTTTTGTTGTATGGTCTGACCTGCGAGTACACAATATCGGTCGTTCAAATTTGATTGAATGATAAATTGATAATGTGCTGTTTCATTGAGTTGTCCTCTTGTTTGGATTGTTGGCTCTGGTTGTGGATTCTGCTTTTGATGGTGTTGTTTTGCAAATCGATATGTATAGCCCCTCCTTAGATAATATGATTTTTTTTACCTTCTGTGCAACACAAGATAGTCCTATACTCTGTTAACAACTAAAGGATCAGCTCTTGATTTCCCTCATTTACAAGCAGCATTTGCACTTTTTCCCCTTCTACTAAGTTTCACTGCGCTATACATTTTTGCTTGGAAATAGATGCGTAGTGTACAAGTTAATGTGTGTAAAATAGGGATTTTCTCTTGTCCCTTTTCATTTACTTATATTTGGCCATATGGGCCTTTTTCTGTTGATGTTTCAGTCTTCCAGATGTGTTTTCTGTGCAGTGCTTTCACAATAGCACTGAAGAATTCTTGTAATGCTTTTGAGTAGAGGATGAAACCATTTTTCTCTTCAATTTTGAATTTGGTATAGTGTATTGTTTCCATGAAAGATACCCATTGTTTGGTAATATTATTTGAAAATTTGATGCAGGAAAAAAGCTAATTGAATTGGTACATCAGTATAGCTAACTATTGTAGGTCATTCATGCAGGTGATTTACATGAGGAGAATTAAAGTAAAAGCATCTGGTGCATAACCTTAACAATGTTAGTTTCACCGATGAAATCAAATCTCTTCGAGAGGAAGCTATGTTTTCATGTCTCAGTAAACTCTATCAATTCCATGTGGTTGGGAAAAGAATTGGGTTTCACTAAATGTATAAACAATGTCACCAGTTGTTGTCTGGTCTTGTCTTGTAGTGCTCCTATGTCCGATTTGTATCAAGTTTTCTATGGTCTTTGTTACTTTTGGGAATGTCTGATTGGTTCTACTCATCCACTTAGAATTGGTTATTTATTTATGCATGTGCCTTCATTGTGCATATTAGTATTATTCGCACTTATAACACTGATATGGAATTACCTGCACATAGTTTTCCATTGTGCTTTACCGCACTGTATTTTGTGGGTACTGAAGTATTTTATTTGTATTACACCATGGATCACCTTTTCTGATGCTATATATTGTCTTTTCACTTCTATATGAATGTAGGTAACTTCACCTGGTGGCAACACTGTACATACGCTGAAAGGGAAATCTGGTGATAAATTTGAATTTAAAGCTCCAAGGGGTGGCATGTACAAGTTTTGCTTCCATAACCCATATGGAGCACCTGAAACTGTTTCTTTCTACATTCATGTTGGGCACATACCCAATGAGCACAATCTGGCAAAAGATGGTTAGTGCACTGCCTTTGTATCTTGAAGCTTCTCAGCACATACTTATTCTGCGTAAATAACTAATTTTCAAATATTTAACATCTATCAATCTGATTGGCTCTGTGACCTTTGGTTTATTATTGTTAAGAGTTATGTGTCATTCATTCAGTTTTAGCATTTTTCGTACCGCCATATGAGCCATGTTCCATTTCTGTTGCAGAGCACTTGGACCCTATTAACGTTAAAATTGCGGAGCTGAAGGAAGCATTAGAATCCGTCACTGCCGAGCAGAAGTACCTGAAAGCACGTGAAGCTCGTCACCGACACAGTAAGCTCAATGGACTTGCATGTCGTATTATTAAACTCTGAAATGTTTCGCCCGTTATAATGTTTGTTGCGTTTTTTTTTCTCTTCTTAAAAATAAAGCCAGTGCTAACAGAAAGAAAGGGCACTAGGGCAGTTAGAATTTAGGACGCAATCATGTGGATTTTTTTCTAGATTAGAGCACTAGTATATCTTTGCCTCAGTATTGAGCTTAGTTTCCTCAATCATTGCACTCTTCAGTTTTAAGTATTGATGAACCTTCTTAGGGAAATTGTTTGACCTGTTCTGTTTTGGCTTCCTATTATTATTTTTTTAGTTCAAAGCCAAAAACATGCCTTCAGCACTAACTTACGTAGCATAGGAGGACATGGTCGATACATATTTTCTTCTGTTTCTTGTTTCATGCTTGTTGGTACACACAACGCAAAGTTAATTTCCTGACTTAATTCAATCCAGCAAATGAGAGCACCAGAAAGCGTGTCATGTTCTACACAATGGCGGAGTACCTAGCTTTCATGTCAGCTAGCGCGTTGCAAGTCGTCTACATCCGCCGTTTGTTCAGTAAAAACGTGGCATACAACAGAGTGTAGGATCCAACTCTACTTTGAAGGCATCAGTGGAAGCACCAAATGGTTGGAACAGGAAGACATTTTCTGCGAATCTGACAAATTGTAGCTCTGTTCCCACTTTTTCTTCTTTTTTAGTCTAAGAAAAAACTTTTGAATTTATCATGTACTTTTAGCTACTCTTATGACATGTGAAAGTGAATTTGTTTAGATCCATAATTAATCTTCAGAGGGTCGTCATGAAAGCTGTTGTCCACAGATTTTCATTCTATGTAATTCTCTGCCATTTCTGAATGTACAATACTATAGAAGCAGAAGTGTGCCATCCTTCCTTACAATAGGAGAGTAGCTTTCTTCACATCTCAGCAGAAATATTGATGATCATATAATAAATTATTATATAGAGGAATGCAATATTGATGGTCATAGTACATTATTATATAGAGGAATTAAGAGAGTGGCTCTCTTCACACCTCAAATCGGAGATTGCAGAGACGAATGGGTGCAAAAGGATTGTTTTTTTTAAAAAAAAATTGATTGGACCATATTTGTTTCCATATTTTCTTTTGGATCGAACACATGTCTGTCATCAGATATGAATATGGATGAGTCTGGTCATGAGTACAAATTAAATACATATTGAATACGGGATGACAGGGTTACGAACAATATTGGCATGAGTATTTTATCGGATATTGAGTAAAAGCAATAACTAGATATATTAGTATTTCACATTTATTGCAATTGTTTGTGTAACTAGTTATGTTGAAGAACAAAGTATAAGTCTATTTTTTACGATCAAATTATTGATACAGTGGAATTTAGTCCATGGACTGAAATTTAGGAATAAATAATATCCAATTAATTTTAAATAAAAGTATCAATTTATAAAATATATTTTTATTAAAAAAATGGTACTAATTTTGTATTTTTCTGATTTGAAATGAATTATGATTTTTAAGATTAAAATGTTTTTTTGTTAATGTATATTTTATATAATATAACCATCCAAGTCTAATATCCAACCTCGCTTTCGAATTATCCGATAGGACATCCGACATACACTTTTCTTGCTATATCCAAATCTGATATCCAAAAAAACTATCTGAATCCATATCTAATATCTGAGAAAACAACTCAGGTATCCGAGAATCAGACCCTTGGCGGAGCGGATATTATCCACTCTGTTTGCCCCCCTAGAGGCGGCGAAACTGTCAGCTAACATAATGCATATTTTCAACCAAACAAATTTTGCTGCAAAATGATTGGTACATGTATTTGGAGGGGAGAATTCACTCAAAAGTCCAATCCAAAGTGAACATTAATGTGGCTCATCTGTCCGTGTTTACTTTACCTCTACTACAGCAGCAAGGCATAATCTGTAGATGAACATAGAATATTTTGTACTTGTATTATCGAATAGTTTACAATAAAGTACATGATTATTTTTATTTGGTGTGCATCCGCGTGTTTTGACATCCGACTATCCAGGTTCAAATGGACGCGGCGAAGCATCATTCATTACACCGCGCATTCTTTTGGTCAGAATAAAACTGTAGACCTTTGTTTGATATGATCGCTTTCCCTTAATCACACTCTTGGCCACTGTGGGCTAACTACCTGAATGGTGAATCCACAAAATCAGTGACAATGTGATTTTTCATCTTTAATTTCAGAGTGTACATATTGACAACGTGCTACAAACCTCTAGCGTGCTGAAAACTAACTGCATACGGCTAGCAACTACTGATGGTTCTTCTGAATTTCCTGTGACAGCCATTTGTTCCATCTGCAAGGTTTTCACCGGCAACCTGCAACATCAGTTTAGCCGACGTGTATGAGATTCTGAGATAAAAGAGCATTGTGGCCGAAACTTGCTCTTACCATGCCATTCCTTTGACATAGTAAGCGTTTGCAATTAGAGCACAAAACCCTTTCCACTGATGCAAAACGTCAGCTGACACCGGCGGATTAGGAGACCACCTGATAACTGTTGGCTGTGGTGTGCACAGTATTGTGATAAATACAATACTGAGCCACAGAATGCATTCACGAATCTGCATACAATAGTGTCACTGAGGCAAATAATGAAACTACAGAAGATCTTATGGAGGACATTTACATGATAAGCATGCTCTGTACTGGACAGTGAACTACATGATACCCTATTTCAAGCTTCATGTGTTGCCAATGATATAACTAGTGCATTTCATCTAGTGACTTGAAAATTAACAGAAATAATTGCATGAACAGATGAAAGCACAATTTCCACTTGAGTTATGTAAAAAAAAACTGCTTGGCCTTACTATAAACCATGATTGTAAGCCAGTAGATGGTATTAAACAATAATAGTAAATTAAATGGTGCAATTCATATCAAATAGAGCCTGCTGACCTCAGAGGAGTGGACTCTGAACTTCAAGTTGGTTCCACCATAGGATCCTAAGCCTTCAATCTCAAGACCAGAATCTTTAATAACCATAAGTTCCTTTCTAAGCCCTTCATCTGTACACCCTAGGGCATATGCATTCACTCCAGCACTGATAAACTCCTGATAGCATTAACAGTCACAGTAAGTACTAATTAGTGCACACAGTACTTATGAAAAGAAGTATAGTGAACATTTCAACAAGAATCAATACTTTTAGGTTATCTCCGCCTCCTCCTCGATCAATAACATTCTTATACCGCTTGAATAAACTGATCGCAATGTTATGTGACGAGCGGAAGTCATCATCTGACGACGCATAAACATGGAATCGATGCTGCATACAACAAAATGTGGTTAAGAGATAGACAGAAAAGGAGTGGTCAAAATCATCAAATGGAGGACGAGGAATACCAGCCAGTGCCTTGTAGTTCTTTCATTTAAGCTTTTACATAGGTGGTGGCTCACTCTAGTAAAATTAACTTTGTAGCTATGAGCAATGTGTGGCTTCTGTATATGATGGCCTTCCACTGAATGGTAAACTGCACTGCATCCTAATTTACAATGCAAAATAGAAGCACTCTTTTCAGACAGTTTTAGGTCCCAGCAAGAACCAGGCCTCACAAAAGAAACAGATTCATGTAGCATCAGCATGGCTGAGTGCACATCAGATTCCAAGCTAATCAGCACATTTTCCCAAAAGACAGGAGAGGGCTTCAGAAGTGGCAGGCGATTCAACCTACAAAAGAGTATATTTTAATCAGGTATTGAATTTAGAGCACATTTTTCCTTCTTTATTAACATTTAGAGCAGCACAGCAGTTTAACCTGCTAGCTTGTGTTTATAGCTTTAGCGCTGAAAATTTGCGCGTGGCAGTGTGCGTTACAATGCAGATGCAACTCGTGGTTGGCAAGGAGGGAACAAATGAACAATCACTATTGGTTAAGAAAAAAAAAAAAGGCAATATTCCTCTTTTCAACAACCCAGCCAAATAAAACTAAAGATTCTAGCTCACAAATCCTAACCCAAACAAGCAACCCACTTACATACCTCAGATCCCAGACCCAAATCGAAACGACCCAATCACGAGAGAGAGGGAAACGGAGCAGCAGGCTTTACCTCTCAAGGGGCAGCGGCCGGAAGCCGGCGGAACCTGCGAGAGGAAGGGGAGGTGGAGTGGAGACGTGGAAATATATATACGTAGAGGGGTTAAGTGGCTAAAAAATTGGCGAGAGAAGTGTAAGAGTAAGAGAACAAGAAATTTGGGGGCCACAATAAAAAACGACTGGCGATGCAGAAGCTTCTGCGGCGCGAGGAGGGGAGCCCTCGGCCCATCGCTCTCCCTGAATCTTGGGGCAAGATGACCTGTGTTTATGGCCCATGGTGGGCCGTCCGAGCAAAACATATCTCCCATCCATTTTCATAGCGGGAGTGACTAGGTGACAATCGACAAAATTTCGTTTATGTATCATTCAAATTTTAAACCAATAGAATAATGCCACATGACATTAATAAGATATTAAAATTGGGTAACAATACAATATTGTTAGCAGCAGATTGTAATCTGATGATATGATAAATGAAGCTCCTTTCCTAAAAAAAAATACAAAGAAAAACAAACAATCGATTCTCAAAGCAATAGGAAACATACAAAAGTCGATTGAAAACACATAGGACACCAACCGAAAAGCTGCCAGACACACCACTTAAAGACAGTCCGAGAGAAGTCTCAGAAGAAAAAAAGATTCAGCACATAAAAAAGGTGAGGCAAATCTTCCTCCTCTCTCAAAGGCACGGTTGTCGTGCAGCCAGCCATATAAAAATGACGTCATTGCGTTAGTCAGGGAAGTGCCGGGTACGATGGGATTTGCTGGCATACTTCAGTGATAGTGATGGTTAGTAATACCGTTTCATAGCTCATCTTTCTTGCATCAAGTTTCATAGTTTATCTTTGCAACGAAAATATATTTGACATGCAGCACAAAATGATTGGAGCAATGGAAAAATGAAGCTAGCTTGTTGCGATTGAAGAAGACAAAGAAAAAGGATAGAGTGTGCCGATTGGGCGAGCACGCGGCTCCCCTCTGCGCCGGTCGGTTCAGTTCGAGCCCCGCCGCCGAGTCGGTTCAGTTCGAGCCCCACCGCCGCGAGCGAGCAGCTCCCCGCCGCCGGCCGGACCGGCTCGAGCTCCGCGAGCGAGGAGCTAGGGCCGACCTCGAGCCCCGATCCACCGACCGGACCACCGTATGCTCCGCTGCCGCCGGCGAGCGAAGAGCATCGCATGGCCATGCAGGCGCGAGGTAGAAGATGAGGCTGGAGGAAAAAAAAAGAAAGGCTGGAGGGGGGAAGAGAGAAAAAAAAGCTGAGCATGCAGGTGGGACCTGTTTGGCAGGGCAGGACTTCACGAACGTCTTCTCGGACAGTTCCGCACGGAGCCCTGCCAAACAGTGTCCCAAAAACGGATTCGGTGGAGAAGGCAACCGATAATCTCTACTCCTAAAAAAACGGAGGGGCGAGTCGTCCGCGTGAACCATCGCGTCGCCCCCTCGCGATCGTGTCTGGCCCTGCCTGCCCTCGCGACCAGTGCCTTGCGCTGCGTCCGCCCTACCCATCGCCCGCGTGACCGCAGCCTCCGTTGTGACTCGCGACGCAATCCCCGCGCCTCCCATCCGTGACGCCTCACGACGCAATCCCCTTCCTATTCTTCGCCCGTGAGACCTCCTCCGTCTCCCTTCCTACCTTCCATCCTTCCAGTTGGCCGCCGCGAGATTTGCATCTGCACTTCCCCACCAACGCCCTCCACGTCTTCCTCCTCGTTGGCAACGGAGGCATCCCCGCACAGCGGCCGCGGACGTGACGGGAACCCGCAGCTTTGTGCCGGCGGTCGGCGCCGGAAGAAGGCAGCACAGGACACGCGGTCGACCTAGGCTGGGTACGTTGCTCTGCCTTGCCGCCATCATCGGGTGCTCCGCATCGTTCGGGCAAGTGCTTCTGTGCTCCTCCTGCCGTGGCGGTGGAGGCAACGTCAGGGGTTTGATGCATCATTCTTTAGCAACACTGAGGTACTAACACGTTCCTGCCATGAGAATCTTTGAAATGCCTGGCTGCCACGTACACTCTTGTTTGGTATTTGGTGCTTGTTTTTTTTTTAGGAACCATACTTGTTCTTTGCTAGATGTTGTTCTTACTTCCATGATTTTGCTTTAGTAATCAGCTGTAAACATCATACGAGATCCGTGTGCAATGAATGTAATCATGAGGTAGCAATAGCTTGAGATCTCGTGTACAGAATGTGTCCTGAGGTTGTTTGTGATAATGCCAAGCAAGCCAAGTGACATTATTATCTGATCTATGAATTTCCTGCACCAGTAGGGATTCCTTCGTTTTATAGCTAAACTAGGGATGATATACGTGACTTGTTTTTTTTTCAGTTTTACCATGATAGATGTGATTTTTTCCGAGTTTTTATCATATGGGAAGTTTTGATAATTCGTCAAAAAGGTATTTGGCACATGATACTTCTGCAGTGTTTTACATCATCCTGTGGGAGCAATAACACAGCCTGCACACTAGGATATACTTGCTCATCTATGTAGGTATTTTATTTATTTTTTTGGCGAAAGGTTGTCTTATGGATTTGAAGGAAAATAGCAAGAGAAGTGAAGTATGGATGCAAAAGGTACGTTTTTTCTCATGCTTTTATGAGCTATCGTAACATTGTAAGGTGTTTCAGGCCATGAATTTCTATGCTAAATTATCTAGCTTCTACAAACTGCTAAGCTTGTTACCCTACTACCACAAAATGGCTTCAAAAGGCTTCACTGAACCCTGACATCATATTGCATTCCATGCTTTGCACTGAATGTGATTCGTCATAGTACCAAACAATTCAGCTCTGCAAATGATCTAGCAGTCTAGGATAGCTACTTTTCATATGTTCTGCGGACCTAACTAGACCTTACCTAACATTTTGTTAACCGCATAACTGAGAAGTTTTTGAAACAGTGTTGTTGCCGTGGGACACATAGAAGGTGTTGCCATATTTTTTTTCTTTTTTTCGAGAACACGCAGGAGAGTTATGTATCTTTATATTAAGAAGAAAGTAACAGAGAGAGGTTACACGTGGGCCTATTCATTTTCTTCGAAGTCATGTAAGGAATTCAAAGCCCCTACATTTTAGGTGGTCGTGCTGCGGGATTCTCTTACACATATTATTATGGTTGTAGCATCTAATAGTATCATGAAATCCCTTATCTGTCGTGTCTATCATACAGTATGATCTTTTTTTCTTTCATCTTCCATCTTTCACACGCATTAAAATTTAAAACGCTTTTCATTTGTAGGGTATATTTTGCCTTAGTGTGCTAAAAAGTTCTAGGCATGGTAGAAGATATACTACATGTTCCAAATTTGAGTAGTTTTGCCATTAAATCCTGAGAGCTTGCTTTCCATATTTTGACCCCATAGCTCTACAATATGTGTTTTGATATGCTCACATGCAAGTGTTGGAATTCTGGTGTGATTGTCATAAGCATATGGCAGCATGCCAAAGCCAAGTTTTGCCAACTATTGGGTGGTGGAAATGGCCAACCGTTTTGCTAGAGGAAGACAATGAAGTTGCACCACACATTACTCTTGTACAACAGTGCGAAAAAATGCAGTAGTAGCTCTATTTATAATTTATATTGATTGATAAGGATTTGTTCTTCCATTTAAAGTAATTCATATTTATTCATTGTCACATGCTGTGAAAAATATTATAAGCTGAAAATTGATCGTTGTGGAATATAAAAAATTGCTTGACCCATAGCAACGCACGGGCACGAAGCTAGTAAGGAAGAAAAAGAAACGTGGAAAAGAATAGAAGGAATAAGATGATAATGTTGCTTTAAAAATTATTAATAATTTTGGAAGCATTAATCTATCGTGTAATTATATTTATTAATATTTTTAGAACATTATTCTATTATGGCCTGATGTGAAAATTGACCGGCAATCTGCTGATGGAATAATGTTATTTGCCATTGCTTCTACCGTGCGGTCATGGCAATTAAAAAAAACAGGGGCATGTTGGGCACTTGATCTCTTTTATCCATTTATGAAAATGTAGAAGAAGCCTTTTAAAACCGTTTGCCAAACGTTTTTTTTAAAAACAGCTTTGGCTCCACAAGAGAAGCTGCTCCACCTAGAAAGCCACAGTTGGAGCCATTTTTAGAGGACCCGGAGCCATGCCAAACAACCCTCGTAATGGTGTTAAACAATCATCCATTCCACATCTCTCGTTCCCTGGATCAAACAAAAAATAGGGATAGACCCATCATACTCCAACCAAACACTAGATAGGATGGACCCATTCCAGAAAAATAGGATGGGACAACTCGTCTCGCATCCAAACACATGTTTACATCTAAACACTAGCCCACAACACTACGACGATCGATTCGAGCTCCTGTGGGGCGTGTTTAGTTGGTGAGGGGAGAAAAAACTTTTTCTAGGAAGCATGTTCTATGAGAGGGATGAATAGAAAAGTTGAAATGAATTTAAAAGATTTATCCCCATTTTAGCGACCCACGTCACCTGCAATCGACGTGGTCAAAAACGCACGAGCCCCGTCTCCCCTCCGGACCCGAAGTTTTTATCCACTCCCGTTCTAAATCTCTTCGAGTCCAGTATCCGAACCCTACAGCTCCTATCTCTCAATCTTCCCGCCGCCGCAGCCACCTCCTCCTATCTCCTTCGCTTTGCGACTGCCTCCAGTCCCTCGTTGTTCCTCCTCCTCATTTCCCCTCCTGTCTCCTATCCGGATGTCGTGATCTGCTCCAACCCCAGCAACATCCCACCTTCCTCGTCGTCATCATCCTCGATGCCATCGTCGGATCTGTGCCGCTGTTGCCCCTGGCCGCCTAGCGCCTAAGGACCCTGCTCGCCCGCCGGAGCTGGGGCCTACGCAGGTGCAGGGAAGCGCGGCTACCGGTGCCCTGGTGCGGGGAGCGACGCACAGCTCTGCCTCTGGCGTAAGCTCGAGCTCCAGCACAGCCTCGACCTCAACAATAGCCATCCGAACGGCCCAGAGCATCAACATCGCTCTGGTATGGGCTCCCTCCGTGACCCCAGATCCAGCCATGGAACAACATTCACCATGGTCCCCCCTTCTCTAGAGTCCACTGTAGTGGATGCAGTGATAGCAAATCTCCACAAGCACTTGGTCAGAGAGTGGTGGCCCTTCTTCCTTGACCATGCCCAACTGATGTTGCCGCGTCATGCCATGGAAGCAATGGCAGTGTGTGGTGTCTGCTGTTGATTGCGCTTAGCCACGTCAATTATGTACCACAAGTGCACGGGTCGAGTGTAGCTCTTCCCTTAGAGTACTCCTCAAGGTTTATCAATCCGTGGATCGACAATGAACTACTAGGGTTTTTTACCTATCTTAACGGATCTAATCGTATCATGAAGCATGTATTGCATATATGGTTGAGCATGTATGTGTGTGAGATGATGGATGTGAACATAATGTATGAGATGAATGAACACAACCGACCTCCTCGAGATAACACGACCTTCGGTAGCACGAGCCCACCGTCTCCTTCATTGCAACTCCGGCCTAAGTGATAACCTAACCTATCTCGTACTTCGATAAGTGGACATAATCCCACAAAGTTCCGTAAGCCGATACCTTCCCCTCCCACACTCGTCACACAACACTAGGGGTAGTCAATCATCAAGCAAAGAGAACCTACAAGGGGACATGGTTCCACAATACACGTTCCACTGGCCCTACTCCTCCCGCATACTGTAACTACACGAGGGATCCCAGTGAACGGCTTCCCGCATACCACTAAGATGTATCCGTAAGGCTTAGACTAATCACCATGATTATATCTAATCTTACTAAGAGCATATGCTAGCTAAACTTATAGACTAATCACCACGATTACACCTAATCATAAGCTAGCTAGGCATATGAGATCAAACACGCATCTTAGAAGATCAAATTAACGAGATAAGATTAGATTGATTCACCATTCAATGTACATATGCCTCGACGCATCAAAACACGGCTCCGGAATCCCACCATGGCATCACCACACAGGGCCAACCATGGCGACTAGGGTCTAGCCTAAGCCATCTCCTAGGCAATGTCGAGGACGACGGCCGTCGACTTCCTCCATTGTGTGCCCCTGGATTCGGCGGCTCTCTGGTCAAAATTCGTGTGCGGTTTCTATAAGACATAAGCTTAAATAGTCCAAGAGAACCCTAGCTCGAAGGGGAGGTCGAGGCAACGCAAAAACGGCCTAGGTCGGCCGGCTAGGGGCCTACTGGGCTGACTGTCCTGCCCTCTTTCTGGCCTATCTCGGCCTCCTCTTTCGCGTGTTGAGTCCTTGTCCTTCCTGGAGTTTATGTCCTTCACATATATAGGCCTTTTGACGTCGTTTGATTCAAGATATGATTGGATCTTTGATATTTCCGCTGGATTTGATCCTATTCCGAAGTCATCCGAGTGTGTTCTTCAAGCCTTGGTCCGTGCACATCCTTAGTGGTCGGTCACGATCTCAGTATTCATTCAAATATGCTCATATATAACTCAAAAACCTGCATAAACCAACGTCCTCCAAAAATATGTGCATATACGAACATGGGGTTATTTCACGTGCCAAGTGACGGGTATGAATTAGCCCAAAACATTTACCTAAATGGCACTAAAAGTGTGCCGCTAGGGAGCGCCAACCTCTGCCGTTCGCGGGCATTGGCAGGTGACGTTGTTCGCCGTTTCGGATCGAGGTGAGCAGATGGGCAAAATTTAGCATCACTGGAATTGAGTTGCCTCTTATTTTGTTCTTCATGGCTCCATGCAGGTGGCAGGTGGCCACGATGGGCCTGGCTTTTGTAAAGATTGGGCAAAGGAGTCAGTGTAGCCTGTCGTCGTCCTGTGAAAGGTAGCCACCATTCTTCTTTCTCAAGTTCTACCTTGAAGCGTCCTGTGTTTGTTGATTAAAAGTGCCCTTCATTAGCCATATGCATGGAAGCGTAAATGTTGTTTCAATGGTCCGAGACTATAGGTTCTTACATGGTCCATACTTGTGAAGTAATGGGTGTGCCTGTACGCCTGTGATTATACAGTGATTTGGTCTAATTAGAATTTGATAATTAAGTTAGCTGGCCATGTGATTGTGATCTGGATGGATGATTGGTATGGTACTTGAGAAATAGATGACATGCATTACCATTATGATTGATATTTGCCATGTATTTATGATATGAAACGAAATGTGTATGAACACATATTTATCTCTGATTATCTTTAGTTCTTAGTACTGAATAGTAGATTGCGAAATCATACATAAGATGCTGTCAGTTGATCAGAAACATAACAAATACTAAAATCTCGACTTTGTGTGCCCTTCTATGATGTATAATCGTATCAGTTATATCCTGGTAAATGTGAAGTAGCTTTTGCTCTCTGAGTTGTGTCCTAATCGCAGAGCAGCAGTTGAACAGATAGATCGATTGGAGTATTTTAGTTCACTCATGGTAGGAAAGATAGGTTGAAAATGTGGGGACAGGGGGTGATAAGGGAAGGAGTAGTTAATTCTTGTGTCAATGTTTCCTCATTGAAACTGTGTCTGTGATCTGTCACATCTGTGAACCATGACTGCTATTTTATAAGCTTAATAATAAAATTAGATATAGGCACATCTGTGGTAGTATAATATGTAGTAATGCAGTCTGCAAATGCCATTCTTATAATTTACTGTTTTTTTCTTTCTCAAAGTCACGTGCTGTAAGCAAGATAAAGCAACAAAAGGGTCTTTAGCAAAGCCACGTTCTTTCTTGTGATTTTCATACACCATGCCTTTATGCAGCAGATTCGATCAGGAAGCTTATAGTTGTAGTTCAGCTATTCTTTGCAGAGCGATGGTATCTGTTTTTGGCCAATGAATTCCTCACAACTGATAGACTTCGTGTGCTTTTCGTACATCATGCCTTGTTTTTGTTTAAAATTTTGTTTGCACATAACCAGGATTGCTTTCCCATTAGTTTTAGTGGACATAAAAGCATGGTTGATATCACTTCAGCAACTTATCATGCCATATTGAACTCAACTTATCATGCCATATTGAAATTGTTGTTCTTGCAGGAAGAATTTTACGTTGTTAAAGAGGTTTGCAGAAACAATTGATGGAAAAAAGAGAGGATGCCGATGAGCTGGGTTGTGCGTCAGCCGTCAGGTTAAGAGGATAAATGATTGGAACAGCAGGTGGTAGTGTCATACTGAAACATCTAAGGTCCATTATTGATGCTTGACCTTGACCTGTCATATATTAGTATCACATTCAACTCTCCAGATAAATTTTCTGGTTCAGTCGAATTGATAGCTCAAACTACGGCATATTCTTTTTCTGTATATAAAAACAAGGCCATAAGTTTGGAAAACTGAATTGCTGCCTGTGTTCCTATTGCTAACTCAGCCCTGGCCGACACTGAGGCGGCGGCGCAACGAGTTTGCTCCTAGCCACTGTGCTTCCTCCTTTACGGCCTTGCACCACCTTCACTGGGAGAAGTCGTGAGTACCCCCTCCATCTATTTGATCTATGCGCTTGCATTGACATAGCTGAATCTTGGAATTAATAAAGGCTTCTATAATCGGGGATCCTGGTGAAGCTGTTATAAGAGAGAGAAAGACTCCCCTTTTTATGTAGAAACCATTTGTTGCTTAAGTCCCTGAATAATCCTGATGCAAATACAATTGTGATTATCGGAGGGGAGAGGTGGAGACATGTTTGAATCGTGATAAGAAGTCTCACTGAATTTCTTTCATAGGCAAAGAGTTTATGATTGAGAAGTTGATAGTTCCAGCCCTTTTTTTTTTTGCAATGTTCCAATATCTTCGTCCTGGCTCACATTAGTTATTACTTAAAAAAAAAAGACTACCTACTATGAGTATTTGCATGAATGCATATGCTCTGGCTGAACTGCACTTGTCAAATGTCGGTTTTTTTTTGGAACTTTTCGTTATTAGTTTAGTGGGAAAAAAAACTTTTTCTCCTATATTTTTGCATGGGTAGTAGTTTAGTTGAGCAGGCAATAAGCTGACTGTCCTATGGAGATAGTAGTGCAGGGCATGTCAGTTGAGATTATGAAAATTAGAAATTTCAAATAGCAAAATGATTATACATGATGCAATTATAGAGAGCCTTATAACCAGCAGGATTTTATACTTTAACAGATTTCAATGTATTGTACTCATGTTGCTCTGTGTCGTGTGGTTATACTGGTATGAACGAGCACATACTAATGAACTTTTGTGTTCTTTTACTAATTATATCACTTGGAAAAAAATTATGTGGAAGTATAGATTTACACAATGTTGAATGGTTCCTAAATCTGAATGTACTATTTCTTTTTCTTTTCTTTCATAGGACCTGCTGTTCATTTTCAAAACAGAATTGGTTGCGTAGAGGCGACCACAGCACAACCGCACAAGGGAGACGATGCTTAACCTTAAGATGCAAGTTGTGCTTCCCATGTTGTTTCTTCCTATTTAACAAAGGAGAGTGGCTGATACAATATTAGTTTGTAAGTTAAGGAAGATTTTGTCGGTGAAGAAGAGTTCAAACAATGAAAATGAGCAAAGCAATCGCTCTCACTGCTTGGTCACAATTTGCAATATTTTCTAACCGAGGCCTATTCAGATTCCCTAGAAAACACTATTCATTCTAACTTTTTACTACTAGTCTTTCGGCACGTGCGACACGCACGTACTATTAAAATAAATTAGATTAAAAATAAATAATGAGATATAGGAATAAAGCGTATGCACAGTAAAATAAGAATTATAATGCACATAATAAATTTTAAATACAACACAACTCAATGCTCCAGGATGTTTATATAGACAATATTTTTGTCCCTTTTTTAGTGGGATAGATATTCTTTTTTTAAGAACCCATGTAGAAACGCCTCTTGACAATGACACATTCAATTGCCCGGTGAGAAAAAGAGATTGTGTACACTATATTTATTTATTGATAAATGATGCTATAAGAAATCATAATTATTGTTTTGACAACAATACATCATTTAGCTACTCTTCCATTTCAAATTATAAGTCCTTTGGTTTTTTACCTCTAAGTTTGACCGCTCGTCTTATTCAAAAACACGATGCAAAATATCATACTTTTTATTATAACTTGCTTAAAAAAAGAAAAAATTTCATCTCTCACTACAAACCTAGTGAGTTATTAAAATAAAATAGAGTAAAAAGAAAAAAAATAGATATGATCCTATTGCATACATGAAGAATAGATACACATTGAAATGAGCATTATAATGCACATAATAAATTTTAAATACAACACAACTCAACACCCCAAGATGTTTCCTATAATCAATATTCTTTGTTCCTTTTCTAGTGTGATCGATATCCTTTTTTTCGCAAGAACCCACGTCGGCTCCCTAAAAACACCTATCGACAATGCCACATACAAACAATGCCATATACAACTGCCCGTGAGAAAAACAGGTTCAAGAAGGTATATACCTACATTAAGTATTGTTTGACCCTCCACCGTATTTGTGGTCATTGCAGAGCTTAAGCGGATAGAAAATTGCTTTCCTCTTACTTGAATGGAAGAGTTAGGTGCTCGGAAGGAGATAATGGTATCCGTGACAAAAAAAAATACTTTATTACTCTGGAAACCTCACTATTCTCCATTTCTCCTTCACGGCCACGGCGTGTCTGTTGGGGAGCTCGCCGTGGTACACCTCCACGGACCCAGCCCCGGCCCATGCCACTGTGAAATCTGTTAGTGGTCGTAGAAGAAGGAGAAACACCTTCAAGTAGGCCTGCATGGAGGGAAACCGGCATTTCTTTGGCAGCGGCGTATATAGTGAAGGAGAATTATATAATTAGTTTCCTGTGCGTTGGCACATGCCACTATTGAAAGAATATAGAATTTTAAAAATAATTTTAAAAATAATTTTAACCATTATATTCAATTAAAATTCTCATAAATAAATATATAAATATAGTACATATGAAAGCATATAAGAGTTTGCTTGATGTCAAATTTCATAGCCAAAATGTGGGCAAGAAATGTTGATGTATCAATTCTTTGATAATGAACCAATTGGTAGCTAAAATTTCTTGGCATGCCTTTGTATTGGCAAATTTTGGATGCCAACCAAAAAGGCTCTATGTAAAAACAGAGGAAACAAAAAATGAAAATTACATTATTCAATAAAATAAAAATTACCAGTAGTAGCATAACCTGGTTTCCTTGAAACAAAGTGGAACAATAAAGATGACGAATGAGAGGCAATATCACTTGTAAGTTGTAACCTTTAGTTGGACAAATAAATGCCCATGGGCCGTGCATACAGATGATTGTACTCAACAGTCAAGACTGTAAACAATGAGCTACAAATGCTGGAACATTAGTGTTAATTGAATCAAAAGATGCAAAGTAGGGACAGAGACTGGAGCCCTGGGTGCAGGTGGCCACTACGCAGGAGCTCGAGAGCAACGTTGCGCTGCTGTCATGAAGGAGCGGCTCCTGCAGACTGAAAAACACTGACAAGCATCCAATATGCATTTTTAAAAGTGTAAAGAAGACAACATCAATAGCTTTGGAATGGTAAAGATGACCTCTTAGATCTCATCTTATATACATATATTTGCATGACAGAAAGTACTTCTGATGGTTCCTTTGAATTTCCTGTGACGGCCATCTGTTTCAGCTGCAATGTTTTCACCAATAACCTACAATATGAGTTTGGCTGACATGTATGAGATTCTGAGATAAAAAAACACTGCAGGCCATAACTGATTGTACCATGCCATTATGAGATTTAAAAAAATGAAACAATAATGCAATAGATTAAAAAAAACATGAATCAATAATGCTATAGATTGTTCTGTACGTGAAAACTGGAAACATGAAACAATAATGAAATTTGAAGTGAAGATCGACAATTGCAATTGCATATTGCAGGTACCAGACTAAAGATGTACATGTTTGTTATTATGACAACTATTATTAGATTTGACACATCAATGTTCACTGAACATCTACACTCCATTGTGTTTGATCAATCAGTCAGTGTACCCTTTACATTCGAACAGTCTGTATTCCCTAGCGCTGCTAAAATTCGGACTTTGACATTGGCTAAGACTGACAGTGGAGTATCAACATATTTGACATTGTAGCATACCTCAATTCTGAAGACTTTTAGTATCCTATTAAAAGTTTTAAACTCGACGTACATGGACTAAACTTGCACCCCTGACCCAGGAGAAAAAAGAATATTGGAATTTAGAGCAAGTGATTCATGGAATGGTCTTAGTCACCAACTTTAATGAAATCGAGGCGGCCCGTGCCATCATCGAGCGTGAATGGCACATCTGCCATCCGCTCCACCTTCCCATTGACGATCCTCACAACTTGAATCTGTAATCCCGAGAAGACGCCCATTATTAACAAATTAAAGCACGTCGATTGAGACAAGCAGCGAAAGAGAAGGCACCGTTAAAGTTAAATCCCGTAAGTTAGCCGTCTCGACGCCATCGACTACGAAGGGAGCGCCCTTCTCACCAGCGCCAGATTGCTGTGCGTCGGTGATCTGCTTGACGGTCACAGTTCAATCGAGACGGGCCACCATCGAGACGGGTGAGAGCAGCCATGCATCCTCAAAGGCGATGGCCTAAAGCAGTCGATGAGCGACGGCTTCCGACAGTGGCGGCGCCTAGAGTCGTTGTTCCTCCACGAACATGGCTGTGGCGTGGCAACCCTTCATCGTTGACCTCGACACCACCACTCCTTGGCTCCGTCGGAGCCTGCAGCTACCCCTCGGCCACCAACGAGACAGTTGGTTTTAAATGGATGATTACAGGGGTAGAGATCCCTCTCTGATCTTATCTGCTCTCTCACTTACGCACCTCCACACGATCATGGGAGTTTGCCTGATCCGCTCCATGTCTGTCGTGTATAGCCCGGGAGCCTTGCAGGCCTTCTACGAGGCGGCCGGCACCGGCGCCGCCGTGCCGAACGCCATGCTCTGCCCGGGCCACACCCCCTCGTTCAGGTCCACCACCGACATGTCCCCCTCCAATGCCCTCACGATCTGCAGCTAGCACAACGTTGGTGAAACCGTGAAAGAAGCCGCCGGCTGCAGTGGACTGCATGGCGAGAGCAATGACGCGAAGCAACCACACACGCGAGGTAGAGAGTTTTCTTTTTATTTTTTATTTTTATTTTGGCTATGGAGAGATTTATTTCTTGCGTTAGAGAGAAGATCAGGGGGCTTTCCATTTGCTTTTAGTAGCACACCTTTTATTTTCTTTTAATACCACATTTATTTTCTTTTAACACCACACTTTTTATTTCCTTTTAATATCTTCTTCATTTATTTCCTTTATTTCTCGCCTTGATATAAGGGGCTTTCTATTTTTTTTTTGCCATTAGGATGGGATGTAGTGAGAGCAGGGAAGAATGTTTCCTATTTTACTTCCGCTATTGGGTTTATTTTTTGGTGAAAATATTTGGGGATGAATAGGTGGGAGGGGAGTTTTTTAACTGGGTGAGGACGACCAAATCAATCTCCCTCCTCCTTTGGTCGTCCTAGGCCCACGTTCAGCCCTAGTAGGTGGGTCCGCTATGAGGGGTAAAGGTATGTGTTTGTGGATGAGAAGTGTCCTCAATTTGTTCAATCTTTTATAGTATATATTTTTATTTTGGCCATGGAGAGATCTATTTCTTGCGTTAGAGAGAAGATCAGGGGGCTTTCCATTTGCTTTTAGTAGCACATCTTTTATTTCCTTTTAATACCATATTTATTTTCTTTTAACACCACACCTTTTATTTCCTTTTAATAGCTTCTTCATTTATTTCCTTTATTTCTCGCCTTGATATAAGGGGCTTTCTATTTTTTTTTTGCCATTAGGATGGGATGTAGTGAGAGCAGAGGAGAATGTTTCCTATTTTACTTCTGCTATTGGGTTTATTTTTTGGTGAAAAACTTTGGGGATGAAGAGGTGGGAGGGGAGTTTTTTAACTGGGTGAGGACGACCAAATCAATCTCCCCCCTCCTTTGGTCGTCCTAGGCCCACCGTTCAGCCCTGGTAGGTGGGTCCGCTGTGAGTGGTAAAAGGATGTGTCGGTGGGTGAGAAATGGTCTCAATTTGTTCAATCCTTTATAGTATAGATTCATCTCCCTCACAAAACACGCTTCCCAACAAGTGCTACAGTGTTTTTTTATCCCAATCTGTCCAAATGTTTTTTTAACCTTCGTCAATGGACCATGTGCCAGAATTACGATGACCAAAGGACGCGGCAGGTTGTTACAATCATTTGATGAGTATTGCCAGCGGTCATGAAGCGGATGCTGCAGCGACGACAGGCTGCATTGTTCGGAACGGTAAAGGTAAAGGCAAGCCTTGCGGCCTTGGTTGGTTGTAGAGCACGGTGAGGCACATCTGAGATAGATATGTTTATGTTGCAATCACTGGGAAACAAATTAGGGTGAGTTTAGATTGGGAGAAAAAACACTGTATATCTAGAAAAACATTGTAGATCTGTTCTGTGAGTGGGAGGGATGGGATGAATAGAAAAAAGTTAGATGAATAGTGTTTTTTGGAAGAAATTGGGGACTAAACTCACCCTTAACAGGTTCACTTGTCAATTTTTGGGGGGCGTCAAAGTAATGATGTGTGGTTCGATTAATATGAGAATTCCTGATTTTTTTTTTCGTTTAAATGATAGGGCGCGCTCCTTGTCTAAAAACGGTTACACGGGACTGATGGCCAACAACGCGGCACAGGGACGACGTTAGGCAAGTACATTGCTACACGTCAGTGGTCTCATAGGTCGTCTCATGCAAGGCCACGTAGGATTTTTAACGGGGTTAATTCGATGTATGCCATTATAATTGTTCGATTTCGGAGAAATACCATTACTATTCAACTAATACTAAGGGTGCCATTACAGTTCACCTGTAATTTGAAATATGCCATTTTGTACGTGGCAGACGACATTGGGCCCACGCACAGACTTACATAATTACGTATTGTCCTAAATACCCTCCATACCTCTATGTGACATTCTCACCGACATGTGGGACCCGCATGTCATCACCTTCCTCTCCCCTCATCCCTGCATCTTCTTCCTCCCCTTCTTCTCTCTGGATTCCAGCGAGCACAGGGCAGAGGACGGCTTCCTCACCGTCCCCGTCGACCTACTCGCGCCCAAGCCCAGGATCCCGTCGCGCCACTCCTCCGCTCATCGCGTCGACGCCTCCTCCGCGAGCCCCAGCCACGGTGTCGCCGCAAGCTCGTCCTGGCGGCGCAGAGTCAAGGAAAGCCCCGGCGGCAAATCCAGGGAAGACTCCCGTGACCCAACGTGGAGTCAAGGCGCGAGCGGATCCCGGCGTGGACCCCGCCGTTGGATCCGAATTCGAAGCGTAGGTGGCCGACAAATTGCAGGGCCAGTAGGATGCGGCGGTCCGTCTGCTGGAGATAGGAGATGCCAATGGCGGAGATGTGTTGGGAAGAGGAAGATGAAGGAAGACATGTGGGGTCTACATGTAAGTGACTAGATAGAGGAAGTGTATAGGGGGCATTTCAGTCCATACGGAAATACGGATGGTCTGCATACGCCTGCCTTGGGCCCGATGTCATTTTAGACATACATAATGGCATATTTCAAATTACAAGTGAATTGTAATGGCACCCTTAGTATTAATTGAATAACAATGGTATTCTTCCGAAATCAAACAATTGTAATGGCATATATCGAATTAACCTTTTTTAATGAGGTGGCAGAGAGATAGGGAGGAGAGAGAACCAGGTGGTTGTTTCGCGAGACAACCGCCTCATAGGCTAAAATTTAGGACTATGAGACGACTCCATCACCATTGTATGAGTTGTTGTTGCCATGCAACTCACAACATTTTTTTTCAATGAATAAATTAAGAATCATGCATTTATTATGAGACAGCATGTAAGACAACCCATTGCATGAGTTACCTGTTATATCATCTCATAATGATATGACAATGCATGAGAACGCTTATTAGACGACACCAATGTGCTACGTGTCATCGGTCTCATAGGTCGTCTCATGCAAATCCACGTAGAATTTTTGATGATGTGGCAGAGAGAGGAGAGAGAAGCAGGTAGTTGTTTCGCGAGGCAACCGCCTCATAGGCTAAAAATTTAGGACTACGAGACGACTTCCCCACCATTGTACGAGTTGTTGTTGCAATGCAACTCACAACATTTCTTTTTTCCTATGCATAAATTATGGATTATCTATTTATTATGAGTCAACATATAAAACAACATATTGTATGAGTTACCTGTGACGTCGTCTCAATGTAATCATTGTATGCAGTGTATGAGACCGCGTACTTGCCGGGAGGAGTCGTGGAGGGCCGGAACCGACGGCTGGTAATTTTTTTCACCGAGCAATAATAGCACGCATGCCGAGAAAGGCCAGGCGATAGCTGCCGCGTGGCAAGCGCGACACATGCTGCACGACCGGCGGTAATTGGTCCGATGGAAACGAAACACCTGTGCCCGCAAATTTTAGAGAGTATAATGATAAATGATAACATAAACAACACGTTATTCTAATAATATACTATATATAGCTTGAATCTACTGCTTATACAAGTATATGTAAGTTATTAAGGAAAAAAATCTAAACACACCATCTTACATTATTATTTTTTTTCCTCTAGGATCTATTTAGTTCTTGAATGCAAGCTTTTCCATTGTCTCTATAAAAACAAGAGCAAGTAACATTACAAGCACATCGCTAGCAAACATGAAATGTGAAAATATCTCCCTTGTACTGAATGTTCATAAACTGGTTTTCTATTTATCACAATCATATCAGAATATTAAAATAAACATGGATAAAATAGTAAGTTCATTAGATTAAAACACCGCAACATGGATCCATGCTTTTTAATCTACTAATAATATACCTAAACCCTAAACCCTTGGTATTCAAACCATGCTTTTTAATCTACTAAACTTACTATTTTATCCATGTTGTATATATCCTACAAATCATACTCATACCCTCATCCATTGGATATGAAACCCACAAGTAAGATTTGCTATCCCTAATCTCATTATCGATGCGTCCTTGTTCTGGCAAAATGAACAACGCGGAGTCCACTAACGATGCTTGGCCAAGGCTTGGATAGGCAAAAGTGCCAAAGATTATCTATATATAACTTGATTTGCATATTATTGCAAAAAAAAACATAATTGGGTGTATGTTTGTTTAGACCACCAACCGCAATCAACAACCAACAACATTGTTGAAGACATTTAGAAACAAGATAGTAGTATCATGCTAAGTGGCCACAAGAAACCTCACATCAACTTAATCTCTTGATCCACATTACTCCTTCCCACAAGCCTTCCAGTGTAACAAGACCATATATGTCATCCACACTGGCACAATACAGTTGGCACGGCAACGCCGCGCCAAAGTTTCTAGTGTCTATCCAAGTTGATATACTCTCGAGTCAGTCAGTCGGTAGAACGGATATTATCTGCTCCATTTGCATCAGTGTCAGTCAAGCAAAATCTGAGATATCGAAGGGGATGGGAGTTGTGCCATGTAGCCAGCGAAGATATTTTGGGCCATCTATTTCCATTGCTCCATAAGCACAGAAGCAGCAAATAAAACAGGTTAGTGGCCGAGGCTTTGCTTGTGCTCTGATCAGACGTGTTTCTTTTATGACCTCTTAGTGGGCTTCTATCTCAATTTGTCTAGCTTTGGTCCCTAGTGGATGAGATCCTTGGATTCTGATAGCCCTGACTCCCTGAGAAAGATGAAATCATCTGGACACAACTTGAGCAGATAGGGCACATTCAGAATGTTCAGATAACTTGAGCAGATAGTGCAGAATTTGCTACGTACTCACTGAACAGCTTCATCTTGCCGAGCTTCCATGCAGGGAACTGCCTGTTGTCGCTGCTGTCCGATGTCCACTTGGTGCCAAGAACAAAGGCAATTATAATCTTAGCATACATAACTTCCGTGAAGTATTCTGAACCACAATGTAGTCGGGATCAAAGTGGGGCAACAAATTTACCTTGCGGATGGTGTATTCAACAGCCAATCCCAAAGGAGGAAGGTGTGGCTAAGGGTTCCTTCAGTGGCTTCTTCTAAAGGTGCTGCCACGGCCCGCGGACCCTTTGTCCCTTCAAGTCAGATCTGTTGTAAAAACTGAAATAATCAGCCCGGTAGCGCAACAAACAAAAAGAGGAGAATCACATGTATGTATAGTACCCTCTACAAGACGAGGCGATCAGCGGGATATGCATCATTCTCCCTTTATTATGGTTCTCTAATCCTGAGCAATCCTTCAGACATATATACTCCCGGATGCCCTACTATTCGAAGTATTCTCAAACCCAACATATATACATCACTAAAAAGCAAAACTAGACAACATCAATGAAAAGCAAAACTGGAAGACATAGTATCACGGGAAATGAAAATCCCATGAGAACAAAAACCTCATCCAGTTCCATGATAAATCTGAAAAATGAAGATAACAATGTTTGTTCAGCAAATTATGAATGTTATAATCGCTGCATTATAATCCAATGGAAAAAAAACTTATGTTCACAAAAAAAATCTACGTATTGTGGCAAATATTTACTTAAGAGGCTAAACTGGTTTGATGCCCATGTACCGTCTTAATTTACAATGTGGAGGTCCACTATCTTCATTTGTTTGGATGTACAATCTTTGTTGCAATGTGGAGGTCTCCCATCTTCCGTTTACCGTATGACATTCACTCATCTGATCTGACCATTTTCAGGACTAAGCACCTCTTCCTGCCTGGAAACAGAAAGGACATACACACACTCAGATATTAAAAATTGAGAACAGACATACTCAGAATGTATCCATCAAGAACACACACATTCAGAGCCAATGTTCAGAGAACAATGTGAGCAGATAGCAGGAATGAAGGCTTCAAATCAAATACAATTAAAAGAAGCAAGCTGTACTGCTCAAAAAGTTTAAAAGAGACATTATGCATAAATATATATATTATTATATATAGTAACATTGAGTCCATATTGTTTCAAAGATCAAAATGCTGTAAAATGGCATCACATTTGCATCTGCATAACCTTGGCTGGTACATCGAACACCACAGTTCACACTTGAATGAGAAAATATGAAATTTCATACTACAATGGCATGATACTACACCCAGAACGCCACCGGATTTTTTAGCAGAAACTCAGTACATGCTTTAGGCACTCTGTAGCATTGAACCCGGCGACTCTTGCCAGTTGTTAGGTCTCCATTCTTATCATATTTTAGAGAAAACATGGTCAATCGAAATAGATGACGATGTGGCATAGGCACATGTTGCTCCTGCATCTCCTCACTGACGCAGTCATCCACGATGGAGATGCACTGAACGAGACAGAATTTGCTCTTGCCTCCCATGTAGAGAAGGGTGGCGCCCTCATGCTTCTCAGCCGGATCTTCACTGAACAGCTTCTCTTTGCTGAGCTTCCATGCCGGAGCCAGAGAATGTCCATCGTCTGAGTCAGAACTGGCCGGTTCGCAGGAGGAGAGGTGGCCGAGGGTGTCTGAATCTTTGGAGAGACCGACAAATGCGTCCAGCTCGCAATCAAAGTGAGAGCGGCCAGGGAATGGTAGAACCCACTTTCCAAGTTGTTTCCACGCAAAGTATGGCGCCTCTGAGTCCAAGGTGAAGGTGGCTGCAGTGGCAGCACTCTCGGTGCTGACAATGATGGTCCGTCCATCATGGTGAACAGCATAGGAGATGATATGCTCTCTCTCAAAGGGTGGCTTAGGGAGCTCATGCCATGTCCACTCGCAGTGCGCACCACCAGGGTGTTCCAGTGGCGGTGGCAAGAGCTGCTCAAAGGAGCCAGAAGCTAGAGCAAACAACCTATCACCGACTGGGATGTAGATGGGATCACCCATGTCTCCATTGTGCCGAGGGGCAAAGATGACGCCTCCTGTGCGAACATCAAATACAGGGACTAAGAGCTTTGACATCAAGCAAAGCTTGCCGTCTGTCCCCGGTTTCACAGGATGCATTGCCATGATCCTAGAGCCAAAGGCCGCCGTGAAGTAGTGCGGCAATCCTCGCGGCGCCTCCAAGCGGAAAACAGCTGGTGGCAGGCGAAGCTCGGCGTCTGACCGATGCTGATGGGGCGGTTCCTCGTTGTCGCCAGAATCAGAATCCGAATCCGACGGCAGATCTACCTTGCGGATGCTGTATCCGCGCAACGAGTCATCAAAGGCAAGGTAAAGGTGCCGCCGCCGACGTTTCGCTGTTCGGCCGCGGTCACGCCCACCGGAACGCCGCTTTGGCATTCTTGTTCCTCGTCGCTTACTTCGTACCGCTCCGAGCACAAAAATTCGATTATTTATTACTCGATAGATCTGCTTCCTCCCGTTCTGCCTCCCCTTCTTCTCTCCTTTAAAGGCGCAGCCACTAATCTTTCGATCCCTACAAAAACGAGTTCGAATTCGAATCAATCGGCCCCAGTCCTACTGCAACTCAAATTGACAGACCCTAATATCCGAACCTGAATTGACCGGAAGAAAGGGAAAAGAAATCACCTCTAGATCGAAGATGAACCGTTGGCGAACAACGCCACTCACCATCAAACTCGAGCAAACTGGGTCGAGTAATTGATGGTTCGGCGAAGGCGAGAGGAAGAAAGCGAAGAGCGAAGAGGCGGCGGAGGCAGCGGAATTGGTCTCGACATATTTCTTTTTTACCTAATCTCTACTACTACAAAAACGATTGGGGGTAGTCGTCGACCGAGAAACCTCGCGACCGCCTCCAATTCCGCGTCCCGACTCCGTCCGCGTCTTCCACGGTTCTTGTTACTCCCTATTTTTTTTTTCCATCTACGTTTTCCCCGTGCGTAACATAATACCCTCTTCCTTCCTTCATCGACACCCTAACCCACCTCCCTGCGCCGCCGTCCGAGCCGATCAGGAGATCACCTCCGCCAACGTCGGTCACGATGTCTATCGAGATCGCCGGCCGCCTCGCGGCTCGCGCCAATCACGCGAGCCTGCTCCGTCCCGCCCTGCGTCCGATCGCAGGCCCGTCAATCTTGGAGTCCGCCGTCCCCTTCGGTGCCCTCTGCCCTCCCGTCCGCCGCCTTGCCCTTATGTCTGGGAGCGCCGGCCAGCGTGCGCTGCAAAAATAACAGATCGCCCTCGCCCTTCTGTCCGTCCACGCCTCTCTGAAAGCCGGCACCTTGATCCGGTGAGTATGAACAGGGTTAGAAGGATAAATTCGGTGATTATGATGTGGTAGTTTGCAGATTCGAGAAGCGGAGAAGGTCTCTTCAGCAGGGCACTGGAGTCCGTGGTCGCTGCCGAGGAGGAAGACAACCGCGCGGGCACAGTCACGGAGGTCATCCTCGAGGCCGGCGGCAGCAGGTAACCCACCCTCAGTGCTCAATTAATCTTCGCCAGGCAGGTGAGTTCATCGATCCATTGTTGCAAACTTTTTTGTGCACGATGTCTTACTGCACTCTAAGTGTCCAACTGCTGCTTAATGCCTTATTCAACTATTTTGATCTCTGGATTTTTAGTTCTTGACACAACAGATCACTATTTAGCTAACATCAACTCATCGAAGGAAATCGTGGTGCTGCTAAGGTATCAGTTCATGACTGATGAGGAATTGTCCCTAATACCACATTGTTATGTTTTACACAGCTTAACTAATAGACCATCTTGCTGCAGGACAAATTAAATGGCGAAGCTTGAAACATAGGTGCTGCAAGAAAAGAAGCTGATGACAGCAACCAGCAGCATGACAGGTAACCAACAGCATGTAGTCAGGGTCGACATTCGTTGGAGATTTGACATGTATAAACTATTGTCTTTGGTGCTTTGATTTTAGTTCTTCCACTTTTGGTGTTGATAACTTATGATCATTGTTTTTGTTTTAGAGCAATAAAACTAGCTATATCATTGAATTTTTACCATGTTCTGTGTTGTTCGTTATAGAAATTGTCGCACCCATAGCAACGCACGGGCACGATACTATTAATATTAAAATTAACTTCTAAATATAAATATATATTGATCGTGAAAATACCGTTAACTATATTTCAAGTTGTATCATGCATGCGCGGTCAACACGAGTGGAGACAATGATAAGCAGATTACTCATCTTCTTAAGACTAAGAAATTTCACGTTTTCCATATTTCCATTGCTTTAATGTTAATCAAGCTAATGAGTTTCTATCATATGTGTTGCAGGTTATATGCTGCTTGATCAAGGAGGGGACACTACTGTTGGAGCAAAGTGATGTTATCTAAACATATATGCCTTGGAGCATTGGATAATAAGAGCTTTATTGTTTATTTCTCTATATGTTTTATAACATTGAAAGAAATAATAATTAAGCTGATTGTATATTAAACAAATTTCAAGTTTATGGCTTTCAATCAATTTTCAGTGCAAATAATTTTTTAGTTGTGCTATAATAAAATGTTTATTGAATTATTGTCTTTTGTGATATAATATGTTGTTTGTTATAGAATTTTTGCTTCCCGTTGCAACGCACGGGCACGATGCTGGTATCCAAAGAAGCCCTAACGAAGGGGAGTGATACTGGGTCCGGTGGGCCGATCGTGAGGAGAACTTGCATTCTAATGGGCCATTGGTCGGGGCTCTAGACACGCCAACTGAACATGGGCTGGCGGTATGCTTTTGGGGTTGGCCCGCTTTAACCTATGTGCCAATTCGGGTCCACCCGCATGCAGGCCTAGCCAACTCGCTAGGGTTTTCTTGGGTGGGTATATAATAAATATTGTTGTAGCTCACCAATTCTTTGAGAAGGGTGAGTTTAAGTCATCCAACTTCTCAAAAAAAATACTATTTATCTAATTTTTTCCTATTCATCTCATCCCTCTCACTCATAGAACATGTTTCCCAGCACGACCTACAGAGTTTTTTCCGCCGCCGCCCATCTCAGAGAGAGAGTCACTTCACCTTCTCGACGACGTCACCTCTTTCCTCTCCGTCGGTCCATCTCGACTTGGAGGAGGTTGGTAACTGCGATTCAACGTCGGCCCACCTTCGACTTGGAGGAGGTTGGCAACTGCGATTCAGATTCGGATATCAGGATTGTTTATAGTTGAGTCGTCGTAGGTGTATTATTCTTGTGGTTTGATTCTTATTTTCGGAACGGATTCGAATTTGGATCGCAGGGACCGGGGCTCTATTCTTTTTCTTTCTTTGTCGGCGGGGCTGTGAGCAGAGGACGAGAAGGGTGGTGAGCAGAGGACAAGAATCAACGAGGAAGAAGGATGCCAAAGCGCCGCTCCGGTGGGCGTCAAGGCGGCCGACCGGCAAAGCGTAAGCGCCGGCACCTTTACCTTGTGTTAGATGACTGGTCGTGGGGTTACAGCATCCGCAAGGTAGATCTATCATCCGACTGTTACTCGGGCGAGCCGTGGCAGCAGCATACTGCCATCTCATGGAAAGGCGCAGAGCAGCGCCTGCCACAAGCTGTCTTCCGCATTGAGGGTCGGCCTGGGTATCCAAATTGCTTCGCTGCCGCCTTTGGCACCAAGATCATTGCCATGACTCCCAACGGTGACGAGAGGGACGCAACTCATCCCTTATCGCCGAGTTGCGTCGCTCCTGTCTTCGACGTTCGCAAGCGGTTGTTTGCCTTCGCCCCTCGGCCCAGAATGGATGTCGTCGACCCCATCTACTTTTATGTCGACGCAAGACTGTTTGCTCTGTGCTACGGCTCCTTTAAGCTGCTTCACCCGCCGCCACTTGAAGAACAAGGTGATTGCTGGGAGCCACAATCGTGGTGCGAGCTGCCCAAGCATCCCTTCAAGCGCAGGAATGTCACTTCCTACGCCGTGCATCCTGATGGGCGGACAATATTCGTGAGCACCAAGAGGCGCACCTCTGCCGCCACATTCACCTTCGACACGGCGGAGCCACATCTGAAGTGGAAGCAACACGGCAAGTGGACGCTGCCCTTTACTGGTCGTTCTTATTTTGACAGCGAGCTGGACGCCTGGGTTGGACTTAATAGTGATCCAGGCGCAAGTGGACACATATGTGCCAGCGATGTGGTGTCCACCGACTCTGGCTCCATTGATGGGCAGTGTCTCGCCTTGAAGCTGAGCAAGGAGAAGGTGTTAAGTGAGGATCCAGTTGAGGATCATGTTGGAGCCACCCTCGTTTACATGGGGGGCGGAAGCAAGTACTGCCTTGTGCAGTCTGTCTCAATCAACGATGACTACGTGGACAAGAGGAATTTCTATAAGGTGCAGGAACTGCAGGATGAGGAGTTAGATGAGACCCAGCCATTGCACCACCTGTTTCGATTAACGACGTTTTCTCTGAAGTTTGACAAGGATGGACACCTGACGACTGGCAGTAGCCAACGAGTCCGATACTACAAAGTGCCTGAAGCAGCTACTGACTATGCCCTGGAGAATCCCGTGGCCTTCTGGATGTAAGAACCATGATCTTTGTATCTTTGTAATGCGTTGATGGGGTTTGATGGAGTTTTGTGAAAAATGTAAGATCATACTTTCTGGCCATCTTTCATTTGGAAGTTTGTTTTTTTATATGTTCGAGACTGAATTAAAAAACAATTTCCCGATTGCATTTTCTCTCTTCATTTGCCAAGTGCTCGTTCGCTGACAGTTCCCTCAATGCAGCACAAATGCAGATGTACTGACAGTTCTGATCTTCATGGTTCAAAAACTGACAATTTGTTCAATGCTTTCTTTCTTTCTTTTGCTACAGGAGTGTCAGGCTCCTGTAGCAAAAAAAAGAGTATGTTCTAGGTCACAATAAGATTCTAGCAACTCTATCTCTCTTCTTATTTATTCATCGTTGTTTTCGGTGCGCTTTCTACTTTTTCACTCTACTTAATTCATGCGTCCAACTCCTAAAACTATACTCTTTTTGGGACGGAAGGAGCACGAGATAGAAATATACTGACTTTTTTGCAGAGTAAGTTGCCGAGACTTCGGTACTAATCTCATGTATTTGTTTTATTTAGGGAATAACAAGATAACAAGATACCTTCATACACACAACTTTTGGCTATTTGCAAGAGCTAGAAAAACCAACAAATCTAGACTGCTACATATAAAAAAAAAACCAATCTTGCTAATAGTTAAGCCTATGGATGAATATGTAGTTGTTCTCTTTATCACATCCAATCTTGCTATTAGATCTTCAATATCAAAAAAAAAATATCTTGCTATGGGATCAAAAACTTTCTGGATATAATAATAGGACATGGGAATGAAAGCAATTCTGAAGTGACTCCAGGAGCGTCCTACATTTGGAAAGAAAATACACCAGTGATGACATCCGGTTGGTCCTTACATAGCTAAATATTGTCATAAAGTAACAAAATAACTAAGTATTAGCATATATAAGATGTGAAAGAATAAGGGTATTTTTGGTAGAGCTCTTTCTTATTCACTGAGAGAAATGATTCTGATTCTGCAAGTCATTTTCCATGATTTCATTATATGAGAAATTAAATTGTAAAGTATAAAGTGAGAATCGACAAAAAGCGAATTAGGAGAAACAACTTTTTCCAGATCCCATTTTCTTAGTACATTTCATAGAATCAGTTCAACCTTGAATCACTTCATTGCAAAAAGTTGCTTGGCGAGCTCCTCTTAGATTCACCCGAGAATCAGCTCTTTGGGAGCTCTACCAAAGAAGCCCTAAGGCCACTTACAACGGTCGTCTCTACTAGGGATGGCAACGGAAATATCCACGTGCAGATTTGGAAAACGCACCCGTAAATCCGCAAACCTGACATGTGGGCCGCAATAATACAATGTATATAAACAAATTCTAGGGCAACCCTCCCCTCAATCCCTCGCCCCCCCTTTCCCTCGGCCCCTCTTGTAGTCGTCGTCGCACCCTGAGTCCCCGACTCGCGTGCGAGGCGCCGAGGCCGCAACCGCTCTCAAGGGTCGCTCAGAACCCCTCCCAGTCCGACGCCCTTCTAGCTCGCCGTCCGCCATCTTAATTACAATGTGGAGGTCCACCCTTAGTCCCCGACTCGCCTCCCCCTCTCGAACTAGCAGCACCATGCCGCCTCCCGCTCTCAAACCAGCAGCGTCGCTCGCTCGTTCCCTCAGTCCCTCCCTCTCCTCTCAAGCCCCCTCCTCCTCCTCTCTGGTCTCGATCCGTGGCTTCCAGCCATTCTCCCTCTTAGATCCAGCAGCACATCCAAGGTATTGTGCTTGTATTGAATTTCCATCTTTATGTTTATTCTAGAGAAAAAAATCATGTTTCTATTTTTTCTATTTATTATGCAGCTGCAATGGCTAGTGGCTCTCAAGTGCCAGCCTCCGAATGCGTTGTATGCAATATTGCATGTTTAGTGTGAGAATTGGTTTGTGATGGTCAGATTTGGTTTATGAATTGTGATGGTCAGTTTTGGTTTGTGTTGTACTATTGTATGTTTTTGTCGATTTGCGGGCAAACCCGCGGGCATATACTATCCTCGGATAGCGGGCATGGGCATCACTTCATGCCCATAGCGGACGCGGGCACCGGTTTATATTGGGGGCATGGACACTTAAAAGCACTATTCGCGTATCCCCCAAAAAAAAACTATTCGCGTGGATTTTGGGTCTGTTTGCTTCTTGGCCACAAGTGGCCACGCCTCAGCTGCGGCGTCACCGAAAGTTAGGCAGTGAATTCGAACGCCACAACCGGTGGCGTGAAGCAGCACGGAAAACTCGCCACCACCTAAGCTTCGTCACGAACCAAACAGTGGCCACGAAAATTGTGGCGCCGCCACAGGTTTGGCTTGGCAGACTATGGCGGGGAACTAAACAACCCCTTTACCCGCTGCCATCGTCTCAACCCCCTCTCCGTGATGGCAAATTAGGGCAGTCCCAATGCTATAAATTATCATAGTTTCTATAGTCTAGAACATCGTGTCAGGATATTAGGGCAGTCCGAATGATAGAAACTATGGTAGTTTCTATAGTCTAGGACATTGTGATAAAAAAACTATCTTCTACAATGCATGACTTGGTTTCTATACTCTCGGGCCCACTTGTCTCTCTCACAGATGGTCTTGGTTTGCATTAAGACTTGGTTTCTTCATTTTCTCCCCTCTCTCTTCAATAAATACCGTGCCACATCAGTATTTTACCTACATGGCAGCATAATTAATGGCTTTAAACTCTACAATAGAGTCTGCATTGGGACTGGCCTTATCTTCTGCAATGCAAGACTTGATTTTTATACTCTATGACCCACTTATCTCTTTCACATATTGTCTTGGTTTGTGTGAAGACTTAGTTTCTTAGTTAGACTTGGTTTCTTTATTTTCTCTCCTCTCTCTTCGATAAATAACACGTCACATCAGCATTTTACCTATATGGCAGCATAATTAATAACTTTAGATTCTATGTCCTCGCAACCAATCCCCCTTGTCTCCACCGAAAGATGGGCTCTGCATCGCCTCGCGAGATGACGCCCTCGTCCCATGCTCCGAGGCGGACGAGACGGTGTAGGGCACGTCTTCCCGAGCGACGGTGCAGTCGGATCCCGCGTCGGGTGCGCACGGACGCCAAATCCTCCTTCGCCTGCCAATTCCTTGTCCGCAGTTCCCCCCAATTTCTACCTCCCCCAATCTCACTCGCACCACCTCGCTGAAGCCAACATGCCCTCCTCACACGGTCACACCCTTGTGCTTTTCTCTGTTCTTTCCTCTGCCTTCTTCATGAATTAATGTTTTCAATAACTTTATAAATCATGCAAAAAAACTCAATGGTGGATACAAATACAAAAGAAAGAAATAACTAATAAAGTTAATGAAAACATTAATTCATGAAGAAGGCAGAGGAAAGAACAGAGAAAAGCACATGGGCGGGACTGGGACCTGCTCATCCATAAAGTTTGTTGTGTCGACATGGACATGACATGCTAGCAAAACATTCTACCGAGAGCAAACTCTCTGCAATTTCTTTTTTCTATCTGCGCTCTGAAATTTCTTCACGTCATAAACGTAGAGATTCCTAAAGACCGCCACCCAACAGATTACTATTGACACGATATGCTAAGTATTTTGGTCCTTCAAATGGCTTTGGTTGTGGCTGCTCATGTGAAATGGCTTCTCTATTGAAGTCATTTAAAAATAATTTGGCAAATTTTTTTTCTAATTCTTTATGAATAGAAGAAAGATGCCTAATGTGCCCCTAACTATGTACACCCGCTATATATGAATTTTTTTACCCCTTTAATTCCTAATTTTATTTTTATATGAATGATTCTTAAATGTGATTATATATTGACGTGTCCTTAATAATTTCTCTATTCTTTTTTTTCATTTGTTTTCTCCCAATTTTTCTCTCTCGCATTTCTCTCCCACAGTGCAACGTAGACCACAGCAGATCCATGAAGAAGTGCTATGGATTCATGATTTGTAAAAGGTGATCTGATTACGGGGCACCTGAGAGATCGATTTGGAGCCACTTCCCTCATCTTTTCCTGATTAATGGCGCTGCCTCCCATATCCTCGTCATCTTCCTGCTCGTGCTCGGCTCAGCAAGCTCAAAGTTCCGCAACGCTGCACGAGCACGATGCGACAGCGCTCCCATTCCTCGTGCTTGCGGTGCAGCTCCTGCACGGCGGCCGCGGGGGTGCTCACCGCACACGACGCGGGTGTGTTTTGCCTTTAGGGATGCAAGCGGCGCGGGTTTGTCCGTGAACCCGCTAGACAAACCCGCACCGCGAGCCCGCCAATGCCCGCAACTCAACCCGCATATGTGAGGCGGCTTAATCTAGCGGACTCACGGGTCCCGGCGGCGCCGCATCTTCCACGAAACGAAAAAGGAAAGGGGATCAGGGAAGGGGCTCGCGAGTCGCGGCGGATCGGGGAAAGGGGCCATGGCGTCGCCGTCCAGCGCGCCGCCGGCCCCTCTCTTGCCGCGGCCGCCAGCCGCTCGCCCTCCGCCGTCCCCTGCCGCTCGCCCTCCGCCGTCCCCTGCCGCTCGCCCTCCGCCGTCCCCTGCCGCTCGCCCTCCGCCGTCGCCGACCGCTCCCCTGACGTGGCCGTCAGACGCTCGCCTGCCACGGCCGCCAGTCGATCTCCCTCCGGCGCCACCTGCGGAAACCCAGAAGGCGCCCGCCAGTGCGGCAGCGCGTGCTGCCCCCCGGTCACGCGGCTCCCAGATCCCGCCGCGGCACCCGCAGGTTGGTACTTTGACTGTGGCATAGTTTAATTTCAACCGAGCTGGACTATTAGACTTGCATGCTCGCACCATTTCTGAGGCCGCCGCCGGCGGATGCCACGGCCGTAGAGTGGGATCGTAAAGCTAACATGATGTCCGTACCTTGTACTGCTGTTGCTCGAGTGGGAATTTCACCATATCTGAGGGGCCCTGAAGTCTGCATGTTGCTATCTCTTATATATGCATATTATTGGTTTATTAGTGGTTTTCAATAAATTCGTATCCATACTGTGCTCAATGCCTGTTCCTTAGCTCAGTTAGTGGCAGGCGACAGTGATATTGTGTCATGGCTCTGTCTGTTGATCTGGACTGTTAGTTCTGTACTATGCTGTGAAATAGTATTTATCTGCAAATTTATGAGTTACTTGATTAGATAGCCGTGGAATGAATTTTAGTGCAACTAGAGGTAATGTTCCTGTACCTTCAGATTTTCCTTTAGCTGTTCCCATGACTGAAATGCAAAAAACCAGTCTTCACAAGTATATGTCTGACCACTAATTGTAGTCGACACATGGTTGTTTGGGTGCAATTTAAAGAGGCAGTATTCATTCACCTTTCGGTGTATTGATCCATATCCACTTTTCTTATTATTGTATCTGTTAACTGTTTTATTGGTCTTAGTGAATCAGAATGCCAGATAGGTACATAATTTAGTTATTCCTGACATCAATCCTAAAAGTGTGGTATGAAGGGAAAATGTTCATATGAGTTCCTGTATGTTAGCTGTTGGATGGAATGGTTCGTATGTGTGCAATATACCAGCTACGAGTTGTTTTGGTTATACATTTCCTTTGGTTATCTGTGTAGGCCCAAGATGAGGGGGTGTTATCCACAGCAAAGAAGCATAAGGTCTGTGTCGAAAGAGGGCACCAGAAACACCAACGAAAGAGGCGGCCACAAGACCATCAAGAACAAGATAATCTCCAAAATGAGGAGGATGCCACCATTCCTCCTGCAGCCACTGGTCCTACAACTCCAACCTTTGCAACAGCAGGCACCTCTTCCCTGGTAATTTCTTTCTTCCTCTTTTCTTTATACACAGCTGTAATGCTTTATATAAAGGCACCATCTACAACACATTCCTTTGTTATCTATGTAGGCCCAAGATGAAGGGGCGTTCTCCTCAGCGAGGAAGCGTAAGGTCTCCATGGAAACGCGGGAGAAGATATCAGCCTCGAAGCGGTTAAGGTCACCAGTGGTAACAATGTCCATAAAATCTACTGGACTGAGAATGGTATTGTCACCAAGAACTACCTCCCCATCCATTAGGCTTCCTAGTAAGTTCTGTCTACTTGCTGTAATTTTTTCCTGTTTAGACTATATCGATTGTGTCCTAAAAATTCCAAAATGTCCATGAATAGGAAAATCTCGTAAAAGACGCAAGCTTAGATCAAAAATATGGAATGATTTTGAGCCTATATATGATGGTGATACACTTGCTGAAGCTCAATGCATACATTGCCACACAACAATCAAAGTAGCTCGTGATGCTGGATCAAACTCATGTCGTAGGCATTTGCTAAGTTGTGAGGAAAAAGCCAAGTTGGATCTAATGCTGAATGGAATGACTTCTGATGATAAGTCCTCACTTGATGCTTCACTAAAAGACTGGAAATTCGATCAACAAAAATCCAGAAATGAATTGGTATCTCTAATTGTTGTGCATGCACTACCATTTAGCCTTGTTGAGTACCCAAGGTTTAGAAGTTTTGTGAACAGCCTAAACCCATGCTTCACACATGTTTCGAGAACCACCATCAAATCAGATTGCATGAGAGCATATGAGGATGCAAAAATGGAATTACATGATGTGTTGAAAAATTCAACCTGTAGAGTATCACTCACTGCAGACTTATGGACATCCAAGCAAACATTAGGCTACTTATGTGTTACCTGTCACTACATCAATAACTGGAGAATTACTAAAAGGATTATAAAGTTTGCTCTTGTAGAAACACCTCATGATGGTAGGACCTTATTCAATGCAATGCTTAAGAGTTTGAAAGAGTGGAACATAGAAGATAAGGTCTTTGCAATCACCCTAGATAATGCTGCTGTAAACAATAACTTCATGAAATCTTTGAAAGATAACCTAGTAGCCAAGCATTCGCTACTAGGTGAAGGGATAATGTTTCATTGTCGATGTGCTGCACATGTGTTAAATCTGATAGTTCAAGAAGGTTTGATTGCAATGAAAGACGCTGTCACAAGTATCAGGGATAGTGTCAAGTATGTGAAGAGCTCACAAGGGCGTAAAGAAAGATTTGAGAAGGTGATTAAAGAGGTAGGAATATCTTGTGGCGAACGACCTCCGCTAGATGTTGTCACCCGGTGGAATTCAACATACCACATGCTTAAGTGTGCTTCGGAATATGAGAGGGCATTCGAGGCTTTGACTCATGATGATGTTCAGTATGTTCATGAGCCTTTGATTGATGAATGGGAGATGGCTCGTAAGCTCTATCACATCCTGGAAAAGTTCTGTGATGCTACTAAAGACCTATCGGGTGTCAAGTATCCAACTGCAGACCGTTATTTCCACCAGATTTGGAAGATCAAGTTGTTGTTAGAAGAGGAATTCTCCAACCCAGATGTTCTAATTGCTACCATGGCACATAAGATGAAGGCAAAATTTCAGACATATTGGGATCTATCTTTCTTGCAAATCTGTGTTCCAGTCATCTTAGATCCTAGATACAAGTTAGGATTTCTTGAGCTTTGCCTAACACAAGGTTTTGGAGATGAATCAGCATGCTTTACTACAGTTCAGAAGACATTTAAAGATCTATTTGATGAATACAACTCTCAGTCAAATCAGTTGACTCCAGATTATGTAAATCTGGCCAAAAGTGATCTAAATTATGTTGGTAGAACCAACCCCTGGGAAGATTGGAGACATCAACAAAACTTGAATCAAAGGAGGAGGGTAAGTGAACTGGATAGGTATTTGGAAGAGCCAACAATCCCAATAGATGCTCCTTTTGACATTCTGCAGTATTGGAAGATGTCCGTAGCAACATATCCAATTCTTGCCCGTATGGCACGAGATATATTAGCGATCCCAGCTTCAACAGTGGCATCTGAGTCAGCATTCTCTAGTGGAGAAAGAGTTATAAATGACTACAGAAGTAGATTAACCAGTGAGACAGTTGAAGCACTTATCTGTCTTCAAGATTGGTTGACAGGGAATGGTATGTTTTGTATAATCCATATAAATATTTTGTATTTGCTAATATGTTCACTACTTGTCTAACTATTTTATTGTTTCAGACCCTACCACCCACGACGATATAGCTGGAAATATTTTTGGAGATGATAAGGATAATGATATTTAACTTAGGTAATTCTTCATCCAAAACTACTTTCATTTTCAATCTGGGCT
Source organism: Digitaria exilis (assembly GCA_015342445.1). Taxonomy (NCBI): domain Eukaryota; kingdom Viridiplantae; phylum Streptophyta; class Magnoliopsida; order Poales; family Poaceae; genus Digitaria; species Digitaria exilis. The sequence continues at coordinate 904,398 of JACEFO010000302.1, forward strand.
CTGCTCTTGCAGCTATTCAGAATGCATTTTCAGGCAAATATTGTTTGATTTTTTATTCATATATAATTTTGGTTAGTTAGTACATATTCATATATCTCAAAGTTGAAGCAGTCAGGAACTCTGTATCTTGCAAGTATTTTACTAGGCGAATCTGTTGTCCTTTACAATCTATTGTCTGCAACTCTTTTTTTTAGCACACTTAATTTCTAGATGCAACAGTGGTAATTTGAGCATCTATTTCATATTTTGAATTGACATACTATGCTCTGAGTTTGGTGACTCCCAAGCTGACTTGGTTTTCTAATTGGCAGGTGATGTGTCCAGCTTGGACAACGGTGGGAGGTTAAGAACTCAAAACCAGAAGGCTTGAAATCTGTCTGCAATGAGGAACTGTCTGCAATGAAGAACTCAAAACCAGTCAATGTTTACCGGTGTGTCTCTGTATCTCGCTCCCAGGATGTTACAGTCAATGTTTGCTAGTTTACTCTGTATCTTACTCTGTAGCTTTAGTCATTTGCTGAGCTTTGTGCACACGTCAAGTGTTTGCCAGTGTATTTTTTTATGGATTGAGTATAAAAATTCATCAGACAACGCATGTACATGCTGATTGCTGGTCGCTGCACCTCCATTGGATGAGACGAGCATGCTAGCTGCTGAGTCTTTGATGGATTTCTAGTCCTTCTGACGAAGCTTCTTGTGTAGAGTTTGTTTCCATAGACCAATAGTGATTTATTGTTTATATTAAGCTCAACTTGTTGGGAGCATAGAATAAGACTGGTGCATGCATCCAGAAGAAGAAATATTGGTTCATTTGTGATTCCCTGACGCATATTAAGCAGCAAGCAGGTTTGTGCAGCATTAAGCAGCAAGCAGGATCGACCTGGTGTCTACGCCGCGTAGTCCTACCTTGATGGCGATGGCGATGGCGCAGTCAAGCTCTCGGCAAGATGCGGGCAACATGCGGCCTGCCGCAATACCCGTAGAAATACAGCGGCGACAACAGGGAGCCGCGTGAGCCCGCGTACATCTTTCCGGCTCGTGCGGACGTGCGGCGGGCAGCCGCTGCCCGCGCCGCTTGCATCCCTATTTGCCTTCCATCGAAGGGGAAATCTTGCCTCGCTCGTCCACAACGACGGTAAGACGGAGAGACGGCAGGACAACAACCCCCATCTCACCTTTCAAAAAAAAAAAAAAAAAAACAACCCCCATCCCCCACCTCCGTCTATGGCAGCGTCCACGTCCCCTTCAGACCCTCACGGCTTCACCTGCGGCGCATGCGCATCCTCTTTCCTCTCAGCTAAGCTCCGTGCGCGTGTGGCCCATGGGGGCGACGGCGAGCTCGGCTCCCTGCGCCAAAACTGCAGCAGCGAACGGTGAGCTCCGTCCCGTAGCGGTTGCGGCGTAGAGAACCACCTCACACGCGGCCTGCGGCGGCAAACGACGGACGGGGAGCTCGCCCCTGTGCGCGTCCAATCGAAAGGGGCTCACGCGGCGGCGTTTGGCGTGGGTCCCTGCGGCGGCGTTTGGCGTGGGTCCCTGCGACGGCGGATAGGGAGCCCGACCCGCGTGGCTCCTGCTCGTCCAATCGAATCTCCGGGTGTGGTGGGGCCTAGCTACAGAGCAAGTAGGCACCGAGTGGCAGGGCCGTGGTCCGTCGGGCAGAGCCACGGAAGGCGACGACGACACTGAGGCAGTTACTCAACTTCACACCAACTTTGCACGTTGATAACCGTGCCTCTTTTATAGAAAATACCAATTTCTCCCAACTTAACATCAAGTTGGCATCAAGTTTTGAAATTAAACAAGCCCTGAGTCTTTTTAGCAGCAGAGATTATCGCGACAATGTTGACCCCTCTTCTCGTGGATCTCGGTAATCCCCGAAACTCTTAGGGCTTGTTTGGTTGGAGGCATAGACAATCTACCTGGTAAAAAGTATTGCCTAAGAGTTACCTAAAAAGTTTATGTCTTTTGCCTGGCCAGGCAAGTATAGAGAAGGTATGTTTGAGTGGAAGCATGTGCATTACACGAGAGTACTAATGATAATATTTGAGCATTGTAAAATTATATATATTAGTATAATTAATAATAATTATCTAAATAACCAGGGAATAGATTGATTTTGTAGTTAATAAATAGTAATAGTAAATATTTTTAATAAAAATATTCATATTGTTTAATTAAATATACTACTACTTGTACTGCGCAGGGATTCGCTGGACGCATGTGAGTTCCGTGCGTAATTTTTTTTTTCATTTATCTCCTTTTTTACTTTTCCAAATTTTTTCCATTCTTCTTTGCCTTTTATCTTTTCTCTTTTTTTCCTTTTCTCTTTGACGTTGTATCTATATCTATTGTATGTCATTTTCCGTATTCGCAGAGAAAGTTTCTAAACTAGCGATGCATTTCTATTCTTCGCCTACCGTGTGATGCCGCGTACAAGTTACCACAGCAAAAAAAAAAAAAAAAGATGCGGCCTCCGCTTTGCTCTCTGTTTGGGGGAACATGTTATGTCCCTTGCAGCCTTTATGCAGATAGGCCTTTTTCATCGTTGATGCTTCGTGATGAAATCGATGAGTCACGATCCAAACAACCCTTCTATTGGGTATTTGGTTCTCGGTGGCTTCAAATAGGTCATTTTATATCGAATGTTTTGATGCTATTTATGAGCACTAATATAATTTAATCATGATGAAACATGAAATTTACCATAGTAAAAATGGAAGATGTGGGCCTTCGCTTTGCTTTCTATTACCATGTCTTCTATAGTCTCCACACGGACAGGCCATTCACGACATCCATGCCTCACGATGAAATCGAGGAGCCAACGATCCATACGGTCCTTCTATTGCGTGTTTGGTTCCCTTGGGCTCCAAATATGCCTTTTTATATCGAATGGTTGGATGCTATTTATGATGAATAAATATAATTTAATTATAAAACTAATTACACAAACCTTAGACTTTTTTAGAAGACAAATATATTAAGATTAATTAACCCATGGTTGGAATATATTTAGTATAGCACCGGAGAGGGTAATCACGATATCATTAGGCTCAATAGATTCCTCTCCCTAAACAAATTAGGGCTTGTGGAATTCATTATGCCATGTGCCAACATTTAATACTTCTAATTAGTATCCAAAACTAATATGTAACTGCCTTTACCTTACATCTTCATTTTATGGTTTTATCACACCTCCCATTGCAAAAAAAGGTGCATGACATAGGCACCCCATCGTGCTTAATTGTGGATGAAATGTCCATATTTGTATGACTAGCCTTTGCACTCTTTTGAGACAGAGTTAATGCCACCACACCTCAAAATAAGATACTTAGCATAAAAGTTATGATAATATTCCAAAGACTAATTGCGCATATTCTGGCCGTGTGTTTGTACCCCAAAGGTGTGTCGTTGTTGTGGTTTTTATTTTTTCATTTGTTTTTGTCTTTGCATTGTAATATATTATTTTAGGAGACCTATAAGATTATTTATTATATTTCTAACATAATATATGATTATCCATTCGCATAAACAGTAAAGTACTAAGACACATACATGATCAAAATATTATTTTGCAAATCACCTCTCCCACCTCATTAGAAGTTTGTATGGTTACACGGAGAGGCTGATTCGCAACTGATATGTTGCCTTTCTATTAGCCATTAATCTTCATGTGAAGTTACATGTTTAATCAGCGGTGGATCCAGAATTCTAAATGAGGGGGGGTCATCGTAACCTTTTCTTACTTCTGATTTTCTTCTTCCTCCTCTTCACAAACAACATGGTATTTTTCCATCTTTGCTATATGTTCTTATCAATATTTCTAAGTCTATATTTCTATTGGTGTATTTTGGTGTCACGTACCCTAACCAATTAGTTACAATTATGATTATCAAAATATAAATTGTGCATCTAATTGTTTAATTAAATATATATTGTAGTGGAAGAAAACTCTCCCTACAAGCCTCTGTTGCAAGCTACCCAAAAGAAATAAAGTATAAGCCAAACTAGAATCGTGATTGAGTTAGTGAGAAAAAAAAATTAACAAGAATCAACATGATGACATCCTACCATACTAAGAGCAAGTATAGTGGTGGGTTGGGAGAAGGCTAAATGCTGAGTTGGATGAGAGAGAAGAGGAGAGAGAGGAGAAGTGGGCTGTAAGCTTACAGCCCTCCAGGCACAAGAACCAAGGAAATTAGTGAGAGGGACAAGTGGGCCCTATATTTATTGAAAAGGCTTAACCACTATATGGGTGGGCTATAATAACTCATACAGCCAACAGCTGGCTAAATCATTAGCCTTGCTCTAAGAGCAAGTAGAGTGGTAGGCTAGGAGAAGGCTAAATGCTGAGTTGGATGAGAGAGAAGAGGAGAGAGAGGAGAAGTGGGTTGTAAGCTTATAGCCCGCCCATGCACAAGAACCAAGAAAATATGAGAAGGTGACAGGTGGACCCTGCATTTATTGAAAAGGCTTAACCACTATATGGATAGGATAAAAGGTAGGTTATAAGAAGTCGTACAGTCATCATGTGGCTAAATCATTAGCCTTGCTATAAGTGCACGGTGCATACTGCAATCATTACGCCAAGGCAGCATGGGTTAGGAGCCAGTTGCTCGTTTTTGTTGGCCTGGTCTTGGAGTTGCTGCCTGAGCCAGGCTGACTGTTACTACTGGCAGCCAAGGTGTTGTAACTGGGCCTCGCTGGAGCGCTCAGGCCCAGAATCCCGTGCATGCGTGTGTCTGGGCTAGAGTGGAGTCAGCCCGTGTAACTGCGTGTTGGTGTGTGTATGCGAGAGAGAGTTACAAGTAGACGCAAGAGAGAAAGAACCGGCATGTAAGAAATGAACTTTGTTGAAACTAGTGCATGAAATCCTTCCTCTGCAGGTCGGTTCTTGCTGTTCTACCCCCAAACCCGTGCTACCCTACCCCGATTCTATCTGGTTGCTAACATTCTGGTATAAGATTCGTCGTCCTGGAACCTCTTTCATCCCATAACCACTTTACCCGATCCAAATCCCGTGTATCCGCCGCCATAGAACCCTCCACCAAAGCTCTCCTAGATGAGGTGCAGCAGCGCATCTCCGCCAAGCTTGCACGGCTCCTCGACGACTGCGACGCCAAGTGGGAGCAGCGCTTCGGGAATTCCACCCATCACACCGACGAAAGGATCACCACCCTTGAGTCCGCGACCAAGTCGTTCGACGAATGGCGCCCCCGGATTGAAGCCTCCATCGACTATGTAAAGCTCGAGATCGGCAAACTGGGGCGTCACTGGGATCTTTCCGTTCGCGATCTGGCGTCTGCGAATCCAGGCATCATCCCTATCCTATAGATGGCCATGCAGCCCGTGGCCCGCTGGCACGGCACGGCACGGCACGGTGGCAGCGGGCCCGTGCCGGCCCGGCACGAGGTGTCGTGCGGGCATGATATGATGCCCTCCAGAATCGGCAGCCCCTGACCCTGAAGCCGCGGACGGGAGAGCCGGCGAGGATGCCAGCAGCGAACCAGAAAGACGGCCTAAGGTTAGGACCGGGCTCCGGAAGTGGGAACCGGGAAAGTGATGCACACTGTAGTGGGAGTTCTTCCTGGACCGAAGGTTTATTTATGAACAGATGAGGGTCCTTTTGCACATTCGTATGCGTTTACTGCCCGCGGAGTTCTTCCTGGACCGAGTGTTTACTCATTTGTAAAGAGTGAGTAAACAGATGAAGATCTTTTTTGCAAAGTTGTACGCGTGCGTCGAGCACGATCAGACGAACACGAAAAGGTGACGTAGTACGGGCCGCGACTGTTGGCCCGAAATACGGGTGTACCAACTACCAAGTCACGAGAAATCAACCAAAGGAGCACTCACAAACGCATTCCACAAAAAAAATAAAATCAAAGCCACCCATTAGTAAACTCCACTAAAATCACATCCGGGTGACATCTATATTCTATATTCACTGCAACACGTAGTGTTCAGTGGCACTAATCCATAACTGATTCCACATGGAACCAAGATGCCAAAAAAAATATTTAAGAGGCTAAATGATCAGATGCCATCAGTATAAAACCAAACAACATAACCTTGGTTCCATGTATAGTAAATCCTACATACAAGTTCAACAGTGTTACTTTCCATAGTAAAAAAAATCCTCAGCATGTCAACAAACTGTACAGCTGCCGAACTCATGTTCAATGTATAACATCTCTGAAATACGAAAATGATCCAAAGATGCACTAATGTAACTATTAACGCAAAAACACTAAAGTGCATATTTCAACTATACTTCAGTGCAGAGACTAGCCCCTTGACGGCTCAAGCCTTCCAAGACCCCTAACAACATCTTCTCTGAATACGAAAATGATCCAAATATGAACATGGTAACTATTAACAGCAAAATTGCCAGCCACTTTCAGTGCACTAGTCTCAACTGTACTTCAGCGCAGGCACCTTCCCCTTGATGGCTCAAGCCATCCAAGAGTTTCGACCTCTCTCTCATCACTCATAGCCATCTGAAAGTCTACCAGCAGATTGGGTACCGCGATGGAGAACATATGTACACTGTCTTCAGGGCCATACAGTTCTACCATTGCATTTGCAGCCTTGCTGCCCTGGCCTGGCGGTGCAACCTTCTGGCGCTGGAGAACTACAGAACTGTCCGGAAGGTGCTGCTGTCCATTCCTTCGGAATTGCAGAAGCTCATCTCCCCCGCCTTTGTATTTTATTGACTGAACCCGGAACTTTACTCTGCATTTCCCCTTTTTAGGAATCCTCCTACCAAAGATTGAGGCCAAATGAACATTTTTCTTAACCCTAGGCTTCCAATGATCAAACCCTTTGGTGTAGGGGATTCGGCCAATAATATTCTTGTATTTGCTAGGACACATCTTCTGAAGTTTCTTTAGCCTGCCATACATTGACGAGAACAGAAAGTCCTGTCCAATTTCATTGTAGTGCAGCATGATACCTTATGAGGAAAGTGTTCCTTTTCTTGAAGCTTCTAAGAAGACCAAGAAGGTGAACCAGTTCAGTGGGAAGAATAGCAGCTCCAGAACAGAACTCATTTGCAATGACATCAGCAGCAGTAGCCATATCCTTCTGACTCGATTTCTTGACATTGGCTTCAGCTTTTGCAGAAGAGTCGACCTCCCCTTGAGGTATCCAAAGTAGGTCAGTGCAAAATCTGAAGAATCAAAACGACCTGACAGAGAATATCCTGCACAGTGTCAGAAGCCAATCAATAAGTGCGGCAGAAGATCTCCGGGCTGGATCAGAAAATTTCAAGTATTGCTGCCCATTCTTCTGTCCAGGCACATTCAGTAACGTGACAGGTGCTTCAGTTGAAAAGAAATCGCAAAGCTTCGAACACTTGATTTCTTCCTTATCCGAAATGAACAGCTCATAAAGATGGTCCTGTAAATTGAATATATGATGGGTGATACACATGCTGGCATGGGAAAAATGTAGTGCATCCACCAATACAAGACATGAGGATTTGTTTCTAGGCTACTTACTGGAACCTGAGTTGATCTCACGAGATGTTCACAATCGGAAAGATGGGTGATACTGATAGATTCTTTAACAGCACGCCTTCTCATCAACTTCCATGGTCCCCTCTGAAATAAGAATAAGGAGATCAGGTTCAGTAGGGGAGCTCAGGCAATAAACAACAACAGCAACATTGTTCCCAAAGAAATCAGGCTAGGCCAGTGATAGTAACAGTTGTATAATATTATAACTGCAGAAATAATAATAGCAAAAGGGGAAAGCTGAGGGGAAAAAAAGTTGGGGGCAAGTTTCTAATCAATTCAATAGTTGCAGAAGTTCTATTTAGCAAAGCAGAGAAAACATAACTTCTTCGCCATTTAATCATTCCAGCTGTTGGTACTTAGTGGCTCGGCCACTAAAACCAGCTGAACTGAGTAACCAACTCACAAGGAGTCCGTCCACTTGTTATTTAGCAGAGGAATCATAGAAACTTCACTAATTAGGACTTAGGAGTTGTTGGATCAGCTATTGAATATGAAAACCATATTTCACAAAACCTGTAGCTGATAAAACCATCCAAATTATACTGTCAAATTTAAAAATATAACTACATATTCCTATATAATCTCATAATCTGATGGATAATGAGGACGGGGACCTTTGCTGCCACAATTGATGGGGACAGGGAGTCTCTAGATGAGGGCATCAACTCAATCAAACCAGCCCACCAGTCTTCTCAACCCATTTACACCAAACCATATCGGCCCAAACCAAACAATTGCCGGCTTCGATTCTTCGTTTCAGGATGACCAACCCAAATTAACCCAAACACGCAACCAGCGTTTGATTTTTTGTTCATTATTTTTTTAAAATTCAGAACGGATTATGCCTAGGGTTTAGAGATAATCAGCATTTACCATGATGGGCGGTCCCATGACACCGGGCACACCGTAGGAAGCGCGGCGGGACGTAGAAGAAGTGCAGCGCAGGCCGCGGCGCCGCGCGGACGCACCGCGGGGCGTGGACGCCGCTGGGCCTGGCGTGGACGACTGCGTGGACGTCGCGGGGCCTGGCGCGGACGAAGGAGAGGACGCCGCGGGAACTGGCGCGGACGTCGGAGCGGACGCCGCGGGAGCTGGCGTGGACGTCGGAGCGGACGCCGCGCGGCCTGCGGTGGACGAGGGAGCGGACGCCGCGCCGGCACGGGACGCCGCGCGAGCACGGAGGGACCGTGAAGTAGCCATCGGTATCACCAGGGTACCCAGAGGCCAGGGACGGGGACCGCGCAAGCCGCGGTGGGATATACGGCGGCGGGGGGCGGGCGGCGAGGGGTGGCCGGCGGGCCAAGCCGTAACCGCCTTCAGGGCCAAATAGGCCGTGAAGGCAAAAGAGACGAAGGGCACGTTTGGATTGAGCCCAGGTAGCCACACCAATTTGTTTCCTCACCAAATTTTTGGTTGGGGAAACAGCGATCAAAGTTTTGCCCTCAATTAGCGAAAAAATGAACGTGCATTGGCGTGGGTTGGTGGGGCAAGCCAAAATTTGACACTGAACCAAACATACCAAGTGGGAGGAGTCAACGCTAAAAAATTAGAAAGGCAGAGGACGGCATCAATCCAAACATGCCCGAAGGGGGCGGGGAAGCGGGGCGGATCTCACGTTGGCTGGCCAGTAAATATTGTGACTTACTGTTTGGTTTGTCCGTTTGATATCAATAAAGTTGAGAAAAAATTTCCTACTATTTGACACTAATAAAATGAATGGCTCCTTTGACCCTGGTTCTTTTTTTTTTACGCTGAAGATTTTAAACCTCTATGTTTGACACGGGTCTATCCTTGGTTCCCTATTCAACACTTTCGTTAAGTGGAACATGAAAATACCATATTGCCCCTCATAGAGTATACGATCATTTTTCTAATAGCTAGTTTGGATATAACGGAGCGTACTCCATATAATTTAATGGACCCACATTTCATCCAACGGCGTCAGATTTTATTTTTAATTTCTTTTCTCTTCCCTCATCTTCTTTAAAAGCTCCTGCGGCCGGCGGCCCGGGCGGGTCTTGTTTTAAGTGGAATTTCCGAGGCAAGCTTGCTCGTGACCGTTAGGCCATTTTTAATGGGAGTTTCATGGACACGATTACCTATAGTGGTCACATCATCTAAAAATATTTGAAACTATGATGAAATACCTCACTCTCAATGCATAGTTTCATCTATTGTTGTTCGCTAGGTTACATGCAAGACACAAGTTGTCTATGTAACTGTGTTGGAGAGTTTCATCACCATGAAACTCATTTCACCTCTCTCTTCGTTAATGCACTGCCACAGCATCAAAAATACCTATGTGGTACTCTATTTATTGCCCATAAAACCCCTACTGAGACTGGCCTTACATAAGAAAACCACCTAATGGGCAGTTAGTTACTATCAGTTCCAGGGGCCACGGGACATTTTGAAGGCATACAAGCCCACAACCACAAATGGGCGGAGGACTTCAAGGAAAATTTTGGTGCATGTCTACTTTACTTTTATTTAATTCAGGAAAAAAATATTTTTACAATCTCTAACTATTGTGCTCGTCCAATTTTCAACCTTATGTATCAAAACCGCGTTTGTTTTTCAACCTTATCTGGTTTTGAAGATGGTTTCTGCAAGAAAAGGTTCATTTTACACTCTTAAATTATAACGTCCGTTCGGTTTTTAACCTCCATTCTAGCTAAACTGGGTGGCTCACAATCGTGGTGTTGTTTGTGTTTGTGAATCTAATCGCGGCCACCCACGTCATTGACCCATGCTGATAGGCGAGCATCAGACCCTTATGTGCATCGTCGAATGCTTTTGTTATGTGCACCGTCGAATGCTTTTGCTCCACATTCATCTCCTCCCCGCCTCGGCTTCGCAGCCGACCACGCTCCCTCTTCAATGGCATCGCTGGGGTTTTGGTACCATCCTCCAAACACCGGCAACAGAGACCGAAGTGGCAGGGGTGATCTATAGTGCGGCTGAGGATATGTGTGATTAGAAGCACGGGTCAATAGCACCCAATCAGAGGCCGTCATGGAGGCGCGCACCCAGTAACTGGTGTCCATGGGGGGGAGGATATAGAGAGTGACGACGAGAAGTAATTAGTGCTCGCATGTGTTGCCATAATCATGGCGGGGGCGAGGGATTCTGTCGCAAGTAGAGGTTGAAAATTGAACTAAGTCATAGTTCAAGGGTGTAAAATGCTTTTGTTGCACAAACCACCTTTCAAACGGGAGAAGGTCGCAAAACAAACTGTTTTGATAGTTTGAGGTTAAAAGATTTATAGTTTCATAAACGAGGTTGAAAATTAGACGAGCTGTTGGCGCTCCTTAGCGGTACACTTTTAGTGCCATTTAAGTGGAGTATATGGACTAATTCATAAACTAACCCACCACTTGACACTTGAAATAACCATGTTTCCGCATATTCATATATTTTTGGAGAGTTTGTGCATATGCTAGTTTATCGGGCTATTTTGGAGTGAAAGTGACAAAGCCCTTGATGAGGATTGAAAGCTCAATGACTTAGCCTGTTCACACTCTCGAGAAGGCCCGAAGGACAACCAAAGATGATTCACTTTCGGAGTCAAGGTTAAGAATATGGAAAGATTCCCTTCAAGTCCTTATCCCAAAAAAATCTCGAAGCAAACTACGTTAAAAGGGTCACATGTGTGAAGGACATAAGCTAAGAAAAGACCGAGAAGTCCGCACGCGAAAGAGAAGGCCGACACGGGCCAGAAAAGGCCCACCAGCCGGTTCGTGGTCGCTCGCCCCCTTTCTTCGAGCTAGGGTTTCCTCAGGTTATTCAAAACCTGAGCCGTGAATTAACCCATATCGAAATCCCACGAGAGCGCCACTGAATCGGAGGAAGAAACACCGGACGAAGCCGACGGCCGCGGCAAGATGGGAGGACGACGAGTTCTTCACCGAGAACTTCTACACCATGAACTTCGTTGCCATGATAGCTTTATGGAGTGAAGGCCTCATTTGTCCATCGGGATATAAGGTGACCTTGGTTTGTAATCGCGGACATATTTTATGATATCAATCTATCTTGTACATAGATCTCGGTCCTTTTTGCTTGATGAATTATTACCTCTAGTGCAGTTACAGTGTATGGGTGGGAACAACATCGGTAACTGGGACTTGATAGATTAGATTGGTGCTTTCACTCGGCGGTTGCATAACTTGGCGATCCTAAAACCCTATAGGCAAACGTTCTCTATATCTTGTGCTCACTAATCCAACCTCGCTTTCTTAACCCTAGTTTAAGTTAGCTTATACTTAGTAGATTAGATCTATTTCATACATCAACCAAAACCCAAAAAGATTCACACACTAACGTAATTAGTGCTTAGATAAACATAGCGATCTTCTTGTTCCACGGATTGATAACCTTGGAGAATTCTCTAACGAAAAAGCTACAACCAACCCATGCGCTTGCGGTTCATAATTAACACGGCTAAGCTCAGTCAACACGAGCGCAATGGTTGAAGATTGTACAAAAAGACTTTTGTGTTTTAATTTTTTTAATCTCTACTAGCAAAGATGTCTATGGGTTGCTACGGGTAAATATCATACATATATATTATCACGCTATAATGCTAACTATAGTTTGAATTGCTCGGCCTACACCATCTCCATCTCTACGTAGACAGAAAGTTATATCACAGCATGTGATGGCCATAGGTCAGGTACCGAAGTGGTGCCAACTGTGCATGTCTTGGCAGAGGAGTGAGGTTAGCCATCTGTACCCGTGAATCGATTCACTCTAGCCATGTCTTGCAACGCCTTTTCTCTCTCCGGAACACATCACCATCAAGCCCACCCATGCATATCAGCCGGCGGTTTCTTTTCCTTTATTTACTCTCATGCATGGCAGCTGGTGGTTTTTTTTACTCCGAACGAATTGACTTCTCTCCTCTATGAACCAATGGTGCTGATCCGATTAGTTAGCTCCACGTGGACCAATGATCCGGTCAGTGGAGAAGCCCTAACGTGGACGAGCCCCATGTTTGTTCTTGGATGAGGTGTGGTCAACTCAAATCATGATACCATAGCCTCCAATATGGAATACTCCACTTAGATTCTTGCAACCTCATGGAGTAAGAGCCATAAGCCGAATTTGGGGGATTTATGGCGGGACAATTGTTGGTAGTCGATAAATCCCATCTCGAGCAAAATGGATTAAGCCCATTATATGTATTTATTTAGCTCTAACAGCTACATTATGTTAAATATGATACAAAGTGGAGCCAAAATAGGTTATAATGGATACAAATTTAAACACTAAAGTGGACTACTATAAAGTCGATGTGTTTTTGGAATATCAAACAGCAATGAATGATGACATCGTGCACCTATCACCAATTTGCCTTAGCCCAAAAGAAAATATTGATTCTCGGGCTCAGTATTTTTGGCCCAAAAATTAAATCGCCCTATTTGCCTCATGGGCTGCACGTACATATAGATTGGCCTAGAGACAGAAGCATTTGATTCTCGGGCTTCCAACCCAGCCCACCCGCGACCCAACACGAGCCAGGGGGCTCGCATCACGTGCGTACCTGAAGCCTGGTTTCGCTGGTTTTCTGTTTTCTCAGGGAGAAGTCCAGTTCAGACTTGGTCTTACATAGGGCCATAGGGGAGACATCGGTTTTCTATGGTCCTTCACGGTTTTGGGGTACTATGTTTATAAGGTACTCAGGGCAACGTGGGTGTCGGCAGGACGATGCGAGGCGACGACCACTGCTCGTTTCTGCTTTGTCTTTCTGTTTTGTTATTAGTACTGCCTCCGTCTAAAAAAAAAATTATGAGAATCATGTTACTTAAGGATCTTATATTTGATCATCTTTATACTAAATTATATCAGTATTTATGTTTCTAAACAACTTAATCATGAAAATATATTCTATAACAAATCTGATGATATTTATTTTCTATCACGGCTAATAATATATTTTTATATAAATTTAGTCAAAGTTAAAGATGTTTAACTTCTTGAGAAGCGAGAATTACATTCTTTTTAGACCTAGAAAGTACTAGTAGAGAAGAGATTTCTTTTACCTCTATTTTTTTCCGTCACCAAGTCACCTTCAGGATTTTTTATACTGGTCAAATGGTCCGGTTCCCGCTAAAATCTGTCGGACCAGTAGCAAAAAGTTCTGGTTTATCGCCCCTAACAGAAACTAGCAAACTGAACCATTCTGTTAACCGGTCGGTTGGTGCGGTTTATGGTCTGTTTTTTTTTAAAAAAAAACTGGTACTATAGTGGTAAAAACAACATGGTCACCTTACAAACACTGGTAATGCTAAGGCTCTTACGTCAGGACGATTTTATTCCCGTCGGACGCATCATCTAGATTTGAACCCTCCATTGATCCAACCGCTCCCGCTAAGTTTTTCAATCCGTGCAACCATCCAGATTTGAGGCGTCAACAACTGTTCCATTCCTCACTATGATAATATTGCAAACTTATCACTGCTCTCTTCCGCCTACCATGGAATGTTTCAAGAAAACTTTGCTATGTTCCATTGAGATTTTGATTCATGCAGATAATGTTTCAACCATGCACTATTCTTTGTTCCAATCTGAGCAACATCTTTGTCAATATTCGGTTACGATCGTATTTTCACTACTCCAATGTTGCAGTCGTGGCAACAAATTTGTTTCATCGTCTACAGCGATTTTGTTCCACTCAACACGCCCTCGTTCCTCTAATGTTTCAAATTTGAAACTCCTACTATTCCACCTAAACCGTATGAGGCCGATGCTCTAATGTTACATTCTGGTTGCCCGCGTGTCCCTAATGTTTCAAATTTACAACTACTGATGTTCCACCTAAACCGTACTTTCCCAAATTTCCTTCAATGTTTCAAAATTCTCTGTGATGTTGCATGCAACATGGCACTGGAACACCGTCTGACGCTGCGCCTGGACGTCCGGGCGCTATCAAGTAAAAAATGCTCCCTGTCAAGGCTCGCCCCTTTTGCCCTCGTGATGCACTGCCATACCATACGTTCCTCCCCTACTCGTCCCCTCAAGGTTGTGTACTACTGTGCTGGTCATATAGAGTACATGTAAATACATAAAGTTGGATAATTAGTAGTTTCAACCATATTTTAATTCTAATATTTAACAATAATTCCATAACTAATATGAGTGAAACAAGATATATGAATTCCAATATTTAACTATAATGCTAAGACTAATATGAGTGAAACAATATATGTGCGCGTGTTAAAGTTTAACACATATCTAAACAAGAACACGAATAACAACAGCAGCATAAACCAAATGGGTTTCAAAGTATACCCAGAGACGGGATCACAGCAGGAGGCCGCGGTTGGCCTTATTTGATATAGTCGTATGAATTTGATGCAGGAAGATGTTCGCAGTGCGGTCCCGCGAACTGGAGTCGTACAGGTGCCGGAGAAGATGAAGGTGAAACGATGTGCACGGACAGGAGTTGGCGACGTCGATGGTGAATGAGGCGCCGGTGAGGACGATGACGTTTTGGGCGAGCAGTCGCGTGAAAAGACGCCCCCTGAAACCTGATTGCCCAGCTATTCCGTGCAGGATCTCACGGAGGGCAACGGATCAGAGGCAATTGCTCTCGCCAGCAATGTGCACTTAGGCTCAGGCTCAAACTCGTCACGCCCACGACGAGGCGAACGAGCGCACGTGTGGCACACTCCCTCTTAACAGCTTCACAAGAGGTGTACAAATTGTCCAACTTATAAGTCGGTTGAGATCCTCTCTAACCACCATACATAAATAACCATAATATCTATTAACATTAAAAATATGTTTTAGTTCTTTAAATTGAAAAGAATAATGGGCCAAGCTCAAATGTTCTAACACATATTACGGCCAGGTATATTCGTGGAGCTCCTTTAAAAAGCATTGATGGAATTCCTTTTAAAAAATATCCACTGATTGATATTTTAATATCAATAGTCAGAGGAATGATGCAGTTGAATTAAGTGGCTGAGAAAGGCAATAAGGCATCTAGATAATAGGTCTTAGGCCGCCAGAGAGGTGATCATTTTCCAACAACACCACTTGAACGGACAAATGGAAAAGATCTCTAGAACAGCCAACGTGTCGCCACGAAGATTGCTTCCCCGCACCCAATGATGGTCACATGTGTGATCGGTGTGCTATCAACAGGCGGCCCACGGGCAACAGGTTCCAATTGTCTGATGTTGCTTGGAGAAGAATGTTTGGACTGCCTATACAAAGACTTCGAGTGGTCGGTTAATCTTGCTGTACTGGTAGTTGCAGTAGACAATAGACTTCTCAACAAGCAATTTATTTTAAGCGCTTTGTCACACTTTTTGTGAAGAGATCGAGGCTAATGAAGTGGATATCCAATGATATGTTTTTTTGTCAGCTAATTAATCACGTGTGCCATGACATAGTTCGTTTATCGCCCCTAATTTATTTACATGGCATGCAATGGCAGCTCGTTTTAGCAATTTTTGTCCAGTGAACCAAAGTAAGTTTGGTTAATTACATGGCATGCAATTGGTGCATTAGTTTGGTTAAAGACGTGAACATTTGCTTTTATAGCTCAGTATTTAGCTGACAGAATTAAAATGAACTTTCGTGTACCTGCATGTAGGTCCTTTTGCAGTTAGGCGCCAGATATACGTGTATTTCCATCCAAGCAACCAACACTACGAAGACGGCACACACGTACTGCTCAAGTAGTACATACTTTCCACCGACAATGGTCTCTGAAAACGCAGAGGCCTATGTTGTACATAAAGCCAATTGCCAGATAGTGCAGGTTCTTAATCTGGATGCATTGGTCATGGTGACCTTGACACTTCGCCAATTTAGCTGTCTCCCGGCACCGCCGTAGGCCTGTAGACTTCCCGGCCGTTTTTCCTGGCTTGTGTCACGCTCATGCATCATCCTTCATCCCTGATCGATGCCGAGGCCACAGGGCAAGAGAAAAGTAAGCTCCACTTGCGTGGTGGCACCTTTGGAAGTAGCGCAAATGGCGATAGATTCAACGACCTTTATCGTGTCTAACTGAAACAATACTCCACTAGCGAATACAGTAGGGAGTACTATGTATACAGGAGCAGGATATATAAAAGGAAAACTGCTAAAGTGCCGGTGCCAAAGTTAACAAATTAACATGCATATCCACCAGTGCAGGAGTACCTTGCAGTGATCATTGGAGTCCACCAGACTGGCTCCACGTGTCATTGTACCCTCGGCATATTCACATGTATGTTTAGTTGCCATTTTGATGAGAAATATGTCTTGTATATTAAGTGTATAATACTAAATTCAGAACATGTTTAAAAGTTATAGGAAATTTATCCGATATCTGCACATTAAACAATAAAGTATAGTACGTAGCTTATAATTTTATTACGACTTGTGAATTTTGCGAGTAGTACATAAAGTTATTTCTATACATGTTTGTTTGTTTATTTACTTACGGGTCAGAAAAAGGATATTCACATTTAATCTACCATTTGTAACGAAAATGACACATTGCTTCGCTCTCCTGCCCTAAATCCGCGGCTCGCCTTTGTCCAGCCGTCCAAGGCACGGAAAAGTAACATTCTTTGCGTTAGCGCACGCTGCTGCCGTGATCATCGACGAAGCAATGGCCGTAATGATTTGCTCCATGTCTAACCACCCCGCCTCCCTGATTCAGTTTGAACTTTTAGTCCTCTACAAACCTGATGATGATGATAATCCATCGCAACGGCCGACGGTCAAATTTGGAACTGGTCGAAACCAAGCATCGACGATCCCGCACGTTTGCGCTTGCGCACGCACGTACCTGTTTGACATGTTCTCGTGAAAACGAGTCAAAAATATTATCGATGGCGGCGCATGTAGGCATGTAGCAGCCTGTCGCAGGGTGAAATGCCGTGAGAAGAAGTGAAGAACAGGTCCGGATCAGCAGAGCCGATCGAGCTCGCGCCGCACGCAGCCGCCGAAGCTCGTGTTCGATGAATCTGGAAGAGGGGGTCACCGATTTTAAGCCTGCTGATTTTTAACTTCGTTCAAACTCTGAAACTTGACTACGTTAAAAGGAAAAATAAAAGCAAGATCGACATGCATGGGCCGTTAATGGAGTTGGTTCAGTTGAGGCCAAGCCGTGGCCTGCTCGCGGCGCTCATCCGCTTCATTTTGTAGCTCGAAGTGGGCGAGCACGCCACGCGCGCGCCGCGCCACGCGAGAGCGAGAGCCGGCCGGACACGGTCCGTGCGCGCACGTAGAGGGCGAAAGGCGAGGCTGCTAGATCCTTGCTTTGCTGCGACCATGATCCATTCCTCCCTTTTCATTTTCCTAACCCAAACCAGACAGTTCCCCGACCAATCATCCACTCAGAAAAAACGCTCGCGAAAAAGGTCTGCGGCGCATGTCCGATCCCACGTACCCGATCCAGACGAATAAGAAAAAGGCCATGTCGCTTGAGCTCTCGATCCATCATCCGTCCATGGACGACCGTGTCAAATTAAAGCTCGATCTAGGTATCCATATATCGATCGGGAATGTACGCACGCCCAGGCCGAAGCCGTGCCTACGCGATCCATCCACCTTTGCTTGGTTTGCGTTAGAATTCAGACGCCGTCGCTGTCGCGCTCGCGTCGTCGATAGCACCAGCACGGCGCGCTTGCTCTACGCCTACGCGCGCGTCCATCGCACGCACCAACTGGCGTCGTCGTCGTCGTTGCCCTGCACCGTGGGTTCACACGGATCTGGGGTCACGGCCCGGACGGAATCATGGCGACCTCAGAACATGTTGGTCGCGGTAGCAGCTGCATGCTACTACATGTAGCCTAGTTTTATGCTCGAGTGCTCGACCAGATCACCAGACCTGCCGAGCCCGTGTGTGCATGCGTGGAGTGGAGCGGGGTAGTCGCTTCGCCGTCACTGCAGAATTATTGCCGCCATGTGCGCCGAGCACTGGCGCACGGCGCGGTGGCATTCCCGGCCTCGCCAACCACCGCGTCGATCGTCGGATCGCTCATGGGCAGATGCCGACGTCGCGAAATTGAAACGTTGCTAATAACCGTACAAACTTTAAAAAAACAAAATCACACACGGCGTAGTAGGTAAAAAAGTGCTCGAATCTCACAACTGCAAATGAGAAATTGCGTACAAGTAAGACGTTTTTTCCAGGTACTACTTAAACAAAAAAAATAAGGGTCCAACGTGAAGCAGCACGGAGCCCACGGAGGACGGGATCAATGCACGTTACGAAACATCCCTGTCCATGTTTGCCGGAGTCGCCGCGGCGGCGGCGACCGGACCGCCGGCTGGGGCGTAATCTACCGGCTAATCGGTAGGCTCCTCCGGATTAATCTAATCTAACCCAAACTTTCCAATTCAAAATCAGGAGCCAATCAGCCAAGCCACCTCCCCGCGTGCGTGACAGTGATGACGCGGACCGCAGGGACCCACCGCCCACCGCCACCCTTCGTCTCCACGCCTGCGACGTCACGCGACGGCAGAGGGCCGGAGGAGCGGGTGGCTCGATGATGGGGCCCGCTTGGCGGTGTGCGAAGGAGAGGCACGCACGTTGACGCTTGGGAGCGGAGACGCCAAACGGTCTGACGTGGCAAGCGGCAGGGACCGGACCCGACGCTTGCGGCCATTTTTTGGTTTTCTTGAAGCTGCGAGCCAAATGGAATGCTCGCTGCCTCTGGTAGAGGCCGATGCTCATTCGTGTTTTTTTTTTTTTGCAAAAATGATTCTCATTGATGGTTGGGGAATTGGGATATCATTATAAAGTTTTGGCGAGATTTAGAGATAATCTCTAACGATCAATGGCTTTCTAGTGATGGGAATCCAACTCTTAGTTGCATTTCAAATGGATTTCCTTGTGACATCACTGGAAAGTGAGTAAATATTTGAGATAGATTCCTGTATGCCATAAAAATGGGTACTGGAAAAAAAATCCTAACATTTGCCTAAAAATGTCATGATTTCATTTTATATTTACCAGTCCTTGTCTCTACACGAAGCTAGGACCAAGTTTCCTGCAAACTGAAATTGATCCCTTTACCTGTTATAGGGATAAATAAAAAAGAGAAAATAAATAAAAATCCTAGCGAAGCATAGCAAGCAAAGCAACAACCAAATACAGAACAGAGGACACACTCACAGGTCCGCGAACCCGAACAGACGGAGCAGAGGAGCAGGCAGAAGAGAGAGGCGGCGTCGCGGCCGGCGAGGTAGAAGAGAGGAGAGAGAGAGAGAGAGGTTGTGGAGGCGCGTGGGTGAAAAAGAGGAAACAAAAGAAAAAAAAAAAAGAGGAAACGAGCTAGGCAGAGAAAACACAAGCAGACGACTGCAAAAATAGGAGGTCGGAGGCGACGAGCGGGAGGCGGAGGCGAGGAACAACGTGAATAAAATTTTATTCGGAGAAACAAGGGGAGGCGAGGAATCGCGTCGGAATTCCGGCGAATCGGCGGGATCCGGCCGGGATCTGCGCGCCGGATGAGGGGTCGGCACCATGAAATGGTCCACATTGCTCAGTAAGGTCGTCTTCGCCGCCGGCCAGCAGCAGGAGCGCCAGCAGCCGCCCCCGCCGCCGCCGCCGCCGGGGTCGCCGCTTCATCGCCAGCAGGCGGACCAGGACCTCGCCACCCCGAGGCTCAGCTCCGCCTCCGCCGGCGGGGACGAGGGCGGCTTCGACGCGGCGGCCGGGAGCTCGCCCTCCGCCGCCGCGTCCCCTGCAAGGTGGGTCCCCATAGCCGAGTCAAACGCCCAACCTGTCTCGCGTTACGTGAATCGAATCGGGCGATGCATAGCCAGCTCCGATGCGATCCCGTTGCTCTCGCCTTCCGGGTTTAGGAATGGCGATCGGATTTGGATTCGGGGAACGTTCCATCTCAGATGTTTGCTTTTTCCGTTTCATCTGCGCGTATTTGGTTCCCTGTTTGGTTATTTGGTTGGTAGATGTTGGATTATGCTTCATACTAACGTTTTGACCTGTAGGATTCATACGACTGAATGGCTTGATACAACTGAATGGTTTTTTTAGCTCTAGTCTAGCTCGGTGATAGTGTGGCAGGTCGGTGCCTTTGGGGAAAAGTATAGTGGCTTGGGAGAAATGATGCCGTAGTAGGATGGTGGTTGCACGAGTCGTTAGCTGCGTAGTCAAGGATTTCTATGTCTGAAGGCTGTGGCCCTTGTCCCTTTTGTTTCTTGTGCTTTGGTATGTGATTTTATGGAAACGGAACTGCAGTTTTTTTTGCATTGATCGTAGTAGAGAAATCGCAATGTTTGGTCATCGCAACTGGGGTAACTTGATAAGTTGCTTGATTTGCTGATTGATGTTTGAACTGGGATGCTGTAGGTTTACTGTGGCACTTGCCATTCTAAGGTGTTGTGAAGTTTGATCGACTGTGCTCTAGGTTATTTCTCTGTTTATGCCCTGCTAGGGATATGCTAATGCCTTAATTTATTTTTTGTTAGATGTCATGCACTAGCTAGATACTTAGAATGAATGTCCTACTAAGATCATTGTCATTACTATTGCTTCTAGTGTACTGCTACCATATTGATATGCTACCATAATGGTTAATACTATCCGCAACATCCTTCTGCTGCAGTTATTTGGACCATGACTGATTAGGGTTGCTATGTTATCAAATTGTGGCTACACAATTAGCTGCTTTCGACCCATTTCATAGAGATCAAATATGGAACGAATTATCTAGTTTACTGGGGAGCAGAGATTTATAAGCTATACATGCATAATTTTTAGCTCGGAAATTAAGATTCCTGACTGTTTATTTTCCTATTGGCAATGTTGCATTGTTTGTGAAACATCATTACAGTACCAGGAAAGAACAATGACATAGTCACTCACTTGCCATTATACTGTCCATTTCCTGAACTTACTGTAAAATCACTCATTAAAGGAGCAAATACTATTGTGTTATTAGCTATGTTTTCTTTTAAGCTATCATTTGGACCCAATAACATAAGTTGTACCTCTTTTATGATAGGATTCTATTTTGCCTTCTAGTTTATCACCAATATCTGCAAGCTAATTCGTATACATGTATGGATATATGGATGACATGGTACTATATGCACTCTCACATGCTAGTATATGCTCCATAAGTTAGGTCCTTGTATTCTAGGTTGCAACGATTAAATCTAGATTTTGCGTTCTTTATTTCAAATATTGATCAGGAGTGTGGTGTCTTCTGTTTCAAGTAAATGATTATCTGCTGCAAAAGATCTCTATGCTTTCCATTTTAACATTTTTTTCTTGTACTCAGGGGAAAACATGAATTGGAATCGGACTTCAGGAGGTTCTGGGAGGAATTTCGCTCTTCCAGCTCTGAAAAGGTACCCTGACGCTTGTTTATTTTTCTCACCATACATCAACAAATCACACCATGTGAGCTAGTTCTTATCTTGACATTGTGTTCTGTTTTTTTTTTGCCACAGGAGAAAGAAAAGGCCTTAAATTTGGCCGTAGATGTCTTCTGTAGGCTAGTCAAGCAGCATTCTAGTGTAGCTCAGTTAGTTGCAAAGTATGACTCTTTACAATTGTAACATTCCACTTATTTTGGCGAGTTCTTATCTATTGTCTATGTAACAAAAAACTCATGTTCTGTTTATTTCCATCATAATATCTACAGGTTAGTAGAAGCACATGTTTTTTCTTTTGTTATTGGAAGAGCTTTTGTTACCGATGTGGAGAAGCTAAGAATCCACAGCAAAGGAAGATCATTGCATGCTGCTGATGTTATTGCCTTCTTTTCAGATATCACAGAGGTTTGTTCTTGTATTGTTTATACAGTGCAATTTCTGTATTCCAGGTGGCCATACCCTCTTGTATAACCTTTTTCTTTCCATAATCCAGCTTGGTATATGTCCAGGATCAAACTTATTGTATGCAGTTGAAGTTCTTGTGACAGAGGTTAGTGGAGTTGCTATAATTTGATCAAAACAGATTCTATTGTTCATGTGTTCTATTTTCTTTCCATTCAACGTCTGTAGTATTTCGCAAATTAATGCATGCAATGAATAGTATGGAGAAGCAAGAGGCACCTGCTTTCTGACGCAATTAGTATCCAAGGGTAGTGGGGGTGGGTGTTGGGTGGCTCACGGATAGAAATGTACATAGCCACAATATGGACTTGCTCATTGGTTTCATATTTTGTATCTGATATGAAACACAAGTACGAAATGTTTAAACTAACATGCATCTCCTGCCCTGTTTAATTTATTGGTTACAGACTAATGATAAGCAGCCTCTGTTGGACTCTGGTATTTTGTGCTGCCTTATATATATCCTCAATTCTCTATTAAGTCCCAATGAGTACCCCCCAAGTACCTCTCCTGTTCGCCAAGCAGGGCCGAAAATTGAGAAAAGCAAAAATCTGGATCATACACAATCACGTCGGCTTGAGGTAATGCCACTCTTCTGGTTCTTGTAGAAACATGACTATAATTGAGATACACAAAATCATAAATTGTTTAGCATAGGGTTGGCTCTGGCTGAGCTTTGTTTCACACTCTGCTGACTGTATTACTACGAGTCTTTTGCTTCATGTTCCTATGTTTTATATGGTGACTGCATTTCATTATTTCTCGCCTTCATTTTGTACTGGTCAACATGGGTTTTGACTTCTATTCTTGTTTGTGTTCTGTGGAGATTGAGGGAAGTGTAATACATATAATGAAAGCACTGGCGAGCCATCAATCTGCTGCACCAAGTTTAATTGAAGATGATGCCTTACAAGTTCTTTTCCACATGGTTGCAAATGGTTCACTCTCTGTATTTTCACAATTCAGGGATGGTATTGTCCCCCTTCACACAATTCAGCTTCATCGCCATGCGATGCAGGTAATTTGAAACGACATAATGGAGTGTCATGTTTCTGCTGCATCAACTGTTGCTAAATATATTATGTTCATAACTGAACAGGTTCTTGGTCTTCTTCTTGCAAATGACAATGGGACTTCTGCCAAGTACATAAGGAAGCACCAGTTGGTACATTATCTATCTCTTCTTTATTGCGGATGAAACGCTGCCCTGTTCTTGGGTTTAGTTGGATTTCTTGATACTAAAATACTACAGCATGTAGCAATGCATCGTTAGTTATTCGATCTTCACACAGAACTAGACATATCTAGCTCTTATCACTTGGCCCTAGGACATTAAACTCTCAGAGCATGAAAAGTATTGAGTTGCATGCTCCAACCAATTCAACCCAAAAGCTTAAGCTGATAGGGAAAGGTGGGCAATTAACTTATACTCCAACACCCCTCCCCCCTCACGTGTAGGCTCTCTTAGGCCTCAAACGTGGAATTTTAGGAGTCGGCTGCAATTATTTTATTTTATCGCGCCCGCCAGGATTCGAACTTGGAACCTCTGGCCCTGATACCATATTGAGTTCAATGCTCCAACCAATTCAACCCAAAAGCTTAAGCTGATAGGGAAAGGTGGGCAATTAACTTATACTCCAACAAAAAGCTTCATTGAAACATCTTAGTATTTCATTCAGGCATTCTTTTAGATATAGGGCTGATGCCTTTTGGGCCCCCAGCTAAACCATTGTAACTGGGCTACCAAAGTTCTGTTTTCTCCCTTCCCAATCTCTTTTTAGGATCATCGCTGGCAGCATGCCAGGATTTGACCCCTTCTCATTGGGGTGTTGGGCTGCCATCATGTGGCAGTTTTTCTTGTATTATTTACTAGAAAAAGTATATTATTCTGCATATATTTCTGTTCAATCTTATTGACCCTTTAACATGATGTCTTTCAGATTAAAGTACTCCTTGTGGCCGTGAAAGATTTCGATCCTCAGAGTGGTGATGCTGCTTACACCATGGGCATTGTGGATTTGTTACTGGAATGTGTTGAGTTGTCTTACAGGCCTGGTAAGTACTGTCAAACCTTTTTCTCTCAGATATATTTCTTCCGAGTGGAGATGCTTTGACTCAATAATTTCAATGTTACAAATTAAATTGCCTTTTTGGTCTATGTGGTTCTGGTAGGGTTCCATCTCTAGCCTATTCTAACTTGCTTGGGACTATTGTTTCTGTGCAAATCAGATGATAACCCTTGTCTTGGGCTAATATTTTATATTTTGTTACTTTGCAGAGTCTGGCTCCATAAGGCTTAGGGAAGACATACACAATGCTCACGGTTACCAATTCCTTGTTCAATTTGCTCTTACGCTTTGTAGCTTACACAAAAACCAGACTCTCCAATCTTCATCCAAGTTAGTAACCGGAGAGGATGAGTTCGATCCTTCTCACAGATTAGAACAAGATATATTCTCATGTGACCTTTCACCTCAGTTGTCTAGGTTGCTTGATGTTCTAGTAAATTTATCACAAATTGGGCCCTCTGAAAATGGTGGTGGCAAAAGTTTAAAACCTGCTCATGCAAAAGGACCTGGGCACAACAGAAGTCGAACTCCATCCACTGACAAATTTGACGATGTGATGGAAGTTAGTAGCCCCAAGGTAAAAGATCTTGATGCCATTCAAATGCTACAAGATATTTTTCTTAAGGCAGACAACTTGGAAGTGCAAGCTGAAGTTCTCAATAGGATGTTCAAGATTTTCTCGAGCCATCTTGAAAATTACAAGCTGTGCCAACAGCTGCGTACTGTTCCTCTTTTTATCCTAAACATGGGCAGCTTCCCTGCAGCACTGCAAGAGGTCATTTTGAAAATTTTGGAATATGCTGTCACGGTTGTAAACTGCATTCCAGAGCAGGAGTTGTTGTCACTCTGTTGCTTATTGCAACAACCAATTTCTACTAGTCTTAAGCATACTGTGCTCTCATTCTTTGTAAAGCTCCTCTCCTTTGATCAGCAGTACAAGAAAGTTCTTAGAGAAGTTGGTGTCTTGGGGGTATTGTTAGATGACTTGAAGCAAAACAAGCTTTTCTTTGGAGATGAGCAGCACAATAAGTCCTCTGACTCTATAGAGAGGGTGTCCAATGCAAGTAATTTTCAGAAAACGGTGGACAACAAAGATGCAATTCTTTCGCCAAAGTTAATGGCTTCTAGTTCTGCAAAATTTCCCATGTTTGAAGATGAAGGAACAATTAGTGTTGCATGGGATTGTCTTTTTTATCTGCTGAAAAGAGCCGAGCCTAACCAGCAATCATTCCGATCATCCAATGGTGTCAACATCATTCTTCCTTTCTTGGTATCCGAAAGCCACAGGTCTGGTGTATTACGATTATTGTCATGCCTGATAATTGAAGATTCTCTTCAGGTTTGTGTTTATTGCCGACTATCACATGAAAACAGCAACATTTTTCTTCTGTAACATTTTTAGTTTAGGGGCGTACATGTTAAATTCTCTAATTCGTGAATCTTGTTGGAGCACATGTTCAAGTTGAAGGATTTCATTTTCCTGTGCTCACTGTATATTTCTAATCATGCCTAGTGATTTTTTAGCAGCAGCAGTGGCATGCGTGTGAACTTAACCTAACTTCACATGTGAATACTTCTGTTTTCAGGCTCATCCAGAAGAAATAGGATCACTGATTGAAATCTTGAAGAGTGGGATGGTCTCAACTTCATCAGGCTCTCAATTCAAGCTTGATAATGATGCAAAGTGTGATACATTTGGTGCTTTGTGGCGCATTCTTGGGGCAAATAGTTCAGCACAAAGAATTTTTGGAGAAGCCACTGGATTTTCCCTGCTACTGACAACGCTGCATAGTTTCCAGAATGACAGCGAAAATGAAGAGACTGAATCATCTTTACATACTCATATGAAGATCTTTGGTTTTCTATTGCGAGCAATGACAGCTGCAGTATGCAACAATTCGGTCAATAGGATAAAGCTGCATACAATCCTTTCGTCAAACACTTTCTATGATCTTGTCTCTGAGTCTGGGTTGCTCTGTGTGGATTGTGAAAAACAAGTTATTTTGCTATTGCTTGAGCTTGCACTTGAGATTGTTGTTCCACCCACGAGTAACCTGCAGGTAGAGTGCATTTCATCTGAAACCTCAGACGATGAATCGAGCTTCTTGTCTGCAACATCGTTTGGACTTTCGAGGATTGACAGGGAGCGTGTATACAATGCTAGTGCAGTTGTTGTGTTGATCCGTTCTTTGCTGGTATTTACACCTAAAGTTCAACTTGAGTTACTGAGATTCATTGAGAAGCTAGCAAATGCTGGTCCCTTCAACCAGGAGAATTTAACTTCTGTTGGTATGGTCAAAAGATATCTTGGTACCCTTTTTCTTTTGACTCCTTTTTACATGGGCAACTTATGTTTTTGTTACTCTTTCATTACATAGGATGTGTTGGCCTTCTACTTGAGACAATCAGCCCATTTTTGGAGGGTTCCTCTCCTATTCTTAATCATGCCTTGAGAATTGTCGAACAGCTAGGTGCTTACAGGTCAGATATATCCATTGCATTTTCATTGCAACAAGTTTGTCTTATTGGTTTTTGGTACATGATTACTCTTCCATTTTCCAGGTTGTCTTCCTCCGAGCTAAGACTTCTTGTGAGATATATTCTTCAGCTGAAAGTGAAGCGTTCAGGTCATCTTTTTGTTAATATGATGGACAAATTAATTCAAATGGAAGATGTCAGACAAGGAAATGTGTCTCTAGCTCCTTTTATTGAAATGGACATGAGCAAAGCCGGTCATGCATCTATTCAGGTTTCATTAGGAGAAAGAACATGGCCGCCTGTTTCTGGGTACTCTTTTGTTTGCTGGTTCCAATTTCAGAACTTCTTTAAATGCCAGGCGAAGGAAGCAGAAAAAACATCTAAAGGGGCCTATAGTAAAAGGAGTGGGCATGTTTTGCGCATATTTTCTGTGGGTGCAGTGGATGATGCCAACACTCTGTTTGCTGAACTTTATCTCCATGATAATGGTGTTTTTACTATATCTACGGGAAGTTCAAGTTCATTGTCATTCCCTGGCATTGAAATGGAAGAAGGGAAATGGCATCATCTTGCTGTTGTTCATAGCAAGCCAAATGCACTAGCTGGCCTTTTTCAAGCAAGTGTGGCTAGCCTGTATCTTGATGGAAAGCTGAGGCATACTGGGAAGCTTGGATATTCACCATCCCCATTTGGCAAATCTTTGCAAGTAACACTTGGGACACCTACTATCCGTGGGAAAGTTTCTGATTTGTCATGGCGTCTCCGGTGTTGTTACCTTTTTGAGGAGGTCTTGACACCCGGGAGCATTTGTTTCATGTACATTCTTGGACAA
This sequence comes from Digitaria exilis, assembly GCA_015342445.1. Taxonomy (NCBI): domain Eukaryota; kingdom Viridiplantae; phylum Streptophyta; class Magnoliopsida; order Poales; family Poaceae; genus Digitaria; species Digitaria exilis. The sequence continues at coordinate 932,111 of JACEFO010000302.1, forward strand.
GGTTATCGAGGGTTGTTCCAGGACACCGATCTTTTGAGATTTGTGCCAAATTGGGCCTGTGGTGGGGAGGTAATGGCAATTCTGGATTCATTAGAAGTGGAGGTACCTGCATCTTCAAGCAGTCAGCGAGCTGACAGTTCAATGAAACAAGCGAACTCTAGACTTGAGAGCAGTGGAATTGTTTGGGACATGGAACGGTTAAGAAATCTCTCCTTACAATTATCTGGGAGGAAGCTAATATTTGCATTTGATGGAACTTCATCAGATGCTTTTCGAGCATCTGGCACCCTTTCGCTTCTGAACCTTGTTGATCCAACTTCTGCCGCTGCATCCCCAATCGGAGGTGTGTAATGTTGCTTAGCTATTTAATTTTATATAATCTTTTTAGATTGGAATATGATGAAATTTAATTAGTTGTTCGTCTGACAGGCATACCAAGATATGGACGTCTAAGTGGTGATGTTTACATCTGTAATCAGTGCACAATTGGTGACACTGTTCAAACAGTCGGTGGCATGCCTGTTGTGCTTGCTCTTGTTGAAGCTGCTGAAACTAGGGATATGCTGCATATGGCGCTAGAGCTGCTGGCATTATCTCTTCAGCAGAGTCATCAAAATGTAAAAACTATGCAGGCCTTGAGGGGTTATCATCTTCTTGCACTTTTTCTGCATAGGAGAATGTCACTGTTTGATATGCAGTCCCTTGATATCTTCTTCCGTATTGCTGCCTGTGAAGCTTCCTTTCCCGAGCCACAGAAATCAAAGATAAATCGAACAGCAAGCTATGCGTCTGGGATGTCCCCGGACGCCAGCCTTGATGATCTTACCTTACCCAAGTTTGGCGATGATGTGTCTTCCGGTGGATCTCATGGGGATCTAGATGACTTTTCAGCTCAAAAGGATTCATTTAGCCACTTGTCTGAGCTGGAGAATGCTGACTTAGCTGGCGAAACTTCTGAATTCATAGTCTTGTCAAATGCTGATATGGTTGAACACGTTCTCCTGGACTGGACTATATGGGTTGCTGCTCCTATATCAGTGCAGATTACACTTCTTGGATTTCTCGAGAGGATGGTATCAATGCATTGGTTCCGAAATCACAACCTTACAATACTGCGCCGGATTAATCTTGTTCAGCATCTTCTAGTTACTTTACAACGTGGTGATGTTGAAATTCCTGTGCTGGAGAAGCTAGTTGTGCTACTAGGTGTCATCCTGGAGGATGGTTTTCTAGCTTCTGAGCTGGAACTTGTTGTAAGATTCATAATAATGACGTTTGATCCTCCAGAGCTTACACCAAATCGTCAGATTGTGCGGGAGGCTATGGGAAAGCATGTGATTGTGAGGAACATGTTATTGGAAATGCTTATTGATCTACAAGTAACCATAAACGCTGAAGAATTGCTGGAACAATGGCATAAAGTTGTCTCATCCAGACTGGTCACATATTTCCTCGACGAAGCTGTACATCCAACTAGCATGAGATGGATCACGACTCTTTTAGGCGTTTGCCTTACATCATCAACTACATTTGCTCTGAAGTTCCGTGCAAGTGGAGGTTTTCAAGGGTTGAATCATGTGCTGCCAAGCTTTCACGATTCTCCAGAAATATACTATATCTTGTTTTGTTTGGTATTTGGGAAGCCTGTTTATCCTCGAGTACCAGAGGTCCGCATGCTTGATTTCCATGCTCTCATGCCTAGCGATGGAAACTACGGAGAATTGAAGTTTGTGGATCTATTGGATACTATAATTGCAATGGCAAAAGCTACATTTGATTCCTTGATTATGAAATCTATGCTTGCACATCAGAATAACAACCTTTCACATCTTAATGGCACCTTGGTTGCTGATCTTGATGAGGCAACATCAGACATGGGAGGTGATCTTCAAGGAGAAGCTCTGATGCATAAGACATATGCAGCAAGGTTAATGAGTGGTGAAGCAGCGGCACCTGCTGTTGCTACTTCAATATTAAGGTTCATGGTTGATCTAGCAAAGATGTGCCCACCATTCTCTGCTGTTTGTAGGCGACATGATTTCCTAGAGAACTGTGTTGATTTATATTTCTCTTGTGTAAGGTTTGTACAATGTGTCAATGTGCATATATCATGTTAAATTTTGTCAACAGAAAGATATCCTGTTAATTGGTGCAGAGATGTTTATATTAAGCCTTGTTTTGCTTATGTAGGTCTGATTGTGCCCTGAGGATGGCGAAAGATCTTACAACCACTGCAACTGATGAGAAGAATGCCCATGATGATGACAATGGAAGTTCAAAGGACACCTTTTCAACTTTACCACAGGATCAGGAGCAGTCTGCCAAAACAATGAGTATCACAAGTTTTCCACAGGAGCAGAAAAGTTCCAGTTCAGAAAGTACTGGCATGACAAACTCCTTTGAAACTGCTGAAGTGAAAGCAGATGATTCTTCGATTCAGGAGCCCAATACTAAGATTTTAAATGGTGAAGCAAACCAGATGGTTAATAATGCCAATGATCAAGGACGGATCACAGCACCCAGTTCAAATGGCATTGCTGAGTCCCACCAAGCAACTGATTCACCCAGCTCAGTTTCTATGAATAATGTTGGATCCCCTGTTCTATCCGAGAGATCAACCCACAGAGCAGCTAGTACCCCTTCTGCATCTCCAATGGCACCATTCACATCTTGGCCTGGTAGTGCAGGATCATATAGTGATGGTAGGCACCTGACAGCTTCTCCATCCATGGCTTCATCTATATCTGGGATAGACCTGGACTCATCCCCAGATCCAAAGGCACATATTCAGAGCTCACCTGCCGTGAATACCCTTTTCCCAATCAGTTCCAAGCTTTTGCTTGATATAGATGATTTAGGTTATGGGGGTGGCCCATGCTCTGCAGGAGCAACTGCCGTTCTAGATTTTGTTGCTCAAATCCTTGCTGACATTATTTCAGAGCAGATTAAAGCAGCACTTTTTATTGAGAGCGTCTTGGAGTCCGTACCCTTGTTTGTTGATATTGACTCCGCTCTAGTTTTCCAAGGCTTGTGCCTAAGCAGATTGATGAACTTCCTTGAAAGAAAGCTCTTGCTTGATGATGAAGAAGATGGGAAGAAACTGGACAAGAGCCGCTGGTCTGTTAATTTGGACCCACTTTGTTGGATGATAGTTGATCGTGTGTACATGGGCTGCTTTCCAACCCCACTCAGGGTACTACAAACACTAGAATTCTTAATGTCCATGTTGCAGCTTGCTAACAAAGATGGACGTATTGAAGATGCTGTGCCTCCAGGTAAAGGTATTTTGTCAATTGCTCGAGGAAGCAGGCAACTTGATCCTTACATTCATGCCATATTGAAGAACACAAACCGGATGATAATGTACTGTTTCCTCCCAACATTCCTTAAAAGTATGGGGGAAGACGATCTACTTGCGAATCTTGCATTCCTGACAGAAACTGGGAGGAGTTTAGCTTCTAAACCTAATCAGGAAGATTTTTCTGTTGATATCTGTACAGTTCTTCAGCTTCTCATTGCCAACAAGAGACTGGTGCTCTGCCCAAGCAATGTTGATACTGATCTAATCTGTTGTTTCTGCATAAATTTAATGGCACTTCTCCATGACAAGAGACCAACCGCTCAAAACTTGGCTCTTGACTTACTTAAATACTTGGTAGTGCATCGTCGCCAATCTCTTGAGGATCTGCTAGTTTGCAAGCCTAACCAAGGGCAGCAATTGGACATCCTTCATGGTGGACTTGACAAGTTGCTCACTGGAAGCACCTCAATGTTTTTTGAATGGCTCCAGAGTTCTCAGCAAACAATTAGTAAAGTGTTGGACCAGTGCGCATTAATAATGTGGGTTCAATATATTGCTGGCTCAGCAAAATTTCCTGGCGTCAGAATAAAAGGAATGGAAGTCAGGCGCAAGAAAGAGATGGGACGGAAATCTAGGGAATCTGTAAAACTAGATATCAGGCACTGGGAACAGATAAATGAGCGGAGGTATAATCTTGATTTGGTTCGTGATGTGATGTCTACAGAGCTAAGAGCAATTCGTCAAGATAAATACGGATGGATATTGCATGGAGAAAGTGAGTGGCAAAGCCAGCTCCAAGAACTTGTTCACGAGAGAGGTATTTTCCCTATGCGGCAATCATCCACAGAACCTGCGTGGCAGCTACGTGCCGTTGAAGGACCATATAGAATGCGCAAGAAACTTGAACATTCCAAGTTTAAGATAGACACTATTCAAAATGTTCTGTCCAGTGACCTTGGATCGGATGCTGTTAAGATAGCCAACAAAGAGGATGGAGACTTCTTGATGACATCTGGGTCGGATACAATGTCAGGCTTGAATCTTTTGACTTATGACACTGAGCAGAAGGATCTTGATGCTGCTGAATTTGCATCGTTCAAAGATGATGATGACATATTCAAAGGAGGAAGCACAATTTCAGCTCCGATTGGCTGGACTGATGATAAAAGCAGCATTAATGAACAAAGCCTTCATTCTGCTACAGAATTTGGAGCAAAATCAAGTTCCCTTTCTTTTCACATGACAGAGAGTCAACATGGTAAATCTGAACTTAGTTCTCCTAGGAGGACACCTTCAGTAAAAGGTACTGATGCAAAAACTTCAGAGGATAAATCAGAAAAGGAGTTACTTGACAATGGTGAATATCTTATCAGACCTTATCTGGAGCCATATGAGAAAATAAGGCATAAGTACAACTGTGAACGGGTTGCAGGTCTTGATAAACATGACGGAATATTTCTAATAGGAGAACTTTGCTTATACATTATTGAGAACTTCTACATCGATGATTCCAATTGCATTTGTGAAAAGGGCAGTGAAGATGAGCTCTCTGTCATTGATCAAGCTTTAGGTGTGAACAAGGATATAATGGGAAGCAGTGAATCTCAGCTGAAATCACCTTCCACATGGGGTGCAACAACAAAGGTCTTACTTGGCGGCAGAGCATGGGCATATAATGGAGGTGCTTGGGGTAAGGAGAAGCTTTGCAGCAGCAGCAACCTGCCTCATCCCTGGCATATGTGGAAGCTTGATAGTGTTCATGAGCTACTAAAACGTGATTACCAACTCCGCCCTGTTGCAATAGAAATTTTCAGCATGGATGGTTGCAACGAACTTCTAGTTTTCCACAAAAAGGAGAGGGAAGAAGTTTTCAAAAATCTGATTGCCATGAATCTCCCACGGAATAGCATGTATGTACCGGTAATCTGTTGCAGTTACAAATGCTCAGTAGTTAACATGTGAATGCATAGCAGTAAGATTTGATACCACTTCCTACTAGAATTAAAATGAATTCAAAACAATTAATTGGCTATTCGTAGAACTATAATGGCATGCCAGGTATAAGTAGCAATTCTTGCTCCAGTGGAATTAAAATTTATGTTTCAATGCGAGTAAGTTACTTTTTTTTTTTTTTATCAGCAGCTTGCTTGATAAACATACGACGAGTATATTCCTACTTACCAGAGGTTCATGACTTGGTTTTCAGCCTATGGGTTTTGCTTGCTCGATAGGTTTTCTACTAGAACCATCAGTCTCGATTTTGCTGGAAATTGGCTGCCTATTTTCACCAAAAAACTATATGTCAATTATGTTTTTTTACTGGCACAGTGTTACTTTTGGAAGAACACCATAATAAGCTATATTTCAGGGATACACTGATTTTCATGTTTGCTATCTGTTCTTCTGCATGGCTCATGCAGTTAATAAGTTAAGGCATATCCTTTATCTTCTGCAATCTGTGAACCATTTGTAGCTGTTGTAATTGTAAGACCTGGCATTTTATTGCTTTACTTATCCCCATATTTGTTGAGCATGATATCTTTATTAATAGGTGAAGAAAATTGTAAATAACTGAAGAAAACATGCTTTTCCACAGGTTGGACACTACCATATCAGCATCCTCAAAACAGGACAGTGGTGAGGGGAGCCGTCTTTTTAAAGTCATGGCAAAGTCGTTTTCCAAAAGATGGCAAAGTGGAGAAATTACAAACTTCCAATATCTTATGCATCTAAATACTCTTGCTGGTCGAGGTTATAGTGATCTCACACAGTACCCAGTATTTCCATGGGTTCTTGCTGATTATGAGAGCGATACTTTAGATCTGAGGAATCCACAGACATTTCGCAAGCTTGATAAACCTATGGGATGTCAAACAGAGGAAGGAGAAGAGGAGTTTCGCAAGAGGTTCGTTCATCTAGCATCAATTTGTATAATTTTGTTTCTCTTTCAAAAAAAACTAACATGTCTAACATTCAATTGAAATTCATTCTTTTGTTCCATTCAGATATGATAGCTGGGATGACCCTGATGTACCAAAGTTTCATTATGGTTCTCATTATTCAAGTGCTGGAATTGTCCTTTTCTATCTCTTAAGGTTGCCTCCTTTCAGCACAGAAAATCAGAAATTGCAGGGTGGACAATTCGACCATGCAGATCGTTTATTCAACAGTGTGAAAGATACATGGGTAAGCGCTGCTGGCAAAAGCAACACATCAGATGTGAAAGAACTGATCCCTGAGTTCTATTATTTGCCTGAATTTTTGGAAAACCAGTTTAATCTGGACCTGGGCGAGAAACAATCAGGAGAGAAGGTACATTTTAAAAAAATTGCATGCACTGATCTTAGCACTAGACTAGATGTATGACTTCGGAAAGCTCAGGGGCAAGCATGTAACTTCTTTAAATGATGCTTTCAGGTTGGTGATGTTGTTCTGCCACCTTGGGCTAAAGGCAGTGTCAGAGAATTCATCAGGAAGCATCGGGAAGCATTAGAGTCAGATTATGTATCTGAGAATCTACATCATTGGATTGATCTTATTTTTGGATATAAGCAGAGAGGAAAGGTATTAAGGATCTCTAGTTCGTGCATTTGCATTTCTCCCCAGTGGTGTTGCTTTTACTCTTATCATCACATCATGAATATGTTTTGTTTTGAAACAAGGATAGCATCTTCTCTTTTGGTATGCTCTCACACGCAGGATTGATGAGCAAAACACAGATTCATAATATTGTGCCCTCTGCCCCATTCTTAAAGCGTGCATAGTTTTATTTTTGTCCTGGGATCTTGAGCAGGATTATAATGAGTTAATCAAGCCATCTGTTTTGTATTATATGTTCCCTATTTTACTTTCCATGATCTCTGAGATGTGATTTTGACCAATGATTGCTACATTTTAAGCTGGTGAAGTTTTTATAAATTTTTTATTTGCCTTTTGCAAACAGAAAATGACTTGTTATGTGAAACTGAAGGTATATCTGTAGGCCATGTTATGTGTTTCATTTGGTAGTATCACTCGTTTACTGACATGATTTCATATTTGTTTTGTTATATATATTGCAGGCAGCTGAAGATGCTGTCAATGTCTTCTATCACTACACATATGAAGGCAATGTGGACATAGATGCAGTATCAGATCCTACCATGAAGGCTTCAATATTGGCACAAATCAACCATTTTGGTCAGACCCCAAAACAGTTATTCCAAAAGCCACATCCACAGAGACGGACTGACAGGAAAGTACCCCCTCATCCTCTACGGTACAGCGCCTATCTTACACAACAAGAGATTTGCAAGACAGCATCTTCAGTGTCCCAGATTGTCTCCTACAACGATAAGATCCTAATTGCCGCCGCTAACAGCTTGCTCAAGCCAGTAACTTACAGTGAATACATTTCCTGGGGATTCCCTGACCGAACCTTGAGAATATTAACATATGATCAGGATAGACTTTTGTCCACACATGAAAACCTTCATGGTGGTAGTCAAATTCAGTGCACTGGAGTGAGCCATGATGGCAATATTCTCACCACAGGCAGTGATGATGGAGTTGTTGCAGTGTGGAGATTTGTGAAGGATGGTGTCCGTCGTCTCTTGAGAATGGAGAAAGCTTTGTGTGCTCACACGGGCAAGATAACATGCGTCTACGTCAGCCAGCCTTACTCATTAATTGTGTCAGGCTCTGATGACTGTTCTGTGATTTTGTGGGACATGACAAGCTTGGTCTTTGTGAAGCAGCTACCAAGGTTCCCAGCATCAGTATCTGCGCTAAATGTGAACAACCTCACTGGTGAGATTCTGACCGGTGCTGGCATTCTTTTTGCTGTTTGGAGCGTCAACGGAGACTGCCTTGCTGTGGTGAACACCTCCCAGCTTCCTTCTGATCTTATCTTATCTGTGGCAAGCACGACACACTCAGACTGGCAAGACACGAACTGGTATGTGACAGGTCATCAAAGCGGTGCTGTTAAGGTATGGAAAATGGTGCACTGCTCGTCTGAAGAGGCAGTAAATAGCAAGAGCAAATCTCCTGCAGTCACTTCTGGTGGGCTTAGCCTGAACGGCCAAACACCAGAGTATAGGCTACTTCTGCAGAAGGTGCTCAAATCACATAAGCACCCTGTCACCGCCCTTTGTATACCTCCGGACCTGAAACAGCTTCTGAGTGGAGATGCCAGCGGTCAATTACTTTCGTGGTCATTGAAAGACGATAGTTTCAAGGGTTCATAGCGACAGGCAAAATATAAGGGTTCATCTGCACATATAGAGACCACTGGTTAAATTATATCTCTGGGTTTCTTTGTCATCCAGAACTGATGAGCATAGACGTGCATTGACAAGAGAGCTCAGATCGGCGTGCTTGTACCATATGGTATATGAAGGTTTCTTGGATGCCCATGCCTGGCCATACATCGATTCAGGCTAGAGGGAATACAGCAGACACGTTCAAAGGATGAAGTGGATGAGGCCATTGAGGCGTCGCTGCGCTGACATTAATCTTATACTGTGAATTATCAGATGGCTGTACCTTCTCTTCTTGTTTTTTTGAGGAGAAAAGGATATTCATATGGAGGGTGGTTGTAGGTGCCAGTGTTTGTAAAGTTTGTACAGGGTAATTTTGGCGGTGCCGGTTGAGGCGGACGATGATGATGTATTGTCTCGATGTTTTGTTGGGGGGCTGTGGAAGCAAAGGAAGGAGGTGTTAGGCTCATTACCCCCCTCTCCTTGAAGTGTTGTTCATTCTTTGACTGGGTGTAATTTGAGCACCCTTGTGTTGGGTCTGGTCGTTTGCACATACATGCAAGAGTTCTGCTGAACAACGCGATGCGCCCAATCCATGGTCCAGTTGGGATTATCATCTGGACACAGGCGTTTAGCTTTTGCAAACCTTTTCGGTGCACATTCGCGAATTACGATGTGGCCTTCTGTTACACAGGCTAACTATCCGGCGCCTGTCTAAAAAAAAGCCGGCCTGGCTCAAGTCGGCTCGGCAAAGGCACTCGAGCCATTTTTTCATTTGTCGCGTCCCTTTAGAGATCTGCGCTTTTGCGGGGTTCATCTAGACCGGCACGTTGGATTTGACTGGGACGGCAGTCATATCCTCTCGACGTTATCGCTAAGATTCAGATTCACGGCTTGGCAAATCAATCTAAGGATCCGCCCACATGATCCTATAATTATCTATTTATGTAGTATTTATTTATATTATCTAGCGAAGGGACGAAATGACAAATGAATCCACCCACCGACTCTGTTCTTCGCACGAATCTGGCAGGGTTCACGTAACCGTTGGGAACCGGTCCGGTTTGACCGGTTCCTGACCAAACCGCCCCGGTCCGGTTGCAAAACCGTTCGGTTACCTCCCCCGAACCGACACTATAAAACCGCTCCCACCGGTTAGCCGGCCGGTTTCACGGTTAGCCGGACCGGTTTTTTTGGTTCGGGAACCGGTCTTACCGCAGTAAAAAAAACCCTGGAATCAGGTCGAGGCTGGACTCTGCAACGTCTCCTTCGGAGCGCTCAATTTTCGTTGGCAGAATCAGCGCATATCACCTGCTGCCCGCTGAATGTTGGGGATGCGACCTTCGCGCCACACGCCAAGGGAGTCTTTTTGCATGGCTAACCATCTTGCAGTGTCCAAAGTCCGAGACCTTCGCGTGACCTTCGGAGTGCCGAAGAACATGAGAAGCGGCGGCGCCTTCGCATACCTTCGCCTTTAGTCGGAGGAAAATTCAGAAAGCGAAGGCAATCGCGACCCGAAGGGGCCAGAGCTCAAAGTGAAGGCGTTGGAAGACAGCCGCAACCGAAGGGGCAAGGCCCTCGAGCCTAGTCAAAAGGGGGTGGTTGGGTCAACACACACCACCATGTGTGTTGGTACTGAAATACTCATGTAAAGCAAGGAATATTCCTGTCTTTGTATGGAAAAGACTGTAATGACATCAAGGACCTTGTACCTTAGACTATAAATAAAGAGAACAACACAGTGTTGGGACGGTTGATTCACCCTGGACCGCTTTTAATTACTTTGTACCTTTTACTTTACCCTTCGTTTCCAACATTTCCAACTGTTGGTGGCATACTCCATTCCGGATTTACTTTCCAGTTTCCACCCAACACTGAACAAGGTGGTAAAGAGGCACTTGGCGCGATTGCCACTGCTGAATACATACTACGCTGCTACTCCCTCCGTTCCAAATTGTAAGTCATTCTAAGATTCTTGGAGAGTCAAACTATCTCAAGTTTGACCAAATTTATATAACAAAATACTAAGATTTATGATACCAAATAAGTACCATTAGGTTTTTTATTAAGTATATTTTTAGATTATATCTATTTTGTTCTATAAATTTTTGTGATCCACTCTATAATTTTAGTCAAACCTAAAAAGAGTTTGACTCTCCAAGAATCTTGGAATGACTTACAATTTGGGATGGAGGGACTGCTACGCTTCAACAGGGGTCACAGGCCACTGGCGCGATTGCCACCTGCTGAATGCATACTACGCTGCTACTCCACTTCAACAGGGGTCACAGGCCACTACGGTTTTGGTGGGAGGGCTGTTGCACAGTCATCCGAATTCCACGCGCGCCAGTCGCCCTACACATCTCCACGTCAGCGCGCGGTGGGAATGCTAGACGTTAACTGGATAAAGACAACAAAACGTTCACATACAGAATATGGCAAAATTTATCCAAGTTTGCGGCTACAATATGCCAAACAAGCTCCAAATCACGGATCCGATGGACGGTGTCGAGACGCGAGAGCACGACGAGTGACCGACCATTCTTCCGCGACGGATCTAGATATGTGGACTTTGACGGTGGGGTCTCTCTCCATGTGCTAATTACAACTCCAACTGTTTTTTTAACGGAAATTACAACTCCAACTTGGCTATGCTTAATCTATCCCGCTTCGTAGAGGATAATAATAGAGGTCATGGCATGGTCCTACTTTCCACGTCAGCATGTCATGGGAATATGAAAAGTAAAACTGGATAAGGACAAGAGGCTATTTGTTCAACGAATTGACCAAACTGCCCAGGAACACGATTTGTCCTGCACCTCACGACATCCATCTCAGCTGCAAAATAGCCAACTGTATCTTGTATTCTTGTTGCAGTATCCCTTCTGACCTTCTCTGTTTTTTTTTCTGGTTTACATATCATGCAAAAATCGACAAAATACATTCAACAGTCATGTCCCCTGACCCCTGGAAATAAACTCCTTGCTACCTCCAAAATATGGCATTTATTCTGGACAGAAAAAAAATACAAGTCAACCAACCGACCGACCAGAGGGCAAAATGGGGAGACGAAAAGTTCTATACACCTATATGTTGACTGGTGGGCTCTTGTGGTATTCAGCGTTTTCGTGTCCAGCAACAGACAAGGGAGAGGATCAAAAGAGGACAGCGCACGGAAAGCGAGGAGAGGAAGGAGAGAGAGGTCGCATCGGACGGCGGCGAGATGCTGGCGGTGTTCGATCCCACGGTGGCCAAGTGCCCGGAGGGCCTCCGCAGCCCGCCGGTGGCCGGCGCGGCCGCTGCGGCGGCCGGCGGCGTGGGCGCGCTCATGAAGGGCTTCTCCGCCGCGCACGACGGCGCCGTCACCGTCAGCCTGGGCCCCTCCGGCGCGCTGGCATACTCGGCGGCCAATCAGAGCCCCCTCGTCCCCAGGTGCTGTTGTGCTCTCTCCTGCCTGTGTTCGCTACTTCGCTTCCTTGACGAGTAGTATGTGCCTGTGATGCCTTCGGTGATGGGAAAATGCTTGGTGTTTGTCAGCTGAACCCCGAGATTCGGCGATGTGGCCGCTTCGTAGCCTCGTAGGGTTGGAATGGGTTGGAATGTGTGATCTTTTGCCTCGTAGGGGTTGCCTGTCGCTAGATGTGGGCTTCGATCAGTGCTGTTCCTGGTTTCCGTGCCGATTCTAGGCTAGATTTCTTTATGTTTTTTCCCCGGCGTTCACGTTGGTTTACCCTCTCTCTTGGCAAAGACGAAATGGACGATGGATTACTATGCTCAGATTTTGGTCTCGTGAGGGTTATACGGTGTAACGTGTAATGTCTAGCGTTTCACCGGTAAATTTGGGAGTGTTTTATGCTGTGATGGTAGCCTGGTAGGTCATGCCCTCCTGGTTGCTTAGATCTGGTGCAAAAGTTGATAGAGTCACTGAGTATCGTGATCCCCATTCCTCGCTTCCCCCTGGCCGAGTAAATCAGCACCGGCTGTGATGAAGACAATGGCTTGTTCGTTTGGTCCCTGTGATTCGTGTCACGCGAAATTTAGTTAATTCAAGACAAAGAATAAGTATTTGGACACTGGGTGTAGCGGACTTACTTTCTTTGTTTGATGTATTGTTTGTCCATGATTGTCAACTATTTGGCCAGTCTAATTTTGTGTAAGTTGAGATCTTGGATTCCTGAATGTACAGAGAAATTAGTTGCGCCAAGTTTTTCTTCGTAACCACCTACAATTGATCTATGCGTTCAATTTAAAGTTTGCTTTTTTTTTTTACATAGTGCTGTTTATCAGAAAACATTGACTGTGCTAGATTGGATTTTTTTTTTTCAAGTTGTACTTGGATTCACATAAGGAATGATATTGCTTTCTGAAGTTCATTTGGAAGAAAGAAAGAACATTCTTAGTTCTTAGTTTTCAGTTTTCACAGCCAGACGGCCACGTCACATGATCATTTATGCATTTATGTCTGCAGTTCTAGTGCTTCGAGGAAAAGATTCCTAAAGAGGAGTCTTTACTAGAACTGTTTGATAAATACAAAAAGTAAGATTGATGTTTTTTCACCTTATCATTAGCCATTTACTCCAAACTTTTAGCCATGAATTCTTTGGAATCCAATCATTTTGTCAGGCATATATGATTGTTATATGGTACGAGAACTCCGGCTGGAGCTCTGTGTTTATGTATCTTGCACGTTCTGTGTTACATCTGTTGTTTTAACGCTGTATCTGTCATTGTACTCAACATATTTAACAAATAGGTAATGCTGAGCTAGGATGGCCAATACCACTCCTATCTCTTGTTGACACAACTGAATTACGTGTCAATTTAACACTTGTCAGCTCAAATGGGAGTGATGGTGACTGGTTATGTTTCTTATTAGGTAGTAACACGTCTTCTCCAGCAAATGAAAATGGTAGTGGACCAATTGGGAGTTGAATACCTTTGAACGAACTCAAAGTGCATTTGTACTTGTCCACAGATAGAGGACTTGTATGGGCGTTTGAGATATGAAAAACAGCCCTGTTGTATTTTAAAACATCATGCAGTTAAGGAAGTCAAAACTATGGGAAAAATGTTTCATTTAGGCCTGTAGGAATTCCATCAACCGCATCAACTAGAATTTCTTTTATACAAGATCATTTTGATCTTGTCCCAAAAAACAAAAGAAATCATGGCAAAACTTGCACACTTTCTTGGATTGTGACTAATCTCGATAATTCTTTTGTTAATTGTCTATCTCTCACACAGTTGCCTTAATTACTTTTACCTGACTCTCTGCCCTGTTCTCCTGCTCAGGTTGTTTGGTGCTGTGAATGACATCTTCTGCCTGTTCCAAGGTCACATTGAGAACATTGCCAACCTGAAACAGCACTATGGCCTGAGCAAGACCGCAAACGAGGTGACTATCCTCATCGAGGCTTACAGAACCCTGAGGGACAGGGGTCCCGTCCCAGCCAGCCAGGTTGTCAGAGATCTTAGTGGAAAGTTCGCTTTCATCCTATACGACACCCTGTCGAAGTCCACCTTCGTTGCTACTGTAAGCTCGGCAATCTCTTCTTCCTGGATCATGCATTTTCTACCCTGTTGACACTGACTTGATACTTGATTTGCAACCTGCCTGAATCCAGGACGCTGATGGTAGCATCCCCTTCTTCTGGGGCGTCGACTCCGAGGACCACCTCGTCTTCTCTGACGACGCTGGGCTACTCAAGACCGGCTGCGGCAACTCGTTCGCGCCATTCCCCAAAGGTACTACAACAACAAAACAGCATTTGACCCATTAATACTTGCACCTTCTGAAACGAGAATTCAGTTGAACGCTGCAAAGTGACGCCGTGATCACCGACTCATCGTCCATGCCCGTCCTGATAGGTTGCTTCTACACCACCTCCGGCGGGCTGCAGAGCTTCGAGCACCCATTGCACGAGGTCAAGCCCGTGCCGCGCGTGGACAGCCAGGGCCAGATGTGCGGCTCCACCTTCAAGGTCGACAGCGAGGCCAAGAAGAAGCAGGACGCCAGCATCCCCCGTGTCGGCAGCGCCGCCGACTGGTCCAACCAGTTCTGAACGGCGGGTTCTTCTTCTTCCACCGTCCTCTTGCTGCCCATTTCCCCGGCTGCCTTGAGGCGCCGATTGGTATATCCGATGAACCGCTGAGACGCTGAGTTCTGCTACCTACGTTTCTTACGCATTTGTCGAACGCTGTGAGACTATCAGATCGTTTTGTTTACGTTGGCGTGGTGCTGATACTAATCCTACTGAGTGCCCCAGGTGGTGGACTGGTGGTAGATGTATGTATCTACAAAATCTATCCTCGATGTGTTTTTTAATAAAAGCTGAATAAGAGGCTCCACTTGGCACTGAATTTCTGATGCTGCGTATGTTTTGGGTGATGCTGGTATTCTGGGGCCACGCATTTCATTTCATTACTCGAAAAGTGTTTCGGATACAACACGTTGGGACTTAGAGTGATGCTGTATGGCTCTCAATAGACAATAATACTGTTCGGTTCGATCACGGCAAAATTTATCTAGATAATTTCTAATTTTCACCATTCCAACTAGAATGATAGTTTGATTTTTGTTTTTTAATCCACAGCTTGCAAAACTGGACACGACTGGTTATTTGTAGCTACCAAAATCGGGAAAATGTGGCCCTTTCAAAGATTTGTTTTTATATTTTTAAAAATGATAAAAATTAGACTCTAGGATAAGATAATTGAAGGGTTAAAAATAGACTTTCATCCTGTTGGATCGCCAGCATAATTTTGCCTGAGCTCTGGCCCATTAGGATTATTGGGCTTGGCGCCGAATTCATTTCCTTCTAAACGGCTCTATTTGTCTAAACAAAATCTAAACGGCTCTATCTATCTAAAACAAAATCTAAACGGCTCTATTTTACCGACCGGACCGCACCAGGTCATACCGAACCCGGCCCGGGTATATTGGGGAAAACTCGACGAACCACACGCGTTCTTAGTCTGAACCCACCAGCCAGCCAGCTTCGAGGCTTCGTCTTCTCGTGCTCGCTAGTCGCGCGTGTCGCGTCCCCACAGCGCACTCCTCCCCTTCCCTAATTTTTTTTTGGTACAAACAAAACTTTTTATTCCCCCCACCTCCCTGTGTGTCTCTCTCTCCTCCCCGCTCCCCCTTTCTCTCACCTCCCCCGTACGAAACCCTAGGCTCCGCCGCCCAAAACCCCGCCGCCGTCCGGCGGCGCCTTATGGCCCCCGAATTCTCCGTCCCCGGCGCCGAGGACCTCCCAGCCCGCAGATCCGACGCCATCGACGTCGCCGGCAACGTCTGGGACCTCGCCACCCTCCCCACGCCCCCCGCCGGCGCCGACCGCGAGATATACATCTACCGGAACACGTTCAACCTCGTACCACGCTCCATAGGCGGCGGCGGAGCCGGCCTCAGGTCGCTCAAGTTCTTCGGCAACGATGTGGAGGTGCTCCCCACGGACGCCAGCGGCGAGCTGGATGGGCTCGAGAGCCTCCAGGTCAAGGTGTCGGCGCCCAGGGTCTCGGGGGCGCCGCTCCGCCGGATGCAGGCGCTCAAGGAGCTCGAGCTCTCAATGGTGCCGCCCAGGCCGTCCTCGTGCTCCATACTGGCCGAGGTTGCCGCACTCAAGTGCCTCACCAAGCTCGCAATATGCCACTTTTCGATTAGGTATGTGCCACAAACTCAATTCCCAGTGCCTGCCTGGTGTTTAGTGCCCAAATGGTTTTTATTATCATTTTTGGTAAATGCCACAGTTCTCTCTCAGCGATCTCAAGCTTAAATGTGTTTGCTTTATTGTCTTCTCTGCTGTTTTTTTACTAGTATAATTCAGTTCAGTAGCATGACGGTAGCGAAAATGGAGTGAATGACAATGGTTGGATAGGTAATAATGAGCAGTAATGACCGTGGTTAGGCTGAATTTCGCCATGTTAAGTACCTTCTGGAACCATGATTCTTTTGCCATGTGTTGATTTAGGTAGAGGGAAGGATTGTTGCTCATATGGTTTGTGACTTTGCTTCTGTCGTAATACTCATGATGTTTACCTGACATCGGATTTTCTTTTTTAGTCATCTGTCTGCTGTTCAATTTATCACAGTAGTAAGCTAAAGAATTGCGGCTGGCATTCATGTTTCAAATATACTAGAATGCGCGTGCATCATTTGCTGTGCCTCATCGTGTCAGTTGTCTACTGTTCAGTTTACCACAGTAGGAAACTAAACAATTGTGGCTGGCATTCATGTTGGAAATAGACTAGAATGCATGTGTGTCATTTGTTGTGCCTCATCGTGTCAGTGGTGGTGGAGCACTCATTGGCTGTGTTGGAGACTTGGAGTATAGATGGTTACTTGCTGTAGTTACACCATAATTTCCCCTAATCCTGAAAATATAATGGGAGCCATGGCATTGTGGAATATTCAAATTGCTGGAAGGGCCATCTCTGGTGTTGGAATGTGGATGTTGGTTAGACTTTGTTTCTGGAATGGAAATGCTGATGTTTCGGACCAGTTAGGTAGCACTTTTTACTTGAACGCCAATGCCCATGTGCTATGAATACAGTGGTGTTTTCAGGCTAGTTAGGCCAACACCTTTACAAAGAGAGCACCAGTGCTATGTGATATGGACGCAATAATTGAACTAGTTTTGCCACACTGCTGATTCTGTGTAGTGCTCTATGTAGTTTTACTCGTTATTTATTTTTGTTAGAACCAAATTTGGTGAGGGAATGTAGTATTGAAACTATGGTATATCAAGCTCCTAGTTTGCCACACCCAATCCTTGGTTGTCCACATGTGTTTTATGCATTGCATTGGCCCTTCATTTGAGTACTTTGCTCCAGTGCTGATTTTGTGCCTGGTGCCAATTTATACTGTGTTTCCTCCCTGTTTTCTTCATAACACTAGAGAGAAAAATGGGTGCTGTGTTAATGACTTGTGGTTAACAGCATGTACATTTCCTTGTTTGTAGACTGTTAGTGGAGGATACAGTACTTTCAGTTATGATGCTTGATGCGTGGTTTAGTGTAGGCCATTGATGAGGGAAGTTGTTTTCGTCCTTGTTTGTTTTAGATTGTGTATTGCAGCTTGGTACAGTCTGCAAGCTGTGACAAGCAAGCTCCAGATTTTTTACAATCCTGCTTCCTGCGCCCCCACATCCCCAAAAAAACATAAAACAGGTCCTATTGTTCCAGTTATGACTTGTTTCGTACTCCGTATGTTATATTGAGTTACTTATTGTTATCCTTGTCATAGAGATGAATTGAATGACATTATATCTTTCTTTTAACAATGGACAGGTACCTCCCTCCTGAGATCGGCAACCTTAGGAAGCTCCAAGAACTTGACCTTTCTTTTAACAAACTGAAGAACTTGCCTAACTGTATAATTGAGTTGAGTGCTCTGAAATTCCTCAAAGTGACCAACAATAAGTTGGTGGATGTACCATCAGGGATCTCCTCTTTGAGATGTCTTGAGAGCCTTGACTTGTCAAACAACAGATTGACTTCTCTTGGATCAGTTAAACTCGTTTCTATGCTTACACTGCAGTATTTAAACCTTCAGGTATTTTGTCTATTTGCTAAGCCTCTTTTTCGAGTAATGTGTAAAATGTATATGTTTTTTCTTTATTTGCTCTATTCTTATTGTGTTTTTGTTGTATTGGTAACAGATTTAGCAATAGTGGGTTGCAATGCTTTGTACAATTGCTCTATTATTTAAATCCAAATGAAAATTCAAGGGCAGATGTCTTTAAGTAGGTATTTAGCCCCAAAATAAATCATGGTTGGGGGTTGGCACTTTTGTTTGGCACTTTTGTTTATACTAGCGATGTTATTCTTACTCTTTGATGCTATTTAATTTATATCACGTCTGTTATGTTTATAAATGCAAATACCATACTCATACATTGACACTTTATTTTCTGTTTCAAGTTTAATAGGCTTACCCATTCTTATGTAATCCCCTCATGGATATGCTGTGACATGAGGGGAAATGGCGAAAATGCTATGAAGAGCGGCAAGTTGAAGTACTTAGGTGTAGGTAACACAAACAGTTTAGCAGAATCTAGAACTTCAAGTCGTGCTTGCGACGCTTCCCTTTTATGCTTGCAACTCGAAGCTTCCCCAAATTTAAAACACCATGCCCCACAGAAAATGAAGAAAGGTTGGAGGAGACGAGATTGTCGACAACAACAAGCTCGCCAGGAGCGTCTAGAGTCAAGCAGGAGCAAGCTCAATGAAAAATACATAGATGAAATGGCTGTGAACATGGCTGAAGATGATTGCCCTTCTAGATTACATGATGATGACGAAACTTCTGTACATGATCTGTCGAAGGAAACGAGTTCTATATCAGAAGATGTATCTTCGATAGTTGATGATGACTTGGATGAGCTTGCAAAAGATAGTGGCATGATGTTACAGGACCACGATAGTGAGGAGAAACATGGGTTCAATATGAGAGTTCACAGTGATGAAAATTCTTGTATTAGTGCGGAGCCTACTTGTTTCAACAGAGGCAGGGTCCGCAATGCTGAAAGTGAACTAGATGATACTGCATCATCAGCCCATGATCTCATTGAGACTACTCAAGGGAACCCTTCAGTGACATCCAAGTGTGCTTCAAAATCTAAAAGGCACCCTGATATGGATAACAATCCTAAACCGAGCAAATGCCCTCGAGCGATAGATGAATGCTCAAAACTTTCATATAAGTACAGTGTGGAATCATTTTGCAGCATCGATGACCATCTACCAGATGGCTTTTATGATGCAGGGCGAGATATGCCCTTCATGTCCTTAGAGGAATATGAAAGGAGTCTTGGTTTGTATGCACGTGAAGTCATTCTATTGGACAGGTTAGTGCCCATTCCGATCCATGCATGCTAGTCTACATTTTTCTCATTGTGTATGTTCTAATATTCTTTTATTTTACTTAGAGAACAAGATGAAGAACTGGATGCAATTGCTTATTCGGCACAATTACTGCTATCAAATTTGAAAAGACCAAGCTCTTTTGAAATGGATGAAGATGCAGGCCATGATTTACTGAGGGCATCAGTGCTTGCTTTGTTTGTTTCTGACTGCTTTGGTGGTTGTGACCGAAGCGCTTCGCTTGGGAGAACCCGGAGAGCTATTGTTAGCTTGAGGAAGGAGCAGCCTTTTGTTTGTACTTGTTCTGCTGGGAACATGTGCGACAACAATGAAGCTTCTAAGCAGACCAATACCCTTTCTGGGCACTTTGATTTTACTGGTTTGTGTAATAGATCAATACATATCATCAAGGAAAAGAGAAATTCGGGTATTGTACCTATAGGGGCACTCCAGTTTGGGGTTTGTAGGCATCGAGCTGTTCTAATGAAGGTAGTTCCTATGCTCCCTCTACCAAGTTTCATTTTTTATTTACACTTTTGAAGTTTGAACAATGCAACCATATGATTTTGCAGTATTTGTGCGACCGGGCGGATCCTCCGATTCCTTGCGAGCTTGTGAGGGGCCATCTTGACTACACCCCTCATGCTTGGAATGTTGTTCCTGTTAGGAAAGGGAATGGCTGGGTAAGGATGATTGTTGATGCTTGTTACCCCACCAATATAAAGGAAGAGACAGATCCAGAGTACTTTTGCAGGTGAGCAGCTTGTGATCTGTTCTTACTCTTTGTAAGCAGTAAGCACCCATCATGGTTGCTTCCTTTTTACAGCTTTTTTTTTTTTTTGTAAGTAGCTTAATTTATGAACATGCCGGCAGCTCTGTTTTTCAAAAGAATGGTACTTTCGAAATTTGACGTGTCCAGCTGTTTGTTTGGCTGCACGGCTTTCATTTGTTAATCTGTGACATCTAAGAAAATACCTCCACTTTGTGGCAGGCACTGAACCCGTTTTATATTTCAATTCTTGATTTGACTATTGCTTGTAGATACTCTTTTAATTCTTTATTCTTTTGTTCACCTGATGGTAGGGTATCTTGTCTGCTGATCTAGTGTTCCATGCATATTAGTCTGCTGTTTCAGGGAGGTGCTGAGCTCAAGTATTGCATGCTACGTGCAGGTTCTTTTCTGAATCCAAGATCATCACCCAATGTTTGATTAATCCCATTATCTTCATGTGGTTACAGGTATGTACCGCTCAGTCGACTTCAGATTGCACTTGATGATGAGAACTATACTCCTCGGTGTTCGTTCCCATCTGTCTCGTCATGCAAAGAAATCGAAGTTACAGCTTCCAGTACTGTCTATCACTGTAAAATTGGTGATTTTGATGCTGCAGCAAAGGTTTTTGTTCTTTTACCTTTATTCTTTGGTACTTCCTGTGTGGTATTATTTTGTTTGGTCTAGTTATTTGACTTTGTTATCAATTGCAGGTACGATATCTAGATACTCGCAGTGCCTCAAATGATGAAGTTAAACTTTTTGAGTACAAGCTTCTGGGGGAAGTGAGAATGCTGGGTGCATTAAAGAAGCACAGATCCATAGTGGACATATATGGACACCAACTTTCGTCTAAATGGGTTCAAGACGATGGTGATAAAGAATACAGGATATTGCAGTCTATAATTTTAATGGAGTATGTAAATGGAGGTTCTCTCAAGGTAAAGGCATCTTATGAACATGTATTTTTTCAGCATCAAATGCTCTGTTTTGGTACTGAAGCTGTTGTTTTCTCGTTAGGGCTATTTGACAAAACTATTGAAGGAGGGCAAGAAGTGTGTACCAATTGATCTGGTGTTTTACGTTGCTCGGGAAGTTTCTTGTGCATTATTGGAGATGCACAAGAAGCTCATTATTCACCGGGACATAAAAAGTGAGAATATTTTGGTTGATCTGGATTCAAAGAGGAATGCTGGCACACCTGTCGTCAAACTGTCTGATTTTGACAGATCCGTTCCTTTGCATTCGTTGTCCCATACATGCTGTATATCTCACCTTGGTTCACATCCACCCAATGTTTGTGTTGGGACACCTTGTTGGATGGCTCCAGAGGTTCTTAAGGCCATGCATGAGAAACATCATTATGGACTGGTAAGAATTTGTTTTGTGATTCAGGTTTCTTTGTTTATTCTGAATATTTATTGTGCATATTTGTCATGGAACTGCAACCTGCATTGTGGCTATCCGTTAGTTGAGTCAAATGTAGCTTTAGCTTTTGATATCTTCTAAGCTGGGAATCAAATTGCGGTAGAAAATTTTGCATACATCTTGTGTAGAATCTATTCATACTTCAAACTTTACTCTGACCACTGGAACTATCGTGCTTTTATTTGTTCCTGGCAGCCTGCCTATGCATATCTATTGTATTTCATTGCAGTCAACTTCAATTTAGTAAATTTGGATCCATTTGAATTGAATGACAGTTAATATTAATACATAGCCCCCCTACCCCATCCAAACCAAATCCCCAAAAGGCTTAGTTGTCTGATGAAATATTTCCTGAATGCAGGAGGTAGATATCTGGTCATTTGGATGTTTTTTGTTGGAGATGCTTACACTTCGGATACCCTACCAGGGGCTTCCTGACTCGGAAATATATGATCTAATAATGGTAAGGCCTCTATGCATCAGCAGTGAATTACTGTTTTTGTAGTTGCTCTGGTGATTGCATACGGATGTATAACCATCTTCCTAAACTATCTCTGCAGAGGAAGAAACAACGGCCAAGGCTAACTCAGGAATTAGAGGCATTCTGGACAATGGATGAGCCTGTTATGAGGCTGAAGTTAGGGATCACATCTGATGCTCATGCAGACAAACTGAGACATCTGATAGATCTCTTCTACCAGTGTACCAGAGGGAATGCGTCGAAGCGCCCCAAAGCTGAGCAAATTTACAACTCACTGTGCTCCTTTCCAACATGTTATGACATGAGGTGAATCTTTAGATCTTGAACCAAAAACTACAGAATAATCTAGCGAACTGGAGCAACAAACCAGGCAAGCCAAGGTGGGGTGGTTTGAGCAAGTCACGAGATCTGGTCAACTTCAGCCGTTTGAGCTCTTACCGGCACAGTGGCCATTTCGCTGCTCGGGTAGTTGGTTCGCCAAGCAGAACGTGAGTGGGACCAAGGCACAACTTTAATCGCAAGAGCTCCTCCCGAGTCAAGTCAGTTTTGTAGCGGCAAGGCATCTGGTTCCACCTGTTGTAGTTATAATCTGATCATGTATGTGTCGTGTAATTCATTTTTCCCCTTCTCATTATTGCCATCGTCATTTGATGGCGTTTTAAGTTATCAATTTAGGCCTAAGGCATTTGTCAGCTAGGCTGCTGCATCCGCATTCTGTATGTGCATTTTTATTTATTTATTTGTTCAAGTGTAAGTCCACAGGTGACCTGTCGCCGGTGTATGTAACCATAGACTGCAGACTACTGAGCCGTATTTACTGTCTCGTGAGGTTATTTATGCTGATCTCTCCAGCCATTTTCGGCATGAGCTCTTAGGGTTAATTGTCTATCTATATGCGTCTTGAAGTGGTAAATCGCCCATTGTATTCAAAAACTGAAACAAGGGACCATTCAATTCCAGACTTGGTCCAGCTGTACACTGTTGTCTTGTGAATTTTTGTAGCATGATGTGTGAGGATCTGAAAAACTCCTTGTTTACTGCCTCTGTCCATAAACGGGATCTCTTTTTCTATACAACTGAACTGGACAACATTTCTTTGGTTACAACCTTGAAGCTTTTTAAGAATCAACATCTACTCCCTGCAGAAGTGCAGAGGCCTGACCTTTGACTATCGTGCATCTCTGCATGGACCAATCTGTCTACCTCTAGTCTGCGCCTTTTTTAAAAAAACCGCGGTTTGCCTTCTCGAGGCGGGAATTTTGTTTGCAGGCGAGGACAGGCGCGGGGCAGTTTAAGGTTGTGTTTAGATGCAAAAGATCTTTCGCACTTACTATTCATTCCCCTCACAGAACACGCATCCCTAAAAATTCCTTTTTCACCTTTCCTATTCATCCCCCTCACATAACACGCATCCCAGAAACAAAAGATCTTTTCCCTTCATCAACTAAACACAGCCTAATTCCCGTGGCAGGCCCCGGTCATGTTCGCCTCCCCCTCGTCGCGCCACGGCGCCCACGGCCACGCACGACAGCGCCGCGCTCCGCTTGGCGCGCGCGCGCCATGTGCCCCGGCCTCGCCTTTGACCTCGCGCTGATTGGCAGCTCGCCGGCCGCGTCGCGTCTCGGATCCTCCTCGCGCTCGCGGGGTCAGCGGCGACAGACAGGGTGGGGATTGTTTAGTGCGGGCGCCATCTTGACCGCGATCGAGCCTCGGCCACACCCCATGTGCTTGATTCTGCCCGCCGGGCGACCCTCCGTCTATATAAGCGGCGGGAGAGCGGCCATGTGGTGCGATCCTCTGAGCTGCGGTGCCATGGAGAAGGCCACCATGAGCTCGCCGTGTGAGGCGGAGAATGTGAGTGCGCAAGAGAAAGAGTGAAGCTGCCAGCATGATCTAACTCGTGTGGGGGCGCAGGAGACGCCGTGGCGAGGTTGCTGGCTTGCTGCTGCTGCCGCTGGTGCTTTTTGGGCGATGGTGTTAGATCATGCTGTGACAGTTTCACTCTTTCCCTTTGGGCACATTCGATACCCAGCGGCCAACACAACCAGCGCGGTTACGGTAATCAGGTGAGCGTATGTACTGTGCCCTTGCCTCTCTCTCCACCTGCAATCGCCAACATGCTCACCAGTTGCCTGCCATGCTGCAGGGAAGATTTACAGTCTCTCATTTCACCCATGCCTGCTCTTAAGCTGAACATACTACTGACTGATTGCTGAATGGTGAGCAGGACAGGTGGCAACGTTGTAGAGCTCTTAACAAAGAGAAGAGAAACCAAACTCAAGGTGGTTAGAATTGCTATGATGTGTTGACACTCCTTCGATTGATGAATAACCGTAGGGTCGGACTACATGTCTAGATGTACGTAACGTACTCTTCGGTAGTTGTACGCAAGGCCATTACTGGACGAACGAATTGTCATCCAAATCGATGATGTCTAGCACAATCCTTTGAAATTGAACATGTACATGCATTTTTAATCAGCCCTCAGCCCCGTGTGTTTACACGCAATGCCAATGCCACGGTATGCGATGTATCATTCGGCAATGGCGATTGGCAAGCGACAGCTTCAGTGCAATGCCTGCTCCCAGCACTCTATGGCCAACTGCAAGTCGAGTTTTTTTTAAGAATAGTTTGACTTACAACAAACAAAGTGAAGTATAACTTGGAACGAAGAGAGTAATTGTTTGATTCATTTCTGTCCCACGGTCACCCTCGCTAGTTGTTCCATGATACTGATGTCATGTTAACCAACAAACTCAAATTATAGGGTCCTAAATGCTCTAATTTGAAAACAACAATGTCTACAGAAACTAGAACAATAATGATTCTGCTGTATAACAATGCTACATTTTTTTTATCCTCTACCCTTCAGGCATTATTACCCTTAGATTTGAAGCTTCTGATCTTAGTCATGATAAGGAGTCAGGAGAAAGCTGAGTAGCTGACTACAGATTATGACGGCATCCTAATATAAAGATATATAGGCTGAATACAAAGGAGCAATTGGTCAGTCTCTTGGATGTCATTCTGTCTGAAATAAATGGAGTGTGGCATAAATAGCCTCTGCAGATATGTTTTGAAGGAGTTGAGATGATTAAATCAGGTGACTGGAGCGAAGGGTGTAAGCCCATGATAAATAGCACGGCCAGTCATGACTTTTCATTTAGGAAGTTTCCTGGAATAGATTTTTGGGGATATGACTTCCGACTTCAGCTACACCTCACAAGTCCCATGGGAGCTGTGTAGAAGTATGTGCTCAGATAGTAACTGCCAATCTTTTGGTTACTGAGAGGAACAGGAGAATGTTATTTGAAGACCTTTGTTTTCAGAGGCAAGGACTTCCCAAAGTCATACAATGGTATCTATCTGAAAATTCCTAAGACGGTACTGTCATTGCCTCAATCGCCTTACAGGCAAAGTCAAGCTTCCAAAGTTACTGAATTAGAGGTGTCTTCTCTGCCACTGAAAAAGTACAAGTTTGGCTGCATTCTATCTTCTGCATTAACATTATTTGTATTTGAAGTAACTTTAATCATAGTGGGGTGTTGGGTTGTTTTACAAACGTGAGAGAAGACCAGATTACGGATGAAGGCTACATGATAATCTCTCCCAGTTCTGCATTAAATATTTGATGATGAAACGAGCATCGCTGTGAAGAAGCTAAATGATGTGATCTAAGGAGAGCAAAAATTCAGGTCTGAGTTTAGTGGTATTGGAATAAATTACCATACAGATCTGCTGAGAAGTTTGGGTTTTGTGTTGAAAAAAATCACAGGCTCTTGATTTATGATTTTGTTAGATAGAGCTATGTTCGATATTTGGAGCTCATATCCAATGTCTTGAATGGAGGCAAAGGTATAGCATTGCACTTGGACTTGGGATAGAAAAAGGGCTGGCCTATCTCAACCATGAATGTCTTGAATGGATTGTGAATTGTGATATCAATAGTCATATACTGTTCAATGAAAATTTTGAGCCAGAGATTGCAGATTTTGGATTGGTGAAACTATTAGGTCAAGGAGCTGGAGCACAAAATGCTGTCAAGATTCAAGAGGGCACATTGCGCGAGGGTAGGCTTTAAATCTTCCACTCACTGGCATGGCCTACGGCGTAGTGCTTCTTGAGTTAGTTATGGCCTTATGGGAACTTGGGTTTCCAGTCAGGTTGGTTCAGAGTGAAGGTGAGGTGAATGGCTGTTGGGCTATATCCTCTATGCTAAAATTCTTAAACAAAATTGGCAAGCAAAGATCAATCATGGCTCCTGGAAATTGTTGATTGCAGATTGAAATTTGAAAGGAGAATTCGACTATTTACAAGCGGCAATGATGTTAAAATTAGCAGTTTCATGTGTAGAAGAGGAGAGAAGACCAAAGATGAGCCATGTGGTCAAAACTCTGCTTCCACTAGTGGAGCAATAATGTCTAGTGGCCTGTGTAGTGGGAGAAAATAACGGGTGTGCTATCAGACAGCAAAAGTATACAAGAGCTTCACCCCCATATGTAGTTTACATGTGATGTTGAAATACTACTATTTCCTTTTGCTTACTTGCCTGCATACTTTAGTGCACACGAAATGCATCAGATTCAGATTCCATTGTTTTACATTACTGTTGAGTGATTAAGAAAAGGGATCATAAAACTTGAATCATTAAATCTATAGCGAACACATAATAAATCATGAATAGTAAGATGCATCAGCTGGTGGTCTATTTCTTTTCATTACTTTATTTATTGAGCAAGCTAACAAACTAAATAGCCCAACCTACCGGAAGAATCAAACAGTGTGTCAAGGGCCTTACGACCCAGGACAGCAGTCCCCGGCTGCGTAGTTCGTAGCCGGAGGAAGTAGGAGCACAGGGAGCTGCTTTCCCTGAGCGCCCAATGGTGAAGGGGGTGAGATTAGGAAGAAGAGGTAGACGTGGCCGGTGGGGGCGCAGGCAGGGCCAGCCGAGGCGGTGCGGGCAGGATGCCGGCCTGGTTCTGGCGGCGCAGCGGGGAAGGCGGCATCAAGGAAGCAGACGCCCCAGGCGCGAACTGGTTGCGGAGTTCGATCTTGCGCACGAGGCTCATGGCGACGGCGAGCGTCTATGGGTTGTGAATCTCCACGTCGAGGCTGAGGGGTGGCAACAATCCGGCGGTGAAGATCTGCACCTTCTGGGTCTCCGAGAGGGTGCCGGCGCGCGTAGGGGTGGGCATTTGGTCTCTTCGGGTTGTTCAGGTCGGTTCTTTCGGTTTTTCTAAAGTTCGGGTTTTGAAGAATGGAAACCAAACTTCAACCCGAAGACCGAAAGACCGACAGTTCGGGTAACCGAGAGTTCGGTTCAGTTTCTCGGTTTCACCCGAACAGACCGAGTGGGAGGATTAAAGAGACTGCAAACGCCATTGGCCGCGAACCTGTGTGGGCTGCCATCGATCCGCGCTCTGCAGTTGGAGGAAGATCAAAGGGATGCTGTTGTGCTCCGGTGCCGTTGACTCATCCATGGACGGACCATCTGTCTAGTCGTCGTCGGCCATCTCGTCCACCGCCTCGAGATTCAGTTCTCCTCCCGAGCCCCAATCGTGAGTAGTGGAGCAGGGCAGGGCGTTTCGATTGGGGGTTGTAGACTGCAAATCAGCAGGAAGATTATGCATGGCCGGCAGCGGCGAGGAACAGAAAGCTAGCTAGCACTAGCGTCTAGCAGCAGCAGGCAAAAGGAACGAACGAGAGAGAGTGAGGCATGAGAGAGAACGAATAGATGCAAATGGAGTCTAGCCGAATGGATAAGCATTTACTCTTCAGCTCATGCGTAACAGCTCACAATATGAGGATGAGGTTGTTGTTCGGTCTCTTCGGTCCACTCGGTTTCTCGAGGGACGAGACCGAATGCACCGAACGAAGATCGGTCTTTTGCAACCAGAAACCGAACAGCAAACCGAAAACCGAAATCTCGGGTATTTCGGGTCCAGGTTCAGTTATTTCGGGTTCGGGTTTCAGTCTCGGGTTATTTTGCCCACCCCTAGGCACGCGACAGGTGGGACTCGAAGCGCTCCTGGTAGGGAACAACGCCGTCGACGCGCGTGCAGGCCATCAGCTCGCCCAGCGGGTTGGAGCACAGAGGTGGCCCGAAACGCAGGTTCAGGAGCTCGGTGAAGCGGCGCCACTTCGCTATGCCCTCATCCCTTTGGATCAGCATGAACCACAACTGGGCGCCGGCTTCCAAATTGTAGGAGGCCATCCAAACTTTCTCCTCTTCGACAATGCGTTGTTGATGAAAATACGATTCACATCGATTTATGAACGCGAGTGGATCGGATTTACCATCAAACTTGGGGAAATCCATCTTCTGGAATCGCGACGGCGATCGTTGTGGTGTTCGCTCGAGCGCGGACCGCGGGAACCCATCGTCGATCCATCCAAGAGATGTTCCCGTTTGATCTCCTCCACCGATGACTGCAGCGCAGCGGTGGACGTTTGAAGGGTGGTGATGGATTCCACCAGAGACTTGATGAGGTCGAGCAACTCAGCGTTGGTCAGTTCAGCCATGGAAGCGGTGGGTGGTGATGGCTCAGGCGGCGGTGGCGGGACGGAAGCGGATGCCGAAGAACGCCTGGTAGATGATACCAGGTTGTCAAGGGCCTCACGACCCAGGACAGCAGGTCCCCGGCTGCGTAGTTCGTAGCCGGAGGAAGTAGGAGCGCAGGGAGCTTTCCCTGAGCGCCCAATGGTGAAGGGGTTGAGATTAGGAAGAATAGGTAGATTATGAGATTGGTAATTCTTGCTTACTCTTTTTGAATATCCCATTACAATATATAGGCCGACTGCCTTGCTGACAAAGGAAGGAAATTCACTTCCTATTAAAAAGGAAAATATCTAAACAACCAGATCTTATCCCTTAATTATCTCCCTGCTGCTGAACCGCTGCCTGACGACGCCAGCGGCGCTCATATGTGCGGCCCCACATGACACAATTGTGTGGAGATTCTTAAAACAAAAAAATCACCATTGCTATGCTGCCATCAGCTAGCTCCTCGACGTTAATGCTTTCAGTGCACTCTGCAGTGATAGTGCCTGTGAATCCACATCAAACCCTTACATTTCATTATCATCTATCTGGTTTCTGCATTGCCCCCAAATCATTCTCTGCCTCCTCACATCCGTTGGTTGCCAATGCAGAGTTAGTGAGTAACAATCCCCAATCCATAGCAACACGTTGCTGCCAATATGCTCCGCAGCACAAATCCACGCCCCATCAACCTCAATTTCTACTCCAGAACCAAAATCATGTCACTGATCCAGCATTGCTCTAGATCACTCCCCACCTCCTTATCCGGTTTCTACGCAGATTAATCCTCCCTAGCCACCAGCAGATTGTGAAGCATTGATTACTGGCGTCCCGGTGCACGCTGCATCGGCACAGGGAGTAGGCTCTCTCCACCAAATTTTGTGCTCCGCTTCTGCCCACCGGCGAGACGGGCACCATTGAACCCGGGAAGCATGAGAAGAACTTAGTGCAATCAAACAACAGCCTGGGCAATTGGCACCGCTAGGTATATTGGGCCGCCGCGAAAACCAGTGGCCACGGCTAGGATGCTGGAGGGAGGGCAGAAGGGATGAGGGGTAGGTGCTGCTCGGCTAGGAGGGGAGACGATCCGCCAGGCAAGTGGGGGAAGGGAGATGGGGAGGAGTAGCGCAAGTCCGTCGCTGTCGCCGGACGGGGAGGAGAGATTGGAAGTTTGAAACCGCGAGGGGCGAGCAGGGACTATTTTGAAAGCTGCGCACTCTAGGGGGTTTATTGTAAACAATCGGATCGCGAATAATAGTCGCGATCTAGGGTGTCTCGTGAAAAAAGATGGATCGCGGTCCATTTTAGGGGTGTAATTATAAATGACGAGGGGCTTTATTATAAAGAAACAACAAATTGAAGCTCAAGTCCGCCGCCGAAACGACCCCGGCGTCGCCGGCCATGGCCATGGCGGATTGGCGGCTCCGCGCACCCCCCCCCCCCGCCCCCCCGAGCCCGCCTCGGTCGCTCAGACCGCGAGATCTTCATGCCCCTCCGGCGAGAGCATCCCCACAAGCGCCGGACTTCGGCACCCCGCCCACACACACACTCGAAGGGGAAGAAACCTAGGGAGGAGACGAGATCGACGGATCGGCGGCGGCCATCGACTTCCACGTTGCTGGCTGCAGGGAAGAGGAGGAATGCTTGGTCGCGCCGGGGTGTGGAGGCATGTGCCCGTTCCCATGAGCGATGCAGCCACCCGCTACTCCCGCGCCGCGCAAGGCTCGGAGGCAAGGCCAAATACCATGATGTGACGCCGGCCGTCGATCGGCAAAAAGCTGCGAATGCCGGCGCGCAGACGACTGTCGACGGCAGCGTGGCGCGAAGAATTCCTGCGTTTCAGAATTCGTCAGAACATGGATGGATCAAAATGCTTGCTAGCTCTGGTCTACCTAGTCCCGTGTCCGAGTATGCCGCGAGCATCATCTATCTGCACCCGGACGGTGTCGTGGTGAACGGAGATGTCGAAGGTGATCCCCAGATTCCCAGACGGCGATCAAGCGAAATGCAACTACTAGGCACTGTCTGAACTCTGAACCACCCGACGACCAGTGTAGGCTCAAGCTTTTAGTCACAGCTACCAGACCAGTGGCAATAAGATGTGTCAGCTAGCATCGTAATCTAGTTTCCGCTTTCAGCTGTGAGCAGTATAAACTAATTCAGCAATCAGCATTGTATGGCTGATACCACCGTGTCCTGAATTAAAAAGACATGGCCGCGCCATAACAATAAGGTAGCAGAGAGAGGATACTATCGCGACATTAAACAACTGCTGTATAGATTTAGGTCACACATCCACATAACAAAATCGAGCTTCCAATACAATTCTTGAACAAAGCGGATCGGATGAGGAAACGGCAAATCCCTGCTCCACGATTTCAGAACTCCTCGCCATGTCCATCCCCAGGTCACGAGCTCGATAGAGTCCCCTTCCTTGCGTAAGGCTTTAACAAGGATCTCTCACCTTGAGAGCATAATCGATATTCCGGCCAGCTTCTGTTAGTCCTTCAAACATGAGCTTGGCGGGGTGTGGTTGCTGATCATTAGTCTCCCACAGGCCGTTGGTCTCCTTGCGCTCTCCGTGCTTGAAGAGCGCGCGTCGCAAGCAGGCCGTGGCAGGGTGAAGCCCCGGCCGAGCAGAGCTTGCGGCCACGGTTCGAATGTTCCACCTGTTGACTGTTGGGGGTACAGTGCCGTGCAAGGTGTAACCACCAATGCATTGCCACGGAGGCAGGGACCGAGCCAGAAGCTGAGATGGCTACAAATCTCAGACAGTCAGACCTGAACGAAAGCCACCCCAGCCCCGTTGCGATCAGAGGAGGAGAGGGACCGAACCACGGACGGAACATGCCGACCGCGACGGCCCGTGCCTGTCTCGCGCGTGTGGTGCCGACCCGCCCGCGTCTCGGACCGGCACCGCTGCCAGTCACCATCTGTACGTGGTTTCCCAGTATGTTCGGCCGTGACCGTGCGCACCATACAACGCATGTCTTTTGGCTCGTCGATCTCATTCCGGTCGTCATCTGGCTGACGAGCGGGCCCGTGCTACCAAGTGCCACCCAGTCGTAAGGCGATTCTTGTACAGTTGGGGCAGCAAGCGGCGACCTTGTCGTGTACGTAAAATGCAAGAAAAAGGTGTTCGCGTACGACAGAGATGTTGACGTGTACGTCCTCGTCATCCTAGCGCAACCCATGACAGCCCAGCTGCCGCCGAGCAATCACAAAGGGTCGTTTGTTTCCGTCTGCACGTAACCAAAACAAAATCGTCCGGCCTGAGGGAAAGACCATCGCTTAAGATAGTGATTGTTAATCCTTATTATATCATATACATGCGCTTCAAGTATGTATACAGCTGTTACATAATCTGACCACGAAACGGAATAGTACAGCAGAATGGAAATAATACGAAAAAAAACTGGAAAAAAATATAATGAACAAATGAACGGATCTATTTGACCATGGAAGGAAGATGCTGCAGAGTGCAGACTGAAAATTACGGGGATGGAAAAGTGCCGTGCTGAACGAATTGAAGCAGCCACGGAGTATATACTTGAACTCGAAAACAACAGCAATGCCAACAAATTATCCTGCTACCTCACTTGCCCTCATACGGCTAAGACCATAGTCACACATGCCTGCTGATGGCAAGATATCTCTCTCCAGTCAATCCCACCGAACGACCGACGTGTCATGTTGCGAGTGGTTCGAGACTTGGCTTAAGTTTTGCTAAGAAGTACCAACGCAAGGAGATCGTGCTCGTGCCTCTAAAGGTGCAAAAGGCCGCCAATAATTCAAAGAGCAAGGGGATCCTCTGCGTCGCGCCAAGAGGTATCACCATGGTGCCATCTAATATGATAACTTATGTCATCTATACATAACTCTTTGTTTGGCGACAAAACTATATTGGCTAATGTTTTGGAATTCTGCGTCTTTCTACAGGCGACACGCAGCCAAAATGGGAGGTTTGTTTTGACATCATGGTTTTATGCGAAGATAATTCGAATGTGAACCAAATAATTCTTAGTGCCTGAGTATATAAGCTTACCTAGATTTTTTATCAGTCAAACTTTAACCTTTGACCGTGGATATCTAAAAATTTTTATGGATCGACACTTCCGATTGTCATTATTAGCTTTATTTTAATACCAAAATATATAAAAAAAATTGTGTTATATCACTTTTTCCAATGAAATAGTATTTTTTAGATATTACTAATCAAACTGTTATGCCAACGACTATTACTAAGTCTTAACATATTTAAGATCGGAAAATACCAAGCCACCATACGCAATAGTGTAGCTGTTGATATTAATATGTAACATGATCAACATTCAACAACATGGTTGCAAACTGTCAACAAGCCAGTATACCTTGAGGGTGATACAATCTTGTGACGTTGGGGCTATATGAACATTTAATTTCAGTTAACAAATTCTGCAGCAAATACCCACTTCGGTAGCTTGTTTGGATGATCATTGAGCCCCTCATGGAGACTTGGCGCTGAGTTAACTTTGACGGGTAAGATTAATCAAATAAAAGAAATTGTATGTTTTTTGTTTGGGAATTATCAAAACATTATACTTCACTTAATGTAGAGGAAAAAAAATATAGGCGAAGTTGGGGAAGTCGTGCTTCAGTTATCAAATGATGAACCCAAATATTCAACTTTTTCCTGATAATATAAAGAATCGATTCCAGGTCTCTCCAAAATTCGTGGAGCATATGCCTTCAGGACACATCTTTTGTTTAAGACTATGGGAAGAAAAACACACTTGTGATCAACTTCTCTTTGGAGGATTTCTTTATCTTTTCTGACATCTGTATGAAGGAGGATAATGTTGCCTGCATAAAGAACTAAAGATAAGGGTATGGTCACTGGTCAGAGCGACACCAATTCAATTCGGTTGGTGGTGATCAAATAAATTACAGTTGCTAATTGCTATATTGATCTTGACTAATTAAAGAACACCTGTGATTGAATTTGCTAAATGTTTTCCTCTTATCACGCGATATGGCATGATGCATAAGAAAAATACAATAACAAAGATGAGGCATGTGCATGCAAACACACCCAGATACATACTACCTCCGTGTTTTAGCTTTTCTAAATGCATATATATTATTATGCATCTGCGTAACAAAGCCTATGAATCTATTGAACCCAAAATGTTTTGTAATTTGGAACTGATGGAGTCCTGCACTATTCATCAGTAAAATTTCCCATTGTCAATCCCTTTCTATCTAGTTTGGACCTTCTTCCCTATCAATATAAATCAATAGTCTCATGCTCGGTTTGTTAATTCGTCCGCAAATACCTCCTATCACATGCTAAAATGAAAAATATGATTAGAACATTTGGGCGTCTGTGCAGTTTTTTTTGAAAGATTGTCTATGCAGTATTTTTTTTTTAGATAATGGTCTATGCAGTATACGTGAGGCAATATGATCTGATCTTAATTTAGATGTGCCACAGACTGCATGCGTAGAAAATCAGGCAAAGACACATAGGATCATACGTTGGAAAGGTGTCATCACACTAACAGCAGTCCAAATCCAACCATCTCACCACCCTAAACAAAACACCAAAGGCCAAGGCAGCAGACTGCACGATGATCCGTCCTCATCGACCCCCATTAACCCTGACCCACGTTCCGCTCTCTCCCTCGCTTGACCCTTGTCCACGTTCACCCCGCGCCCATGGCCTCCGCCCGCAATCCCATCCAGGTTCACCCGCCCCCCGCCTCCTCGCTGCCTTTTCCTAATCAACCCACGCAGCCACTGCGAAGGCACGGTGGTGGCCGCCAATACAAAAACCAAACAAAAAAGCACCCGCATTATAAGAGGAGGTGGCCGAGGCGGGAGCTTGGAGAGGAGGAGGCGAGCTACCGGCCGATCCGAGCAGCAGCAGCAGCCAGCTAGACTAGCTAGCCATGGCGACGCAGGCTGCCTTCCTCGCCGGGTTCCCGCAGCTCGCCGCGCAGCCGGCCCGCGGCCGCGTCGGGACGGGGGCGCCGGCGCGGGTGGCCTTGGCGGCTATCGGGAGCGCCAAGGTGGGTGCGAGAGCGGGCGTGAAGGCTGTTGCGGCGCGCCGCGGGGTGCGGTGCCGGGCCAGCCTGATCGAGCCCGACGGCGGGCGGTTGGTGGACCTGGTGGCGCCCGAGGAAGGCGGGCGGCGCGAGGCGCTGCGGCGGGAGGCGGCGTCGCTGCCGCACCGGGTGCGCCTCGGCCGCGTCGAGAAGGAGTGGGTCCACGTCCTGAGCGAAGGGTGGGCGAGCCCGCTGCAAGGGTTCATGCGCGAGCATGAGTTCCTCCAAGCACTTCATTTCAACGCCATCCGCGGCGCGGATGGCAGGATGGTCAACATGTCCGTCCCCATCGTGCTCTCCGTCGGGGACGCACAGCGCAGGGCCATCCAGGCCGACGGCGCCACGCGCGTTGCGCTCGTGGACGACCGCGACTGCCCCATCGCCGTGTTGAGCGAGTAAGACAAATCGATTCCCCCCCCCCCCCCCCCCCCTGTTTGTTTCTATGTCCTGTCGCTGTTCATATGCCTATATGCATTGGTAACCTGAAGATGATGGATAAGAGGAATCTAATGACTTGGTACCTTTGGTATCTTTCCCAAGACATGTTAATTGCTAGTTGGGTTGGAAATAATTGCTAGTATGCTCTTCTGTGTAATTAGGTTCATGAGTAATCTCTTTAGCTAGAAACGTAGCAGATTCTGAAGGTATGTGTCGTCCCACTTCATTCAGGTGCAGAGCTTGACTCTCTCCAAAATGTGTCAGGCACTCAGGTGCCTTCCTTGAACAGATTACACTAGTACTGATTCAGTGATTCTATCTGAAACTAATCTAGTGAATGGTTTGCCACTTGATGGTATTCAGTAACTGTTCTTAGGAGCAAACCTTATTATGAGGTGGATGTATCTTGGCGGTCAACGTATTTCTGATAATAGTACGAGGTTTCCTTTTTTTTTTTTGTCAACTCTACTATTTTATTTTTAGCGGGAACCAGTGTCATACTATATCGGCGACATCGCGGTATGTATGCACCAATGGGCATGCTCTCAACCTCGCCCTCGGTCGTATTATACTAAGTCATGTAAAACTTCCACCAGTAGATTTTGTTTCACTATTTTCGCCGCGTCCCAGTATTTTATTTATATGCATTCAAAAGTGGCTCATGATAGTATAACCATATGTCTAGATGTCAAATCATTAGAACATCTCTAGATGTCAAATCATCTGAAAGGAATGGAGTTTCGGTTTACAGGTGTAGTAATCAAATGCGTAAGATGACGTAATACGTCAACTGCGTACGTCTCTGCACCACCTTTGTATTCTCTGCATTTTATTGTCTCAAATGTTTCCAGTATACTTTGTTGTTCTTAGAGTAAACAAGCATAAGTGCATAACATATTGCAATTACTATGTCGTAAGCCAATTTCTTTCACTTTGTTCAAATTTACACTCTTCTTGTTGTGACATTTCACCCTCATTTTCCTTCAGCATCGAGATCTACAAGCACAACAAGGAAGAAAGAATTGCAAGGACATGGGGGACAACTGCACCTGGATTACCTTATGTTGAGGAGGCAATTACCAATGCTGGTGACTGGTTGATTGGTGGGGACTTGGAGGTCATAGAACCGATCAAGTACAATGATGGTCTCGATCAGTATCGCCTGTCTCCAGCACAGCTGCGTGAAGAGTTCGCCAGGCGTAATGCTGATGCTGTATTTGCATTTCAGCTCCGCAATCCTGTACACAACGGGCATGCTTTGCTTATGACTGACACACGTAAACGTCTCCTTGACATGGGTTACAAAAACCCTGTTCTTCTGCTCCATCCATTGGGGGGATTCACAAAAGCAGATGATGTACCTCTTAGTTGGAGAATGAAGCAGCATGAGAAGGTATTCATCTATGACCATTCTACCCTTCCCATGTCTCAATTAATTGGTTCAAGTGCTCTGCAGTAGCTACTATAAACTTGCGCTAAGCATATGTTTTGATGGAAATTACATGTTAGCACTGAAATTTTCTTCTCTACAGCAGCCACTATGTATTGGGATTTGGGAATCTAATAGTGTTGTGACGGAAAATAATGCTTAACACTGATCACTAAAAAATTTTACCTAGTCATCCAGAAAACTGGTTCGAAAGGTTATCCAAATTCCTGTAAAAGGGTCACTTCAATTTGGAACAACAATTAATCAATTATTACCTAAAACTCCAGTGATGCCTTGTTGGTTGATAATGAGACAACTGCTATAATGTGTTGAAAGCTCCTATCCTTGCACTTTTCTAACACTGTCATTATTTCTTGTAGGTTCTTGAAGAAGGTGTCCTCAATCCAGAATCAACTGTTGTTGCAATCTTCCCCTCTCCGATGCATTATGCTGGGCCAACTGAGGTGCAGTGGCATGCTAAGGCTCGTATAAATGCTGGTGCAAACTTCTACATTGTTGGAAGGGACCCTGCGGGTATGAGCCACCCCACAGCCAAAAGGGACCTTTATGATGCTGATCATGGAAAGAAGGTTTTGAGCATGGCACCTGGCCTTGAGAGGCTCAATATCCTTCCTTTCAGAGTATGTTCTTCCTGAACAAATATCAATCTTCAATTGTGTCATTTGATTTTTCCAATAGAATAATCTTGAGATTGTTTTTTCTGTTATCTTGACATTTCTCTCGACTCTCCTGGATCAGGTGGCTGCATATGATACAAAGCAAAAGAAAATGGATTTCTTCGATCCATCAAGGAAAGACGATTTCCTGTTCATCTCTGGAACAAAGGTAATTCTTTGCAGTACTTTATTGGGATGTTGTAAATCCTGGCGCCAATATTTTTTTGCCAAATTCTAAACATTCCTGCTTTCTTATCCAGATGCGCACTCTTGCCAAAAACCGTGAGAGCCCCCCTGATGGTTTTATTTGCCCAGGAGGCTGGAAAGTCCTGGTGGAATACTACGACAGCTTGGTGCCATCGGAGGGCAGCAGCAAGCTGCGGGAGCCAGTCGCAGCCTAGAAGCTGAAAAACCTTCAGATAATGATACATCAGCAAGTGGTTCTTTGCGACATAGAACCAATGTTATATGATTGTATACTGGTCAAAAAGCTTAAAAACACAGGTCTTTATTCAGACACTACTGTGTGGTTAGTAACTGGTGTGTGCTATCTGCTGGTAGTGTTCCACATGCACTGGAGCCCATCATGTCTTCGGTGTCAATAAGGACGGGCTCTGTATCGTCTGCCAGATTGTACATATACATTGTGGTGATATGTTTACAAGGCTTGATGTGCTTGCTAAGACCTCTTTAAGCTATTTTTTTCCCAATTTTCTAATCGCTGATCCAGCTATCGTTCGGGCTCAGAATGATGAATTGTTGGTTGTCATTGATTGGACACCACACCATAGCTTATGGACTGAATTTGATGATGTGCTATTTGTTTTAACTTACGAGTATCGACATTTATGTACTTTTACTATAGAAAAAACATCTGTTTACTTTTATTAGTGAGCATAAGCTCTTGTGTAACTTCATTTTTTGACACCACAAACTTTTAAGACTTGATTTCCCATTTGATGAGAATTCACTAAAATTCAACAGTTAGATGCTAGAAACGAGAAAACATTTCATGGTCAAGAAGAAATAAAATGACCAGCGAAAGGGATTGAAAAGGATAACATATATTTTGGCACAACTTCAAGAGCCTATGAACACTGTTACATGTGAACTTGGCAATTTTAAAATCTAAATTTCTAAATTCATGTCACACAGCTAATGCTACAATGAAACAATCACAACCTTACAAGCTTCAAGCAGCCTTCTACACACAGGGATCCAACACTTCACAGAACTAACAATCATAATACTGAACGTACAGTTGGAATTTACAGCAAACGTATAACAGAAGTATCCAGCTTGAGGACTAGTGGTTTCACATTAAATCTCCTTTAGCTGGATATCTTCCGCTCAGCATTCTTCATCATAAGCACAAACTCATCATAGTTCACCTGACCGTCTCCATCAGTGTCTGCTTCCCTGATCATCTGCTCAACCTCCTCATCGGTCATCTTCTCCCCAAGATTGGTCATCACTGTCCTCAGCTGTGCACCTCATGCATGAACAAGGTGACCTTGGATGAAAACGGCATGGAACCAAATGATCTGAACTTGTAAAGGCACCAAGAGACTACCTCATTCGGGGAGATAAAGCCATTCTGGTCCTTGTCTAGGACCTCGAATGCTTCTTTCAGCTCTTCATCGCCATCGCTATCCTGCAATCGGCATCCAAAGCAACAGTAGTCAGATGTTGGCAACTTCAGTTTGAGACAAATGAAGCATCCATCAGAGGCAAAGCAGCTTCACCTTCATCTTCCTGGCAATGAGGCTCAGTAACTCATGGAAATCTATGATCCCATTGCCATCCGTATCAACCTCGCTCATCATGTCATGGAGCTCCTGATCGCTAGGATCAAGACCAAGGGAACGAGTCACTGCAGCCAACTCTTCCATGGTGATGCATCCTGCATATGGCAAAAGGTTACACACTTACACCCCACTTGTCATCAACCGATAAAAATAAGCCTGCGACTGCACACAGGTCTTTGTGCAAATCCAACTAGGATCAATAGTCCAAGACGGCAACATGTGGAAAGTTTATCAGAACTTTTAACAAAGATAGAGATGCCAAAGCTAGCATGATTAGCTACATAACTATGTGCGGATTGTAACTCTCATTGACCAATAATATCAGCATTCCAACCATAACCATCACAAAATATAGTTTGCAAAGACGCTATTGGGTTTACTTGATAAACTTGGCCTTGGCGACCACTTGATAGCTACTGAGCAACTCAGCAACAACTTTTCCTAAAGGAATCAGGCAGATAAATATAAGGAATGATTTATGGTCCATCTAAAATGGAAAATTGAACCAATAGAAAACACTTTTTGTGTCATATAAACAAAAAGTTTCCTTGACTAAAATAAACTAAAAGAACTGGATATAAAACAAGACATTGCTTTCACCACTACACAGCTAAAAGAACATTCAAGGAAGCATCTCCCGACAAACTACAGGGGTCCATCTATTTCTTTCTCGAGCGCTATTGCTTGATAGTTGACACCGCGCAAAGTTACACGAGAACAATACATTTTTAAACAGAAAAAACTCTGATCCCAATGATGATTCAAGTTAGAACCGCTTGCTTTTTATTCAATAATAGTTTTCTCTATTTTCTTAGAGAAAAGAAGGGCCAGGCCTCACTGCCGCAGTATCTAGGAATCAAACAAAAGTTCTGGGTAATATAGTGCATGCTAATCATGCTAATCAAGAACTATGAAGAACAATGGATCATATACTGGGCTACCCAAAAGCAGAGCAGTAGCATTGCTTCCAAAACCCAACTACAAGTCTATAACCAGCAACAGCTAATCAAGAACAAGCACCAAAACAAATCAAGCCATGGCGAGAAAGGAGAGGCAACAAACCATCGCCGTTCTTGTCGAAGAGCGAGAAGGCCTCCTGGAACGCAAGCCTCTGCTCGCCCGTCAGCCCTTCCATGCAACTGTTACACCCTGACAGCAAAGCTACTAGGCTACTAGCCACACAAGTAGAATGCCAAGAGGAGAGAGAGCAGGTAGGTGAAGCGGTAGGTTTGGTGCAAGGAGCAACACGATATAGGGAGGGCCTGAGAGGAGGGAAGCAGGGTGGAAGCATCCGGGTATTGGAAACCGAGGAGCAAGTAAATAAAGATGACCCAAGCTGGGCTGGACGGTGCGTTCTGTCCTTCTGTGGAAAAATATGGCGGTCTAGTGGTTTTCCTACTCATTTCCGGCGCTTTGCCCGCCCTCCGACTCAGGACAGCGACTACCGTGGTCACGGCAGCCAAACGAGGGATTGCGGCTGGGGGTAATCGAGAGGGAGAAAGGAAAATGCTACAATTTGTGCCACGCAAGGCCTTGCTGGTATTCCGGCGTTGTGAATAGCAGGTGAATTGCAGCAGCAGAGTGAGACGAAAACTTGATACCTCTGTGATGCCTAGATGATGCCGGTGATGGAGATGTAGTAGTCCCGGCCCTCCCGGGATGCAAGTACAGAGTGAGTTTCTCAGGATGAACAGATGGGGACCCTGTTTATTTGGTTATTTGTGTTGGAATTGACTTGGAGACAGAATGGCGTAGCATCGCTGCTTTCCTGCATTCGGTAGCTCGGACCTTGGACCAGACCACCCTGCCGCAAGAAGGAAAGTAGTGACCAGTGAAGTGATTCCTTCAAGTTACAGGCATCCAGATGGTAAACTCCTAAATTAAGATGTCGTGTTTTGAAGTGCAGGAGCGTGTTTAGTTGAAGAGGAGAAAAGAACTTTTTTTCTGGAAGCGTGTTTTGTGAGAGAGGTGAATATGAAAGTAGAAGAGAATTGAATAGGAACTTTTCTGAGAAACGTGTTTTCTGAGAAGAAGGATGAATAGTAGAGTCAAAATAACATTTTCATCTAAACACGAAGAGAACGCGCAGCTGTAGAAATTCTTTCGGAAAGTTTCTCAGCTAGAGAAATGATAGGTGAGGGTGACCGATGAATGCTTCATCTGCTCACGCTGTGGTCCTCCACTGCTGCAGTCTGCAGTATAGTATATATAATGCCATTCGCCTGAAGTTTGCTGCTCAAAAAGCTTTTTTAGCTTATACTTTAGAAAAAGATACAACCAACGTTGTCTTTTGGAAACCCCTTTTTAAATTAAGCAAGTTTTTTTGTTTGTTAAAGAGGTTGACGTTCCACTAGAAAACGTTCCAAAAACTGTAAAATCCTGATGCGACAACTGCGGCCACGGCTC
Source organism: Digitaria exilis (assembly GCA_015342445.1). Taxonomy (NCBI): domain Eukaryota; kingdom Viridiplantae; phylum Streptophyta; class Magnoliopsida; order Poales; family Poaceae; genus Digitaria; species Digitaria exilis. Next base: position 973,584 of record JACEFO010000302.1, read on the forward strand.
TGAATGCTATGCATTGACATATCAGTAACCTCGCATCGCAACAGAACAAAATGCAGAGGATACGCTTCCCGCAACAAAATGCTGAAGGACAACCACTCAGCACGCATCCAAATAACCAACCAGCCGACCCTACCACTACAGGCAGTTTAGATTTAACTGTAACAAAATAGAGTGAAAGAAAATTAAAAAAAGAACACGACATGAACTTAAATACCAGGCAGTCACAAATAACTAAATAAGCATTCCAGGTTTGCAGCCCCTGAAGTTAACAACTGAACACAGGCGATGTCCAAATAACAGAAGCAGTACCAAGGAAAGCTGTTACACAGAACAATCACTTTAACCTGACAGCTCAACTAAACCTACACGACAACCAGGACTTACAACACAGGAGCGCACAAAAGTCCAATTTAAACTAAGATAAACATCATCTCTAGCTCCTCACTCCTTGGAGGACTTGTTGATCAGGGACTTGTGGATGTGCGGGATCACACCTCCACCGGCAATGGTGCCCTTGATGAGGGTGTCGAGCTCCTCATCTCCACGAATGGCCAGCTGAAGGTGGCGAGGGGTGATACGCTTGACCTTCAAATCCTTGCTGGCATTCCCAGCCAGCTCCAGAACCTCAGCGGTCAGGTACTCCAGGATGGCAGCAGAGTAGACTGCTGCAGTGGCACCAACACGCCCATTTGCCTGGGTCCTCTGCTTCAGTTGACGGTGGATACGGCCAACAGGGAACTGAAAATGTGCCATAGTAAAAATTAGAAAACTCAATGTTATAGGAACAATACACACTGCATATAAAGACAACAAAACAGCATCAATCGTCAACTCCCCTGACTAAACCATGTCAAAGGGGTCTTCTTCCATCACACAAACACAACGAATTAAACTCAAATCAATATGCCCAATCATCATGGGTCTTATTCCATCACATAAACACAAATAATTAAACCCAAATCGGGACCATCAATGCTAGTCAGCAAGAAATGTTTGATCAGCAGCAGCATGAATAACGGAACAAATATACACATCAGCAAGACAAGTAAACATGTAGCATAGACATGGAAATTTGGAGAATTGAAGGGGCAGTTCATGCATAATAAACATGTCTATTTATCTGCAGAGAAGGGGAAGAGTACTGGACATTGCAGTTTCCCATCAGAAAAATAGCCATACAATCAATCATAAACACGAATTCTTGCACAACCAAATTCATGCCGACCTCGTACACCATCACGAATGTATGTCACAAAGCTCAACAGCTTGACCTGTCAGAACTCAGAAGCCACAGTTCCTTAACGTGCTAATGCTCAAACTGAGCAAAACAAACAATTGTGTGCGGACCAGTCTGCATGACACAGTAAGACAGCAATCTCTGTTCCAGATCTAAAATTTGGCAGAACGACAGAAGCCCTAGAATTCAAAAACCCTGGCACAACTAACGCACGCAACCTTCACAAGGCCACAGCTCGTCCGACCCAGACGCGAACCTTACTAGAAAGACAGCACCTCAGGCGAAAGTTTGAAGCCTCAAACCTAACCCGCGTGACCTGGCCGAGAAGAGACAAAATCTACACGCGCGACCCTAGCGGAAGTTTCCGCCTAAACGCGCGCGCTACAGCCGCGCGCGCTCCCGCGGCAGTTCAAATCCAAACGCGCCCTAGCACGAGCACGCGCGCCCTAAGCAACCGAGCGGAAAGCAGAGCACGCGAGGAGGAGGGGAGGTCGAAAAGTCACCTGCAGGCCGGCGCGGGATGAGCGGGAGACGGGAGCCTTCTTCCCCTTATCCTTCTCCGCCGACTTGGCCGCCGTCGTCTTCGCCGCGAGCAGCCCTTTGCCTCCCTTACCAGCCATCTCCTCCGCTCCGAGGGAAACCGAGACCCTGCGGCGAACAAAAACCAAATCCGACGGCGCCGGGGTCAAATCAGCGCAGATCGGGGCGCGAATCGGGCAGATCTCGCCGCCGATTCGGCAAATCGAGCGGCGAATCGGGGGAGAGGAAGGGTTCGGATAAGACGCGGGGGGAAGAAGGCCCTAACCTTTCGCGAGTTTTCGCTTCCCTCCGACTCCTCACGCAAGGCGAAACGAAAGCGAGATTTTTTTTTCGGCTCCGCGTGGGAGCTGTGGGTGTGGGGAACTTATAGGCGGAACATTCTAACTGAGCCCCTCAGGTTCCCAGATATTCCTCACACGTTTTTCTGTGTGGTTCTGCAACTTCTGCTCGGAATCATTTGCCTGGCGTGCGGTTTGAGAAAGGGACAGGGTGTTATTTGGTAAAATCGAAAAGCTCAGGTCGTGGGCTCGTGGCTTTTTTAGGACGGCGGGTTACTCCTGCGGCTAAAATTTCGAAATGCCGCCACGGCTTGCCGTAACTGCCCTTGGGAGTACGAGCAATTACGTGGCTGGGCGGCGGGCCAGGGCTGCGGAAGGCGGGAACCAGGAGAGATTTCGTGAGGACCCGCTTCGGAAGATGAGCTGGAGGCGGGATTTCGTGGGGGGTTTGGGGGCACGTATTTACCAAACTGCCCGCCAAGGTCGTTGACCTGCAGACTGCAGTGGATGCAGAGGCGAGCCAGGAACCAAGGACATGAAAATGGAAAGTGAAATTGAAAAATGTTCGCACATCTCTTTCGGTGCATTTACTGGAACATATCAAAGGTGAAATCATAAATAAAATGCTTATGTGGCTACACTACATCCCTACGCATGTCGCATGGAGTATCCCCCAGTTCCTGAATCTCTAATCTCTACCAGGCCATTCTTAACATCAATCTCATCATCAGCTGTGCGTTACATCCCCAACTCCCTATAACAGAAGTCTTGGAGCGATTCTGTTTATCAATCCATATGCTGTCTAGTTTCTACTACTGGCTTCAACTCTTCTGTATAGAACTGAGGTGAGGTCAGAAACTGATTGGGCTATCCACATATTGCAACCCTTTTCTTCAGAGGAATGCTGAAATTCAGTAAGCATCACATCATGAGCTTACTCCAGAGGTTGGAATGTTGGATCAACCAGACATTGCATGTACCGGCTAAAATGTGGATAACTTAGCTCACCACTTATCTGCTTGTATGTTTGATACCCTGCCTTCTTGCCTCTGAATCAGATCAGCAAGGCTGGTCATTTATCTGCTTGTATGTTTGATACCCTGTCTTTCCTCTGAATAGGATCAACAAGGCTGGCCACTTATCTGCTTGTATGTTTGATAACCTGACTTTTGCCTCTGAATCGGATTGATACAGCTGGCAAAGCGGCGACTTATCTGCTTGTATGTTTAGTATCCTACCTTCTTGCCTCTACATCGGATCAATAAGGCTGACCACTTATCTGCTTGTATGTTAAATGCAGTGCTATTGACTGTCCTGCAGCAAGCACAGGGCTCATATTGTGCCAGTGCCATTACCTGGCTACAAGCACGAGATAGACAACGCTGATTCATCGGTCCTTACTGGTGGCTCGAAACCCTCAAAACTGCATCAGGACTTGTCAAACTCCATTATATCTTGCAGCAAGCACAGGGCCCCTTGCATGACAGTGCCATTACCTGGCTACAAGCATGTCCGATCGATGAAGCTAATTCATCGGTCCACGACTGCATGTCACCATACTGGTGGTTTGAAATCCTCAAACTGTATCAGGAGTTCAGGACTTGTCGAACTCCTTTTATCTCTTGCCTTCATGTGACACAATGTATTATTGTTCATAAAATGGCAGCTAGGAATTTTAATTTCCTGATTGCTCTAGCTTCCTGGAGCACTAGACCGCCACCTCTCATGCATGCCCTTCTCTGTTGCATTGTTAAGGGCAGCTGTCCTCCGATGTGCCACCCTTCAAAGTACTGGGTCATCCATTGTGCATGTCCAAATGGCACCATGTTTGAATGAGTCACCAACGCTGACAACAGCATATTCACCTGCAAAAATTGAGAAGGATTACAGTATGTCAGATATTCACCACATCGCCATACTTTGATTTAAAGCCATTCAAAAACGATTTTGTGTGCTCTTTTTCAATTGAGGAATCACATGACTGCACAAAATGCTACTCCCCCTGTCCCAAAATACAATTCGTTTTGGCTTTGTTTACATAGATTTTATTATGCATCTAGATATACGCTATGTCTATATACACAATAGAAACTATGTATCTAATAAAGCCAAAAAGAATAGTATTTTGAGACGGAGGGAGTACTATGCTACACTGCTAATGAGTAACGACGCTATGTCCCAATGTGCATCCCAGCACCGGTGACGCAAATATGTGCCATATTTGTGGAGAATAAAGATGTCCATGGCCAGTGGCAACATTTGCTGTATATATGTAAATCAAATAATCAATCTATAAAACTTTGTGGAGGTGAACCTTTAACCAAGAAATTTGACTGAAATAAGGACAATGCAATGCCTGGATAAGTTTCAACTATCATTCTTTAAGCATGTGCATGTTCAGGATATTATTCAGCAGTCCACAACTTCCCATGGTATTCTAGTCTGTCTTGAATAGTATTTCTAGCTTCCAGATTGCTTTAGGAGTCAAGGCACATCATTGCCACTGAAATGCTCGATTGAGTGATAATCTGGAAGATTGGTGACCATCTTAAGTTCAGCGAAATAACATAGCAGGAAAAACAATGGGTCAGTATATCATGCGGACAGAACGAAGTGCATAGTGCCTTTTTTTCTGAAAAACAACAGGGCAACAGATCACTGGATTGTCAAAATGGTTTGGTGCCATGGTCAGTCATAACTCATAACCCTCACATCGAGTCATGAATCGATCAAACCATGAAACTGCAATAGACGGGGAAAAAGAAAAGACAAAGATACACATCAATTTAGCGGTGAATCTTGACACTACTTACAACTTCTATAGTCTATAAGTGTCTATAAGTTCATCCGAATGTACAAGCCTAGAGAATTGCTCTTCTGGTACAAGTACAGCAAAGTCAAAATTGCCATTGTCAATTAAAGATTTTAAGTCTTAAAACATTAAGGGCCTAGACATCTCACAAGACAGCATAATTTAGCCAGAGTTGTACTGTTTTAAAACATTGTAGAATTTCTTCCCAAATTTTATAAGGAAAGTTCAAAGTAGAGTTATGAAACGACAATAGTAGCATTGCACAATGGACATGATTGAGTCCACTTCCATGTAGTTGTTGAACGTAATTATGTAAAACCTTTGAAGCCCAGTACAAAATGAACGTGTTGCGTATTTCAATCGAACGGTCATAGCTAACCATAGAGGAAACCGTGCCCTAGTACATTTCAAAGTTACATCAAACAAAAGTAAGATTGTCTTAATGCAGGTAGAGGGTAGAGCATCCGCTTTAACTGAGCACGCTGTTCAGTTCAACATAAACTCTCTACACCTCATATTTCTAGTTCTACCAGTCAAGAGAAAAACATTATTCACTAAAACTAAAACCTCTGACCCTCACACCCCAAGAGGAAATAGTAGTAACCTTTCATGAAATGTACAATATTTCCTTTTATAACTAACTGTACAATGTTTATCCATTCCTTAGAACAAAGAAGCTTGCATTTGAAAATTGGAATATCAGTGGTAATGGTACCTGCCATCTGAAGTAACATCAACATGCAAAATTACTAGCACCTGCTGATTTTCTTACTCCTTTTCTTTCCATGTCCTGCCTCACTTTGTCACTCTGATTCCAGTGACCTCCAGCTGCATACAAGTTGGAAAGCAAGACATATCCACCTTCTTCTGCTGGATCTAGATGATGAAGTTCTTTTGAAGCAATCTCTGCAACTTCAGTATTTTGACAAGCCAAACTCGCATTTAAAATGGAACCCCATATAGAACGACTTGGCCTCATTGGCATCGTCCTAACCAAACCTAAAGCATCAGTCAACCTACCTGACCGTGCAAGCAGATCAACCATACACCCAAAATGTTCTATTCCAGGTTCAATATTGTACCTTTGCTTCATAGCATAAAAAATCCCCCATCCTTCATCCAGCAGGCCAGCATGGCTGCATGCACTGAGAACAGCAAGCAATGTGACGCCATTAGGTGTTACAGTCTCTGTTAGCATCTTCTGAAATAGATCCAGTGCTTCGGTTCCACGGCCATTGAAAGCAAGGCCAGAGATCATAGCTGTCCACAAGGTAACATCTTTATCCAGGGCCTTCTCATACACGGAATAAGCTACCTCCACATTTCCACCTTTGCAATACATGTCTACAAGAGCAGATGCCAAGAATACATCCTGATGCCCAAATTCCTTCACCACCCAACCGTGGATACATTTTCCATTATTAGATCCTGAACCTGCAGCCGCAGAGATCAAGGTAACGGCAGTCAACTTATCTGGCTTTACACGACTGGCAAGCATATCATCCGATAGTCTCATCACTGCACTGAAATCTTTGGATCTCGCGAATCCAGCCAGGAGTGTATTCCAGGATACTAGATCTCTGGAAGGTGCCTCAAAGAAATATTTGCAGGCAAGGTCCAACATGCCACTATTCACAAATCCTGCAATCATGGTATTCCACGAAATGTCATCCTTCTCGTCAGCTTCACCAAAGACTCCCATGGCCGCATTCATTTCCCCACATTTTACATACATATCCAAAAGAGCATTCATCAGAATCAATCCCAAATCTCCTGGATCCATCTTCCGTATGATGACGCCATGAACAGAGCTCCCGAGAAGTGCATTCTTCAGGCGCCCGCAGCAAGTGAGCAGAGCAACGGCCGTATACTGATCCACATCAATCCCCTTCGACGCTGTATCACGGAAAAACTGCAGAGCCTTGGCGGTGCACCCTTCATTCACATACCCAGACAGCATGATGTTGAAAGACACCGTGTCCGACACCGGCGTTGAACAGAACATCAGCTCAGCCGTCTCCACATCGCCGGCGTCGAGGTACATCTTGATCAGCGAGTTCCGCAGGTAAGGGCGCGAGTGCAAGCCACTCGTGACGACATGGGCGTGCACCTGCCTCCCCGCGGACAGGCGCTCCACCGACCTCAGCAGCGCGAGGAAGGTCCGCTCGTCGGGGTGGACGGACGACGCGAGCATGGACCTGTAGAGCGCCACCGCCCGGCGCGGCGAGGCGGAGGAGGAGCAGGAGGAGTCGCGCGCCGCCGCCGTGGAGAGCATGAGGTTGTAGATGTAGAGGTTGGGGTCGGGCGTGAAGTGCCGGAAGAGGAGCTCGGCCTCGCGCGTTAGGCGCGGGGAGGAGACGACGGTGGCGAAGTGGAGGAGGCGGCTCATGGGGAACGTCTCGAAGGCGAGGCCGAGACGGAGGAGGTGGGCGAGGATGGCCCGGAACGGCGCCGCCCCGCGGCAGCGCTCGAGGAGGACGAGCGCCGGGTGGCCCAGCCGCAGCGAGACGGCCGGGTCCCACGCGCGCGCCGCGGCGGCAGAGGCAGCCATCGCCGAGACGCCAGGTAGTCCGAATTTCTGAGCGGTATCGGGCTAACGGGTGATGTCCGGCCGCCGGCGCCGCCGCGGCCGGCCGAGTGGATTGGCGGCGGAGCCGGCGATGGTCGGCTCTGACGACGACGAGGCGTCCAGCAGTGGTGGCTGGTGGGCAAGGCCGTGGGCTCAGCAAACTCATTGAGGCCCGAACATGTAAGCCCAAACAAAAGATTTAGAATATGTAAGCCCATATATATCTCTTGTTGGTCCAGTTCCAGTCAGTGAAACCCCAGGTAAATCCCCAGACCAGCCAGGCCGAGTAAATCATGATGGGCCAGATATTTGGAAACAGAACTTTCTAAAAAAGGATATTTGGAAACAGGGAAAAAAAGAGGAAAAATAACAAGCTGAAGAACGGCGGTAGGAGAAAACGCGCTCCTCTCCAGTCTCCGTTGGGCATCAATCTGTTACCCATCTATCTATCTCCTGAAACTTTATGTGACAAAACGCGGCCATCGCATACATACGCACGTCACGAACGTTCCATCAGCGTGACGCTCGAGCTCGACTCCTCGCCACGACCTTTTCACTGATCATGCCCCCCGTCTCCTTTTCGTTGTACTGCGACGGGTCCAAACAGACTCCTGACTTCCTGAGCCAAAGCCAGCCAGCTACAAGAAAGAGGTCGCGCGGGCATGTGCCGAAGGAGAAAAAGATTACGCGCGCCCCGACCGCACCGGCACAAAGGGGTCGCCGGGTGATCTCCTTCCTGTGCGTGCCATGAGACCATGACCGCTCGCCTGGCCGTTGCATGGCAGGTCGGCAGCAGTGAACGGGCGAGGAGATGAGATCCCTATAGCCGAGCTGGTTGGGCGACAGAGGTGAAGTGCGGTGGCGCGCGTGCTCCTCACGGGTCGCTCTCGGTTCCGGTCTCTCCTGATGGCCGATCCATCAACTAGGCACTGTGATCATACGTGCAGATATGTGGATGGGAACCGCGCGTGGGTCAATCCAATCCCAGTTCCAGAAGCTCCTGCACTGCTCCTGCTGCGTGCAGGGCTTCGTCCCATGGTCTCTGCAGGGGAACACCGCCATGGCGCTGTTCATCGATCGATCCAGCACTGTCACAGAGACTGGATGGAGCAGTATAGGATTAATGTTCAAGCCAAACCGAGATCACCGGATCGGGATGACAATGCTTGTCAAGATCTAGAGAGAGAGGTAGGGAGTATCTACAATTTTTTTTTTTCATTGCCAAGGACACGTACGCATGTCTGCGTGCAAGTGGGCGACACACGCAGCGTCCAAGGATCAGAACCGTATCGTGGAACACGGGATTCCTGTGACTTTCTCTGATACGATCCCGAGGCAGCATATCTGTTCGGTACCCCGGCGTGAAGAACATGCCTTGTGCTGCAGCGCAGTGTTTTTTTCTCACCGGATTCTCGTCCTGAAGTCCAGTAGCGAATCCCTGCGCCGAACCACCGAACCGTAGCCATGGCGCCGTGTGGACCAGTCCGAAATACAAAGGCGAGTGGATCCTATCGAATCGAGAGAGCACTACTGCTCGGAACTCCGGAGGGGACACCTTCAACTGCTCGTGATCGTGGTCTGATCTCATTGCAGTTCACCACACACGGAGACACGGATCCTCGATGGAATGCAGGAGTTGCCCGGAATAGTCAGCATCCAGCCACGCGCTCGCGAGGGGCGCTCGACGCCATCACACGTCAGCGCCGCCTTTGGATCGGGATTCGGGAGTGAGTCCCCATGGCATGCCGACGAGGTAGTATGTCACTGCGGGTGCCAGTGTTCGGTTATCGTTGCTACCGTCGCGCCATGTGAGCTGCGGCAGAGCGATCCATGGCGCCAGGCCAGACGACGCCGCGACGGGACGAAAGCGGAAAGCCGGCGCGTCAGGGGCGGTTGGGCCGGCCGAGAGCCGCCGCATCGGCGCCACTGGGCCACGGCGGCAGCGTCGAGCGCGAACCGACACCAGAAATAAGTCGAGATGGCCTTGGCTCTTGGCGCCCAGTGTGTGTGTGTGTGTGTGTGTGGTCCACGGGAAGGAAGGGAATGGCTGCACTGGGCAGTGGCCGGGGAAGTGTCAGCCAGTAGCCCATGCCCGGCAAGTCATGGTCCATTGATGGGCGCACGTGGAGCGTGGGCTGGCCGGGGAGCCTCGTCACGTGCCCTCGCGCGTCGGCGGTCGGCCGCGCCCGTACGTCGCCGTCGGCCGCGACGCTCTCTTTCTTCCACCATCGATCGAGGTTTTCTGGTGGGCCGCGCGCGCGTTCAGGGGGCCCAGCGCCGCCACACATCCCAGTTCGATCTGTTCGTCCACGCGCAGCGTTGCCTGCGCCAGGCAGCGTTTCCAGACGTCCGATTTCGACTGCCTGTGATCGGATAGACTTGCCTGCGCCAGACAGGTTGCACCAGGCAGCAACCAAACATGCCCTCATCGGATCCGTGCCCCGCCCGTACGCGGCAACGGCGCGCGCGTCGCAGCCTGAGTGGCCGCGCTTCGCATGGCGGTGCACGCTCGGGTGTTGCCCGGATGGTGAGCCGGAGGGGTGGGTGCACCGTGCACGGTAGGGTCGAGGGTCCGGGGGGTTGTTCATGTGCCTGTGCTGGTTGGGAAAGGTGCATTGGCACGTACCGCGGTCTGGGCTCCCCAAGTCGCCGGGGTCACCGGCGCGGCGCCGGCGCGCGGTCCCCGTTTGTACGTTCAGCTCCTGGGCTGGCCGTGCCAGCGAGTGTGGTTTTGTTTTGGCCTCGCCTATGGTTGGATTCAGGGCCGTAGAATTAATGGCAAGCGCATGCATGCAGCAGCAGCTGCTGCACAGGCGGCCCCCCGGATCTTTACATGATTTGCACTTAGAGGTTGTTAATTATGACGCGCGTGTGAATGAACGGACAACGGTGAGGTCGACCATCAATCTCCTCCCTACGTGACGCTGTTGCCACAAATATGTACTTGTGCTCCCTTAATCTTTTGTTTGTCTAAGGTGTACGTCAAAGTGTTCTATAAGGAGCAAAAAATCTTACTTGAGATACATGATTTAAATGTTTTATCTTATTTACGGTTTTCTCTATGAAACAATGCCTTTCCGTTTGATCCAATAGCATTTGATTAGAAGGAACAAAATTGCTAAATATTTCATTCGGCGAGCATGCATGGATGCATGTGATGCTCTTGGGTTGAAGTAAACACACTGGCTTCTATGTTTGAAGGCCTATTTTAAGCATACAAACCATGTTATATCCTTAGAGTATTAAAAAACAAGTTAGTCTTCATCATAGCCAAAGCCAAGTAACTAAAGAAAACCTTACCAACTAAGGCCAGCTAGAGTAACAAGAGTTAACACTTCTCAAGTTCAGACCCAAAATTAATCATAACACCAAATGAAATGATATATAAATTGGCGATATGTCTTTTGACCTCAACCACAATGCACACAAAGGATTTTACCACAATGTTGGTGCACAGAAAACTACGAGACATATTCCGGTATAGTATGTATTGACTATAATAATGCATAGTTTTATTGGGATTAGGGTCTGTCTATGCAACAACTGAGTGTTTTAACGCCTTCGAACACCCGATTTTTTTTTTAAAAAAACCCGGATGTTGTGTAGCTTTTCTCTTGGGATTAACATCAAGTTTCAGGCAATATGACATATTCCCTTTATAGCTAATTATGTTGTCTAAACATAAGATCACATATTGACCCAGGTCCAATACTACTTAGTTTGGGTACCCCAACTTTCAGCACACTTAGTTTTGGCATCTAGGACCAGTCAAAGCAATTTAGGATTGCATGGCAAGAAACAAGGGAAATAAAAGTCAAAAACACATAAAAAATCACGGAGACATTAGGGACATATGCAAACCCATACAATAACTATAGACCTTGTGGAACAAGGTTCAAATAGAAGATTCAATTCAATAAATCTAAACGAAGGTTTCGTTATCAAGTAGAGTACAGTACATCCATATAGACGTGACAGTTTTTCTTCGTGCTCTGCGGCAAGGTCAAATGGGGACAAAGAGCACACACCCCAGCCCATCGGCTCCTAATTTCAATTTTCTACGAAAGTTAGCCAGTTGATTGGATTATGTTTCTGTGCAATCTCCGGGGGTCACTGTAGCCGGATCATCGCCGAAGTGGCGCTTGCCTACGCCGCAATGATGGCTGAAAACAACGTGCATGCGCTCGTCGGCCGCGAGCCGCCGGCAGCGAGTGGGCATCGACGGCGACACGAGATCTCCCGTCGCACACGGCATGGCCAAGCTTTGGCGCTTGCTGGTTGCATGGCCACCGCGAGCCGCCGTGCGCAGAGAGAGCGCACCAACGCGCGCGACATGCCGATCGGTGGCGGTGCCGTGCGCGCCGGTCTCGGGATCTACTAGTGAACTAGTGATAGCGAGATCGACCACACTAGCTCGGGATCGCGGGTGCGAAGGAATTGGGCGTGGTGCTTGCGAGTGCGGCCGCGTGCTTTAGGTTACGCTATTGGCAGGCAGCAAGGGCGGCTGGGCAGGTCGGCCATGCTTTGCTCCATCACTCCGCGTTTCCACTCCTTGCCATTTGTTTCTCTCTCGGTCGTCTATAACTTTTGCCCTTTCCTCTCTCGTGCCGTCGATCAGTGGCCTCTCCATCTCCTGGGTGGGAATATGAATAGTTAACTAGTGGCGTTCTCGTGGGTCGGGGGTTACCAAACTCCGTCCGTCCGGGGATCCTGTTTGGACTGAAAGAAGAGCACCGGAAATTCAGGCACATGCGCTTTAGCACCGCCAGTGTTAAGTGTTAACAAACATGATCGCAACGCAATACGTTTACGGGTTTAACATAATCCGGCGGTCCGGCCCTATAGCTATAGGTTCTTGCCCATGTGTGTCAAATAAAAGCCCGTTTGTGTGGAACGTCAACGCCTCAACGGCATGGGTTGGGTTTTCTTTTATCCGAACCCTTAACCAGCACCAGCAGACAGCAGTACTGCTACGTACGTTGTACGGTATAGAAAAACCGGCGAGGTGAGTGAACTGTTGGCGCCGGATATGCCTGCTGTAGTTCATCCGCATGATCTCTCCACGCGAGTCACACACAAGTACTTCCACCAGCATTACCAGCTGGAGTTTTATAAACTGAAGGTTTGATCAAGTCAATCGAGACATGCAGAGAGGGATGGTGATGAGAAGAGAAAGAAAAACTGCTCCGATCCTCCACACTACTACATACAGTACAATTGACCATCGATCACATTATTATTCCTTCGCGGAAGAAGAAATCCAACAGGGAGGTACAGCCGCGTACGTCGTCTGCCGAGCATGGGTTCCCCGGAGCTCCTGCCTGCCCGCGACACCGGGACGTGCCCCCTGACGCCCCTGCGCCGGGCCGCGCGGACAGCACACCTGCATGGCCTTGGTGAGTCAGCTAGCCGGTGGTGTGTAAAACCACGCCATTTTTTTCCAATCTGAAACGGATGCACGTTTAGCTGCCGTGCCTGTATGAGGAGGGAGCAGTGAAACTGCCGATCGAGCTGGCGTGCGTGCCGATACGAGAAACTTGTTGGCTAGACCCACTGCATCAGTAGTGCTACTGCGGCTATATGCTTCAGGCTTCTCCCTTGGCATTTCTTGGATCGTACGATCGAGCTAGTTGATCGATCTATCATCTATGAGTGTGTACTGTGTAGGGTAGGGTAGGAAGAATCGGGCACATGCGATGGACGGATGGATGATGCATGGAGCATATTTCTAGACCACTTAGTTAGATGCGAGCGTTGTCGACTTGTCTACTAGTTAGGGCTCGTTGAGCTCGCTCGATCTGCTCGAGTCATGCGTGGCATTAGTATATGCATGTGTCTCTAATCCCAACCACGCCGTTGCTTGCAATGACGAGGAGGAGGGAGGAGGAAGGTGATGATGTGCCAATCATGCCCATGATTAATTGGCTAGGAGTTCGTTGTGCTCTGGGTCCTCTCTCCTATAGGGCTGTGTCCCCAAGCTGATCCATGGCCGGCCGTGTCATCCCGAACAACACACGCCTTGCTTGCGTGGTCTGTCCTGCGAGTACTGCTTATTAGGTTTGTTGCTACAGACGACGCTAGTACAACTCGTTAACTGTCTTTATCTGTTGCTACTACTGTGATACTCATGAGACCGTTACCATCAAAGCAACTAATTAACTCACACAGTCATTATCTATATAAAAAAAAACTAACCAAAACGGTAAAAAGTATCGGTACTTTCTGTACTATACTAAAACGAAGAATCATACACTAATCACCAATGTCAATGATAAGGTGATGGCATGATGACATGAGATCCCCGAAGACAAGGGCAGTGGCGGAGAAAACTACGCGCATCGGGATCTGTTCTAGGCGCGTATACAAGAGCGCTAGGCTCTATAGAACGTAGCCCTAGCATACGCATGGAGCCTGCCTGGAGGTGGAGACGGCCGGGCACGGAAGCTAGGGAGCGTGTTCAGGGGTGGTGGGGCGCAGCGGCCCGGGGCACATGGCCCTGGGTTTCAACGCGCGCGCCGGCGAGGCGAGGCGACACCCACTACACCCACCCACATGCCGGACCTCCTTCCGTTATTGTATACTCGTCGTGTGAGCGCCCAAAGGCTTTGCTCTGTGTGACTGTGTGTGTGATCATGGCCTGGACGCTATTATTATGCTAGCCGGTGTCGAGGCTTTTCAGAGGGGACACCACCATTTCGGCCAGGACTTTGTGTGATCGACGCCGCAAATGCGCTTGATTTAACCACGCGTCGTACGTACACCTGCGTGCTTCATCCATGGTGTCCATGTCAATTGCCATCTAGAGCAGGGTGATCTTTTTAGGATATTTTTTAAAATTTGTTTTTTCATGGGCAACAAGGTCTGCAGCACTCCGAGATGTCTATGAAATTTGAATGCCTTGGTATTTCTGAAGCTAAATCCAGCCAAGGATTTCCTGAAGTTGGATCCTATCCAAGTGCTGCACCCTTGCCTCTTTGAGTAACCAACCATTCTGGGTTGTGTCAGTACGGTGCATTTTCTCAGCAGTTTAAAAGCTTTTTCATTAGCAGGGGGCTCAGTGGGCTGGATAATGATTGGTAACCAAGAAATACTGCTAACCCGGCCGGTTCCATTATGCTAATCCCCCGATTAGTTTAAACTAAGCTAAACTATAATAAACAATAATCATTCCGGAATATGGTCGCGTGGAGCGGGGGGAATCCGCTCCGCACCCCCCACATGCACGCCGGTGTGGGGCCGACACCTGAGTTGACCTGCCCCCACCCCTCCCAGCATGTGGACCCTACCGCCCCTGGAGGCCTGGGAATCCACCAACTACTCCTCCGTTCCCTCCATCATCTCTCTTGCTGCTCATGGAAGCCATTGTTCTCGTTTCACTCTCCAGCTGTCACCGTCTCTGTTTAGGCCAGGCATTTCTTTTTGGCGAACCGTTTGTGCTGTCTGGATCGCTTCTTCTTGTATCAGTATTTTTCCTTTGCAGTGAATTGGAGACAGCAGTGGATTTTGCTGTCTCTGTCGACGCTATCTGGTCCTTGGACGCGCGACCAGCGTTTTACAGCGACACCGACGCCTGCTTAACGATGGTGTTGAGCATCAAGAGCGCCGGAGATAAGGATGGATCATCGCAATTTGGCAGCAGCAATGATGGTGCTGAAAGCCGTTTTTCCAAGATGGTGTCAAGTCGTTAATGGCGAGTTGATCGTATCGTATGGGAATCGCACGTCCCCAAGTGGAGGACAGACGGCCAGAGAAATTAGGCAAGCTTAGACTGCTTAGTGATTGGGCTGATAAAATCCGATGGCTAGTCCATCAGAGACAAAAAAGTGAAACATTTCCCTAGCTTAGCATGCCTAGAGTGGTACAAAGTTCAGTAAATTCCTACCAAATTACCTGTTTGGGAATTCGGATATCGTCCACTTGGCTCCATAGCGGATTCTGACGGAGAGAGGGGTCGAGGTAGATCCTGCTGCACAGTGGGCCCTGACAGGTGGGGAGATCGGGCATCCCGGGGGTCCACATGACGGCGTGGCCCACCACTGAAGGCCGTGGGTGGGACCGGCGGTGAAAATCATTCCGAGGAATTGGAGGCGGAGGGGGGCGGTGACGTCAGGCAGCGCATCACGCACCGGGCACCGGCACAATCGGCGCCAGTCCAGCTCATCCTGCGACACGTGTCGGCGAGCGGCCTGCACGGTGGGCTCCGTTCGCTCGCCCGAGCTGGCCCCGGACCGTCTACGGGATGCGTCCTGCCAGCCGTGCATGCCCCTCTGGCCCTCTGTTCCTTCCCCTGCTTTCAGGGGAGCCCCTGATTATCTGCGTTAGCATATGTGTTTGCAGGAGTGCGTTGGTGTCCATCTCATCTTTATGTTTAATCTATGAACTTGCATATTCCCTCCATCTCGAATTATATTTTGTTCCAGTTTTCTAAATGTGTAGATTTTGTTATGAACTTATATATACACCATGTGTATATACTTACCATGAGTATATGCCAAATGTGATGTTTATTCACCCTCACAGCAGAAACTTCATGGGTATCATTTTGCTCTCCTGGTTACCCTCACTCAACGAAGTTTATGTGTAGACAAAACCATTTTACAATGTTTTGTTGCAACATTTCTTTCACAGTCTATTTCATCCACAAATGTTGTTTGGTTTGATGGCCCCAGGAAGTTTTATTCTCTCTTTTATGGGCCAGTTGAACAATGAATTTCATAGGGAAAAAGTTCCAAGTCATAACATATATGGGAAACGATTTTTTTTCTCAGCCCCAAATCCCACTTTTATTTCTTCTCTCTCGTGAAGACAGTGGTTTTTGCACAGAATAGTGAAACAAGGAGAAAGACTCACAGATAAAATGATAAACAAAACATACGGTTTCTTTTATTTTATAGCATCGACAGTCAACATCCAATTGAAACTCCACACATGCACTTGTTTCAAAAGAAAATAAAAATACTACACATAACACATGCATTACAAGTTGGCTTCTGCCCATGAATAGAGAATCCAAACGGAGGAAACATGGAAACAAAAATTATTGTCTCCAACCTCCAACTAGCCTCACTCATGCTCTAACTAACTGCTATTGTAAGTTGCAACCCCACTTCCATCTCCGTCTCTCCTCCTGCCACCACCCTAGAGGGCCTAGAATAGGAGTATTAACCACCACTTTCTCCCATCTCCCCTTTTTCCATCTCTTCCTCCCTCTATATATACACATCTCCACCCTGTTCCTGGGTCCTCTCTTCCACCACCTTCAAACCACACCCACTGCAACCTCAAATCTCCATCCTCAGTCACAGGCACAAGGAGGAGCTCATACCCAAGAAGAAGAGGCAGCTTAATTAGCTTCGTTCGTTGGAGCCTTGAAGGTGTCCAAGCTGAGAGAGACAACGACGACGGCCGGGACAGGCTAGCCAACCAGCTGCTAGCTCCCGCGGAGCTGATGGCTAGCGCCGACGTCGATGTCGGGACGGAGCTCAGTCTCGGGCTGCCGGGAGGAGGTGCCGAGGCGGCCAAGGCCGCCAAGAGGGGCTTCGAGGACACCATCGACCTCAAGCTGAAGCTGCCCACCGCCGGTATGGAGGAGGCCGCCGCCGGCAAGCCGGAGCCGGTCGCCGAGAAGGCCAAGAGGCCCGCCGAGGTGGCGGCAGCTGATGCAGAGAAGCCACCTGCACCCAAGTACGTACTAACACATCTGCAAAACATGTTGATTTATCTGCATGGGCTATAAGCTTAATTCGATTGCTATCAATTACCATAGCGATTCAATTAGTCCTACGATATGCTAACCTTTTTTCTTTGTTTTGTGCTCAAAGCTAAGGAAGTTCATTATGAATTGATTTATGTTTTATTTCTTTTTTCTGTATGAAATAAAAAAGATCAAAAAATGGCGTAATGGCATTTGGTAGAAAGCGTGTGTGTGACTTTATGTGCATGTGCCGGCTCTACCTTGCCTCCTTTTATTTATTCACATCTTTTTTATTTATAGTACGCCGAATAATCTTGGCATATCAACGAGAAACACTTTGAGTAGGGCAAAATATCCATAGAACAGATCCTCTGGCAGAAAGTGCATACGGCGCAACTATTGTGTATGTTCCTTGTCGCTAGTAAAGCGCCGCGCGAATTATCACCTCCTTTTTAAATCAAAACATACACACATTTGATGCCTGCCTTTGTCGGTAGATGTCAGAAAAGAATGATGCACTTGCTTCACCTTTTGGCAGATTCCATTAGCGAAAGTGGCCTTGTGGTTTTCTTTTTTCTTTTTACCGAGCAGAATGAAAGGTTATAGTCAGCCAAACATTTTAAATATCAGGAGAAGCACACCTGTTCCCAAATGATTTCTGAATAATTATGATGGTCATGATTCATGTGGCCTTAACCAAATCACATTTCCATTATACACAATATTAGCAGAAAGCAAAGCTAGCAGCAAACAAGAATATAATAGTAACAAGCATTATCTGGCTGTCTTGATGGACTTTCCTATCACTGTAGCATTTTCTTGGGTTCTAGACCAGAACTGATGTGTGATATTCAAGGAAATATGCTAATCTCTGTGTTTGTATCAGGGCACAAGCTGTGGGCTGGCCACCAGTCCGATCATACCGCAGGAACGTCATGACCGTCCAGTCAGTGAAGAGCAAAAAGGAAGAGGAACCCGAGAAGCAGCAGCCCACTGCCAACGTAGGCAGCAACTGCTCTGCCTTCGTAGGCAGCAACTGCTCTGCCTTCGTGAAGGTCAGCATGGACGGCGCACCCTACTTGCGCAAGGTGGACCTGAAGATGTACAACAGCTACAAGGACCTCTCCATTGCTCTGAAGAAGATGTTCAGCACCTTCACAACTGGTAAATCACCACTGGCGTGGGGAACTGCAGCATATAAATTGTCAACTGATATCAACCACCTTGGAAAATTGCGCAAATGAAAAGTTGACCTGAACTGATTGGAGCTGCATCGATGATCCATCTTACCAGGGAACAACATGAATGAGGGAAAATTGGTTGATCCAGTGACTGGTGCCGATGTTGTCACTACGTACGAAGACAAGGATGGCGACTGGATGCTTGTTGGTGACGTCCCATGGGAGTATGTTCTTCATTCTTGTGCGCATTGTTGATTATAATCCCTGCTTTCATATTTACTGAACCATAATTAGGATGAGATTAAGAAATTCAACCTCAATTTCTTATGTTGGCTTCAATTATAATCCCTGCAGGATGTTTGTCGAGTCATGCAAGCGCCTGAGGATCATGAAGAGTTCTGAAGCCATCGGCCTTGGTTAGTGTCTTCAGCTAAAATCCTCTTCCATTTTAAGATTTAAAAATTAAATCTAACCTTATATGTTTTCATCATCAAATCAATGCAGCACCCAGAGGCAAGGACAAGTGCAAGAACAAGAGCTGAACAAGCTGCAGCGTTAAGATGCTGAGCATTGTGTCATAAGAATGGTGCCGTTGCAGTGTGCTACGGTTTTCCTAGAAATATAATGTGTTTTAATTACTAGTGGAGGGAGAGCTGTCTTGTTCGATTTGTTCATGGACCAGAAGCAATAATCTATCTGTCTGTAGCTGGATCGGTGTTATGTGATGTCCCCTACCGTGTGTCCCAGAATCTACTTGGTGATTTTATTCCAGTGTTGTTAATCAAGCTTGTGTGATTGTTAAGTAAAGGGCATCAATGAGACTATTATTATTATGGTATCTTGTAAGTTAACCTGTTTGTTAATTGTCAATACAATATTTGGCAATCTGTATGTGATCAAGTGGGGGTGGGGAACAGGCCATGTGCCTGGTGATGGGGAATCCATTTGTATAAGCCTAGTCTATCTGTCTCTTTGAGTTATTGAGAAGGTTGGGTCTTGGGGCATGATAGCATGACCACAGCATGAAGCTTCCTTGCTCCTGCTAGAGCTGTGGTCATACCAAAGCCAAGTACATTGCATAAACAAACTAAACCATACTTTATTCATCACACATTTATGATTAGGGAAATGTAACCGATATATAAGATGCCAATAGTGTTTGGTCTGCACGGTGTCGACCATATGATAATATCTTGAGAACGGTATCAAATGATGGGTGCCCTTTTGGGATCACACAACAATTAATTGAAACCTTCCAATAATTATGTGGAAGTTATGTGGTGAGAATTACAGGCAGGCTATATCTTTGTGGGTTTGACATCGTCTGCTTAAAGGGCATACCAACTGATAAGTCTAGAAAATAGGAACGACACATTTTCAGAGGATAATATCACATGCTGTACAAAACCAAAATGTAACTGGCTTACATCAAACTGAAGCTTGAGCAATGTACAACTCAGGGAGATCTCACCCCTCCAGGCAGTAGAGCTCTCCCAGTATATGCAGGTGACCAGAAAATGCATATAAATACTCCACAATGTCCACATTGACAATTTAATCCCGCACAACCAATTACTGCAAGTGTTCAGTAAAAACTTGCAAGTAACTGCATCGGTGAGTATGAAGTCTGGCCCCTCTGAAAGCTCCATCTTCATGATCACATATGGACCCAACTGGGATAGCACAAACATGGTCAGTCCCCGTGCCTTTCTAGCCCTGAACAGCCAACTCCTGCAAGTGTTCAATAAAAACTTGCAAACTAACATCGTCGGTGAAAATGACTTCAGATCCTTCTGAAAGCTGTGTTTTCTGTGTCACAGATGGATTCAACCGAGCGAGCAGGAACCTGGCCTGGCTGCCATGCTGATCACACTTTATGAGTTTTGGCACAGGGAAACGCTCTACCATAAGTGCCTGTGCATCTACTTCTGGTGCTTCAAGTAGCTTCCGCAAATTTTCATGGTTTGGGTCCTTGTGATAACCAAGCTTCCTCCATTGAGCAATCTTTGAGCCATAATGAATCACGATATAGAAGTATGAATCAAAGAGTAAAATGACGTCAGGAGATATGGAGCTGACATCTAGAAGCACAGGAATAGGTGGTCCATCAAATGAGTACTGGAATAGAGTAGGCTGGATCATGATTAGAGACCCTACAACCCCCTCCCTATTCAACATCAATCTGAAGAAAGCAGTTTCGTCGGGAGAGCTGTTGAAAACATCAATGAACTGTGACCTCCGCAGGTAGTACATGAACTGCGGATACAGGGAGAAGTTTGTTGACAGCCGAAATGTAGATGGATCTTCAGGAACATAGTTTCCAAATTTTGCTGTAAAACGGATAAGCATCTTGTCAAGCCATCGTATGACATCTCTAACGTGGTATGTTTCGGCCCTGTAAACAGCAAGCCTGGCCATAACAGCTGCAGCAGCTTCCTGATCAAACCCTGCAGCAATTTCAGGAGACCGAGGTGCAGCCCATCTTCTTGCAACGGTCGTTACCCTTAGACGATAACTACCATCACCATGTCGGTACCTGGTCATGAACTGAATAAAGAAGACAGTTGGGGGCTCAGCTTTATGACCGCAATCAACTCGGAAAAAGAATGCAATGCAGGTCTTGCTGCTCAGTGAACTAGTTTTCCAATAGTTCGTCCCACCCTCACCAATTTCCTTATCACTAACTGAGCTGTTTTTCCTGCGGAGGGAAATGCAGGGACCAAGGGCACCACAAATCTTCACTTCCTTTGACGTCACTATTTCCATTGTCGCATTGAAGTTCATGTTAAGGTAATCAGTACCTTCACGTTTGAACATATGCCTAAAACAGCTTTTAAACTGCTCAGACTCAAAAGACTCTGTATGCACCATTAAACCCCCAGAAACTTCAATTGGATTCCTCAGCTCTGCAGCCCCAACCTGATCAAGAGAGCAGGCGAATAGATCAAGAACTAATGCATGGTCTGTTAACCTCTTTGCAACTTTCTTATAAAAATCACGTGCTTTGTCAAAGAGCGGTGCGCTGCTATTGAATATGTCACGATGAGAACGAATTGCTTTCCCAAGATCAGTTTCCACCACAAGCCCTGGACCAACTGTTGCAGGCCCAGATGTGAAGACCATTATCCGACCACCAGTACTGGGTGAACAGCAACCTTCCAGAAGAGCAATAGCAGTGGAAATAGCCGCGCCAGTTGCTCTTAAAGGGCGATGACCACGTGGGGACGCAGACATGGAGCTCAGGTCCTCTATTGCAGACGTGATGTTAAATTCACATTCAGAAACAGGCAGCAAAAATCTCTGTGCTTCAGTGGACCTTGGCATAGCCAACTTGTTGTATCGCGAACGGTGAACACCTAGAAGTTCTTGTATCTGAAACACAAAAAGATACCCAACATCCACAAGAATTTCGTTAATGCAAGCAATCACGAGAGCAGATGACCAAACTTGAAGAAATTCAAAATACGAGTGAAACAAAATTTACAATGCAACTTTGGGCACCAACAACATAGGAACAGGGAATTTGAACTAAACTTCAAGCTTTCAGGACACGAATGGGTTGAGATAATTGAAACTATTCTCTGGCTACACAGTTTCAAAATATCTATATTTTTCCCAAACACTATATATGGGCATGAGAAATTGCAAGAGTCACTATCCTGCAGTGCAGACATATATATTGACATTACACATCCAGCAACAACGCTACAGCCCCTATAGAAAAGTAAATTGCAGGAATAAAGCATCCAGGCCAATGCACAATGTCCACTTTATTTCAGTACCACACAAAAGATGTGACATTAGACCAAAGATGGCATTGCCCCTGCATTTACTGATGCAAATAAAGTACTTGCTGGGATCCAATATTACATAAAGAGTGAACCAACAAACTAGCCTCTCAAGAAGCTACCGATATTCAAATTCGAAACATCATTAAAATTTACAAGTTTGAGAGATCAGTCAGAGCGTTTTTTAAATGTGATAGTAGTGGCAGAGGCAGGATCAGATTATGTGTCTTTCATTCTGATCGGTCACAGTAATTGGGCCAGATTCACACTATTATGTTCCCTTAAGGATCACATTGACAAACCTTGTCAGACCCAAGCTCGCGCTCGCCATTGATCACGACCACCCGAGCGCATCCCTCGAATCCGAGATCGTGCACCCACACCGAAGCGGCGAAAGTGACGAGCGCCACCCTGACCCCCTCGGGCAGCGCCTGCACGACCCTGCGCACCTCGTCCTTGAGCACGGCGAGCTCCGCCGGCTCAGTTGCCGCGTCGACCACGAACACGAGCGCGGGCGGCCCCGGCCCGCCTGCCTCTGCGGGGTCCGCTGGAAGCGCGTACTCGACGCTGGAGTGCGTGGGGAAGAGCTCGGCGGGGAGCGCGTCGGGCGCCAGGTGGCGCGGGAACGGATTGGCGCCGGTGCCGCAGAAGGGGCAGGACCAGCGCGCGGAGCCGTGGTGCACGCGCGAGAACGGGTTGAGCGCGGCGCCGCACCCGGGGATCGCGCATCGGAGCGGCGCGTAGGGGAGCAGCGGGAGGAGGTCCGGCGCCGTTGGGTGCTGCAGCGGCGAGCAGAGGACGGCGGTGGGCACGACCAGGGACGCGGCTGCGGGGGGCGTCGGCGGCCATGAGTGCCACGGCCACCGGAGGCCCTCCACCGCCTCCAGCTCTGCGAAGTCCATCGGAATCGAGCCCCGATCGGGGTGGTGGGCGCCGAGACGGGGTGAACACTAGGGTTCGCCTTCGTCTTCCAGTGTGCCGCCTTTTTTTTATTTTCTCTCTCTCGCTTTGTTCCTTTCTTCCTCGGGAGAATTTGGCTGGATGCCCTCAGTTTTTCCTGCTTTGTTAACTTCGTCAAAAGGTGGACGTTGGATCGTCATCGGACAGCTGGTCTCCCCGCTTGCATTGTCGTGTGGGCTTGATACTAGCCCGTTTAGGTTGGTGGATGAAATATGGGCCAGACCCAATTCAGACGAAGGTATCTGTGTGTTTTTTCCCGCCCAGTTGAACCAAACCAGGCCCATATTCCATAACGATGGCGTTTCAGAACACAACTCAGTCACCGAGTATACAAACAAATTAGTACAATTGTATACAAACCGAGCATCTTTTGACTCGCTATATGTACTGTAGATTCTAACAGGCCAGGACATACAGACAAAACGATGATGACGGGCACCAAGTACCAACCCACCACCTAATCCAAAGGTTAACATCTCCTGCCATCAAACATACGTACAAATTACAAAAGAAACATTTCCTATGCATTCTTTGCACGAACAGCACCGCCAGAGCGTACGTATAACGTATTTGGACATTTACAAAAGCATACAGTACCTCCTATCCAAACATCGTTGACAAATCATACGGATGCGGATCGTACTGTCCCCGTTGCAGCCTCCCGTGCTCGTGGCCGATGGTTACTGCCCCAGCGGCCGGCGCTGGTCGGGACTCGGGCGGGCACATGCACGCCTCGGACGCGGCGTGCCCGGTACCCACCTGCCCTGGTCCGCTACATTCCGTAGTGTCTCGTGCCTGACCTCTGGCAAGCATCGGCATCGGGTACCGAATGTCATTTGTCAACGCCTGCTTGTTCCGAGGCGCCGCACAAGGCGACTCCGACTCTCTCACTCGAGTTTCTCGTATGCTAGTGAGAAGATTCAATTTCGTTACTGATCCAGGGTTCAAATGCTTGTTTTCCAGAGGTGAGGTAATGTCGGCGATTTATGCTGACTAGGTTCTCGAGAGGGTGCCCCGAGAGAAGGGTTTAGGAAGAAGTCGTCGAGAATCTAGAGCTGAAGGTGACAAGAGACGGTTTTAGACAGGTTCGGGTCGCCGGAGCACAATACCCTACGTCCTGTATGGTGTTTCTTGTATTGATGAGATTGTTTTGAGGGGGTCCCTGCCTCCCCTTATATAGTCCGGAGGGCAGGGTTACATGGGAACCGTATAGGACTAGGAAACTTTTACAAGCTTATCTCTAATTCCCTAATACAGTATATCCAAACCGACTAGGACTAATCCTTGTCTTGTGCGTCAAGTCTTGTTCATGGGCCGACCCATAGGATGGGCCGCCAGGGTTGTTTAGTCCGTCAGGACTCTACACCCACAAGCCCCCGAGCACCTTATCTCCTGAAGAACAGCCTTGTTGAAAGTACAGAGTTCGTTGAGGTCCTCCAGAGTTCTTTTGAAATCCGCCAGGGTTCTTTGAGACCCACAGGGTTCTTTAAGACCCACAGGGTCCTTTGATCTTGGAAGTTGCAACCATGCTGTTCAATAGGAAATGATGTGCTCATAAGTCTTCTCGAAGTTCGGATTGGAGCGCACCGATTAGGTGCGCCCAATTGGGCAGCCCCCGAGCCTCGTTTATCTTTGAAGAAGAAATTCGAGGCTCTTTCGAAGTCCGAACCAAAAGAGAATCAATTTCCGAAGAAACCCGAATTCTTTTAAAATTCCTTATAAATTTATCAATTGAAGCCGAAAAGTCTCAAAAAATTATTTCCTGAAAATATGTCCACAGCCCCCGAGCCTAAATTTGAACGAATTCAAATATAGGATCAAGAAAGGACCAAAAGTGAAATTTACCGAAGTAACGCTGCGAAAAGCCCATATAAACCGCCCGCGACCCTTTGTATCCGTACGCGTTCGCAAAACAGATCTAGGGTTTGCGTCAGTTGCAGTTCTCGCAATCCAGAGACCGCGCACAAGCATCCACAGCTTCCCCCAATCTTAGATCCAATCCACACCAAATCACAATAGATCCCAATGGCCGGTGGTGAAGGATCCAGCCGAGGCAAGGGCTCGAAGAGGAAGGCAGAAGCCATGAAGCAGGTCGTTGCGACCGAGGAGACAGCATCCGCGGGGGACATGCCAATCATTGAAGATCCGATCAGCGACTGGCCGACCAGTATTCTGAAGGAGAAACACATCAAGGCCCTAGAGGCAGATGGTTTCTTGCCAGCGCAAGAAATCAGTCAGTGGAGAAGCGCACACGGGCACGAATACCCCACCGAGGAAACCGAGGAAGTCACGGTATGGAAAGCCTTCTATGAAGTTGGTTTTGGCATGCCAACTTGTGATTTTTTTCCGCCGTGTGCTTCAATTTTATGGGATTGAACTGTGTCACCTGAATCCCAACTCCATTCTGAATCTATCCATCTACATCCACCTGTGCGAAGCATTTCTTGGGATAGACCCCCATTTTGCACTGTTCCGCCATTTATTCAGAGTGAAGACCTCCAGCGGACCACTGCAGGTGGTGGGAAAGGTGGTCATTCAATTCCGCCAGGGCATGAGGCCAGTATACTTGGATTACACAACCAAGGAAAGCCTCAAGGACTGGCAGAAGGAGTGGTTCTACGCATGGAACCACCAGCCACAGCTGCAGAGCCGCTTAGGGAATCCTCCAGTAATGAAGCCATTCTGGAGCGAGACAGTTGGAGTAAACCAGGCCATGCAAATCTCTGAGCTGCTCAACATGATCAGAGATCTAAAGGCACAAGGTCTGACAGGAGCCGTGGTATATAGGTCATTCCTGCTGAGGAGGATCCAACCGTGCAAACAACGCTGTAACCCAGGGTACTTGTACTCTGGGGAAACAGACCCCTCAAGGAATGCCACCGGAGACATGTCAGAGAAGAGAGTGAATCAACTCTTGAAGAAGTTTCTGGTGGTCACCGACGAACAGTTTCCTGAAATAATGGAAGTATCTGCAATAACCATGACACCTGAGGTAAAATCCTTGTCTGAGAGCTTTATATTGTCTTATTGTTGGAAATATAATAGAAACTAATGTCTTGAACATCACAGTATGAAGCCCGGCGCGCACTCTATGTGAGTTTGCCACCCCTGGACCCGACCAACACCGAAGAAGCTGCTCTGTTGGCTCGGTGTGTAGATCCAAAGGTAAGAGATCAAGGTCGCCCAAGCAAGCCAACTGCAATTGAAGACCCTGACGAGCCAATGATTAAACTTGAACCACAGGACCCTGAAGAATCTCAATCCAAGTCAGGAGCAACCTCCAGGGGAGCAGAAAGGTCCAAGAGACCGGCGCCATCAGAAGCACAAGCACCAGTGCCCAAGAGAGCACGCACCTTGCCCAAGCCCCGAGCCAGAACGATCCCGGAGGGGAGGGCAAAGGTATCCCCACAACCCAGGACAACATCTTCAGTGGGGATATCTATAGGAGAAATTGGAACCAGCATGCCGCAGCAAGGCAACTCTGCTCGGCGAGCATTATCTGATGAAGAAATCCTGCACGAGATCTTCAACCCTGTCTCCGCACCGTTTGTAAGGACAACGCCAATCATTGAAGAACCCTGTCCAGCAGGACCTTCGGTGGCGGAGCAGGAGGTTGAAGAAGAATTCACTCTGGGGGAGCCAGAGATCCCCATGCGGCCGTCCATCATGTAAGTATTTCGTTAAGCAGTATAGAATTCACCGGCGTATAATACTGCTGTGACTAACAAACGTCATTATTCCAGAGTTGAAGAAGCACCATCGACAACCAGGGAAGAATCCTCGGTTGATCATGCAGCTGTAGAGCCAGAGGCCACAGTGCCCGAAGAACCCAGGGTTGTACCAGAAACAACCCTGCCGGAGGTTCAAACAGCAATGCCAGCAGACCCGCCAGCACCAGAAGGAGCCCAAGTCGAGGAAACAGTTGCGGAGGTGCTGGCAGATATCGAACACCTGGTCACGGAAACGGTGATTGAAGAATCCGGACTGGAACACCGTGACCAGTCCTCTGTACCGCCCCCGAGCGTCACAGAAACAGCCCAGGCCGGGGCGGAAGCAGAGTGCTCAAGGGGGAAACAAGCAGAAGCATCAACCCAAGAGCAGGGAATTGAAGAGATCCCCAGAGCACCCAAGGGTACTGGAGCTGAAGAAGAAGGTGGGAGCTTCCGCATCGGGAGCTTCGACCCAATGCTCAATCCGAACCCGCAGACCTTCGAGTACATATTGGACGCGGAGGAGGATGAGCAACATATCGACAGGGGACTATACCACGCCGAGAGGGCAGTAGCCTACTTCAAGGTAGTAAAACAACCCTGTTCTTGTAGCATTGATGAAGCATATCTTATATCAACTCTGCTGTAGGCTGTTGGCGAGGCATCAAGGAAGAAAACCGAGTACCTCCACAACATTTCCTTGATGCACGCCAAGGCCGACCGTCTCCAGAAGGAGCTGGAGCATGAGCGCGAAGATCGTAAACTCCAAGAGGCGGAAGACGCCGACATGATCCGCACCTTGCACCTGCGGACCAAGGAATTGGCCGCGGAGAAGGAGGACATGAAGAAGAAACTTGCGACGGCAAAAGCAGAGCTCAAAGGTACTCTGTCGCTACCGTATTCTTGTAACAAATTTTCCACTACTTTTGTTGAATAACAACTCTGTCATTGTCTTGTGTTCTCAGGGGTGCAACAGCTGCTAGCAACAGCCCAGAGCAAGATGACGGATTGGTCCAACGTGGCCAATCGTCACGAAGAAGCGTTGAAGACCCTCTCTGCCGAGCATGAAGGCCTTAAAGAAGAACTCAGAGTGGCGGTCAAACAACGCAAGGATGCTGACGCGCAGCTAATTCATGCCCTTGAGCAGCAACAGAAGCTTGCCAAGGATTTGGAGGACGCTCGCGGGGAAAAAGATCAGCTATCCAGGGAACTCGTCCAGGCACAGAAGCATCTTGCAGACAAGAAGGTGCTGGACGAGAAGCTTGAACAGGCAGCCAGGAGGATGTTAGAGCTCGAAGAGTCGTTGCGGTTGATGAAGAAGTCTGACGACGACCTGGCGGAAGCCTTGAACCGGATCTCGCTGCTAGAGAAGGCAGCGAACCCGGTGGTGAAAGCCTTGGTCCCAGAAGACCCTTCAGCACCGCTATCATTCCTGGAGCGCCTGAAGGCCATGCCAAGACAACTGAAGCCGTACATCAAGAGATCTTCGAAAGCTTGTCTTGTGCATGTCCTTGCTGTAGTTAAGTCCAGGTACCCGGAGGTAGACATAGGCAAACTAGTAGAAGGCGCAGAGCCGAACTGTACCGAGTCTGCCTTTAGGGACCTGAAGCAAGAGGCCGAGCCAGTTGCAGAAGCAATTGCTCAGAGCCTTAGGCTGTAAGTGTAAACAAATGTTATTGTAATATAAGTATCATGCAATGTAATATATTTATTGCCATGTTATGAAGAAAAACCAAGAATTTCTATGAATTCCCGGGTTGTCTCTGTGTCGCTGACCAGGACTTAGTCAAAATGTACGTGGCGTAGATTTTAACTTGTGAAAAACAACCCTGTTAAGGACCCGAAGGAACCCAGGGAGATTTCTTATAGCATAGGCTATCTAATAAAATGTACCCTGGGAGGATACTTGGGAACTAACTATATATGGTTTGCCGAAGCAAGAACCCAGGAAGACCCACGGAGCGGCAGCGTTAAGCTGGAAACTACCACAAAGTAGCATAATAGGAGGAACAGCGTTCTTGGCCTCGAAAGAACCCGGATAGACCTCAGTTATAGGCTCCGAATGCACGTAAAAGAAACTTTCCAAGTCTAAGAAGAACACGGAAGTTTTGAATAATGTCACGGAGACAAATTAACAACCCAGTAAAGGGAGTACTTATTAAAATATATCTCGTTGCCGGAACAACGGTAGAAGAGAACATGTAATGCCGAAGCAATTAGTTCATATATTGCCGGAGCAATGTTTTCAGAAGAATTCTGGGTGCCAAAGCAATTGGTTCTTGTGGTGCCGAAGCACTGCTGTAGTGAAGGAGCTACGCGTAGAATTTGCGTAGGTGTTCTATATTCCAAGGATTTGGTAATTCTACACCGTCTTCTGTTTGAAGTCTGTAGGTGCCTGGTTTGAGTACCTTGGAAACAATAAATGGACCATCCCAGGGTGAAGTAAGCTTGGAGTGACCGGTTGTATTCTGGATTCGTCGTAGCACCAAGTCTCCAATCTGGAAGGATCTTGTCTTCACATTTTTGTCATGAAATCTGCGGAGTCCCTGAAGATACGCAGCATTGTGTAACAGGGCGGCCAGTCGCACTTCTTCGGCCGTATCGACTTCCAGCATCCGTTGTTTGTCCGCCATGGCTTCTTGGAACTCTTCAACGCGAGGAGCACCATGCATTACGTCAACAGGTAGAACAGCCTCTAAACCATACACCAGGAAGAAGGGAGATTGTCCTGTAGCTTTGCTGGGTTGAGATCGTAGGCCCCAGACAACTGAAAAGAGTTCTTTCATCCATCGGCCTTCTGCTTTCTTCAGGGTTCGTTCCATGCGAGCTTTAAGTCCATCAAGGAGCATGCCATTGGCCCTTTCGACTTGTCCGTTGGCACGAGGATGAGCAACCGAGGCATAGGATACTTCGATGCTGCGATCTTCACAGTAGTCCCAGAACTTGTTGCCTGTGAAGGTGGTGCCCAAATCTGTGATGATTTGGTGCGGTATCCCGAAGCGAAGAATCAATTCTTGGAGAAATTGGACTGCTTTCTCAGAGGTTGGTTTGACAACCGGAAAGACTTCTATCCACTTTGTAAATTTGTCAATTGCGACGAAGCAATATTCGAATCCACCAGGTGGCCTGGGTAGTTTCCCAATCATATCAAGACCCCAGCATGCAAATGGCAATGACGGAGGTATCAATTTGATCTTGTGAGCAGGCTGATCTGAGTGATGAGCGAAATATTGACAACCCTTGCAGTGACGAACAATTTCCTCAGCGTCGTGTAGAGCTGTAGGCCAGTAGAACCCGGCACGGAAGGCTTTGCCGACGATAGTGCGGGAAGCTGCATGATTGCCACATTCTCCTGCGTGAATTTCCTCCAGGATGTTGACTCCTTCTTGCTGTGAGACACATTTCATCAATGCGCCAGAGCGTGCGCCGCGTTGGTATAGTGTATCGCCGATTATAACGTAGGACTTGCTACGGCAGACAATTTGCTGAGCTTCTGCCTTCTCGGCAGGAAGTTTGTCGTGCAAGATGTAGTCTATAATCGGAGCGCTCCAAACGGCGTCAATGAGCATAACCTCGGGAGCTGAAGTTGTATCATAAGAAGTTACCCCTGCAGAGATCGACGGCTTGGAGAGTTCATTGACGAACACCCCACTAGGCACCTCTGCTCTGGAGGAACCCAGCTTTGATAGGACGTCTGCAGCGACTTTGTAATCTCGCTCGACACGATGAAATTCAATGCCGAGGAAGTGTTTTTCCAATTTCTGAACTTCTTCACAGTACGCGTCCATGTCTTCATGGTTTCGATTCCAGTCCTTATTGACTTGTTTGATGACTAACATTGAGTCCCCATATACCAGCAGACGCTTGATACTGAGGGTGATGGCCATCTTCATTCCGTGAAGAAGTGCTTCGTATTCTGCAGCGTTGTTGGTGACCGCGAACTGGATCTGCAGAACATACTTCAGTTGATCTCCTCGGGGTGAGATCAACAGAACTCCGGCGCCTCTGCCTTCCAGCTTGAGTGACCCGTCGAAATACATGATCCAATGCTCAGGCTTGGTGGTGGCGACTGGGAGATTGTGCTCGGTACATTCTGATATGAAATCAGTAAGGGCCTGAGACTTCATGGCCGTGCGAGAACGGAACTCGATGCTGTATGTTCCGAGCTCGACAGCCCACTTGGCGATACGCCCTGTAGCGTCTTGATTATGTAGAATCTCGCCAATAGGATAACCGGTAACCACGATGATCTTGTAGGTGTCGAAGTAATGCCGCAATTTTCTGGATGTCATTAAGACAGCATATAGAATTTTTTGAACTTGAGGGTACCTGGATTTGGAGTCCGAGAGGACTTCGCTCACAAAGTACACAGGTCGTTGAATCTTCTGAAGATGACCTTCCTCGTCACGTTCAACAACAATAGCGGCGCTGACGACATTAGTGGTTGCTGAAATATAGAGCAAGAGATCTTCGCCCGGGAGTGGTGCAGTGAGCACAGGTGGTGTAGTCAGGAACAGCTTGAGCTTGTCGAAGGCGACTTGAGCTTCCTGAGACCACTGGAATCTGTCTTGCTTCTTGAGTAGTTTGAAGAACTCAGTCCCGCGTTCCCCCAGTTTAGAGATAAAGCGGTTGAGTGCAGCCATGCAGCCCGTAAGCTTCATGACATCCTTGACAGTGCGCGGCGGCTCCATGTTCATGATAGTTGCTATCTTCTATGGATTAGCCTCAATGCCGTGTTCACTGATGATAAACCCAAGGAGCTTTCCGGATGGAACGCCGAAAACACACTTGGCGGGATTGAGCTTCCATCGCCATTTGCGTAAGTTATCGAACGTCTCGGTGAGGTCAGCGATGAGATCCTCGGGGTTTCTTGTCTTGACTACCACATCATCAACATAGGCTTCAACATTTCGATGAAGTTGGTCTTGGAGACAACCCTGTATCGCTCGCTGATATGTGGCGCCTGCATTTTTCAAGCCAAAAGGCATAGTTGTATAACAATATGCACCATATGGCGTGATGAACGAAGTTTTAATCTGATCCTCTTCTTTCAGCGATATCTGATGATATCCTGAGTAACAATCGAGGAAACAGAGTAGGGTGCACCCGGCGGTGCTGTCGATGACTTGATCGATGCGAGGAAGCCCGAAGGGATCCTTCTTGCAATGTTTGTTGAGATCAGTATAATCAACACACATTCTCCATTCATTTGAATTCTTTTTCCTTACAAGAACCGGATTGGCTAACCAATCCGGGTAGAAGACTTCTTTAATGAGGCTGCTAATAACTTAGCTAGCTCTTTCTTGATGGCTTCCCGACGCTCTGTGGCGAATCTTTGGAGGCGTTGCTTTTTGGGTTTCGCGCTCTCGTTGAGGTCTAGCTTGTGCTCGATCAACTCTCTGGGGACTCCAGGCATGTCGGAGGGCTTTGTAGCAAAGATGTCCGCCTAGGCTCGCAGGAAGTCGACGAGCGCGCTTTCCTATGCAGGAGTGAGGGTAGAGCCGATCACTGCTGTCTTCGATGGATCTCCTGTTTGGAGATCGATCGTCTTTGTTGCGACCTTCTCCACAGGCTTTATGGCCCGTGTCTTCTTCTGCGTCGGGGCGTCGTCGTCTTCTGCGACGCCGGTGGCAGCCAAGGGTTGGAGCTCTTGGCGATCTATGGTGGACGCGGCTCTGACGGCGTACTCCACTGCCTCTTTGTCGCAGAGGTAGGAGCGCTTGATATCACCGCGAAGGGAGAGGACGCCATGAGGCCCTGGCATCTTCAACACCAGGTAGGTGTAGTGGGGGATGGCCATGAACTTGGCCAATGCTGGTCGCCCGAGGATGGCGTGGTAGGAAGTTTCGAAGTCTGCAACTTCGAACTTAATGAACTCTGTACGGTAGTTGGATGACGTACCGTACGTGACGGGCAAGGTGATTTGCCCGAGGGGGATGGCGGCCTTCCCAGGCACGATGCCGTAGAAAGGAGTATCCGCCGGCTGCAGCGTACTCGTGTCGAGGCCCATGGACTTCAGCGTCTTGGCGAAGATGAGGTTGAGCCCGCTGCCTCCGTCGATCAGGACCTTGGTGAGCCTGCTATTTGCTACCACGGTCTCGAGGACAAGAGGATATCGTCCAGGAGAGGTGATCTCCGTCCATTGATCTTCTCGGGACCAGGTGATGGTGGTGTCCGACCACCGTAGCGGTGTAACCACCGCTGGTTCTGCTGCGTAGGCCTCGCGCCGCGCATTCTTGCGGTTGCGCGAGGTGTCGCTGACTGCCATGCCTCCGAAGATGACGTTGACAGTGTTGGTGATGTCTGGGAAACCGCTGTCTCCCTTGTCGTGCCCGTCGTCTCCGTCGCCAGCCGACTTCTGCTTCTTGTTGGGCGTGCTGAACGTCTCCCGGAGGAGCACACACTCGCCCATGGTATGCTTGCTGTCGGGATGGTAGGGGCAGCGCTTCTTGAGAAGTTTGTTGAATTCTTCCCTTCGTTGCTGCGCGGATTTGGCGGCGCGGACGGTCTGGACGGTTGCGACCGTGTTGTGTGGTCGCTTCCGTGGGTTGTTGCCATTACGTTGGAAAGAGTCGCGCGGCTGATCCCTGTTATCTTCCTGATTCCTGCGACCAGGGTTGTTGGGTCTCTTGCCGTAGCGCTCCCGTTCTTGATCGTCGGTGTCCATCCAATTGGACACCAGCGCGCGAAATTCCTCGAGGTCACG
Source organism: Digitaria exilis (assembly GCA_015342445.1). Classification (NCBI taxonomy): domain Eukaryota; kingdom Viridiplantae; phylum Streptophyta; class Magnoliopsida; order Poales; family Poaceae; genus Digitaria; species Digitaria exilis. Next base: position 1,007,059 of record JACEFO010000302.1, read on the forward strand.
AGGACGGTTGTGACCGAAGTCACGGAAGAGGGTGCGATCGGTCATCCCTTCTTGAAAGTAGTCTATGACTTCTGAGTCGGGGATGGGAACGCAGGATGCCTTGATGGCGAAGAATCGCCTGTTGTAGTCGCGCAGGGACTCGTCTAGCTTCTGTTTGCACGCGGGAGTTCATAATTGCTGCCAGGGCGCTCAAAAGACCCCTGGTAGTTGGAGACGAAAGCCTTCTTCAGCGCGTGCCAGCTGTCGATGGAGTCTGGATGGAGGGACTCGAGCCAGGTGAGAGGACCCTGCTCCATCGCAACTGGGAAGTAGAGCATCTTGGAGATGTCGTCGCCCCCTGATGCTTCAATTGCGGAAGAGTATCTGCGCAGCCAGATGTTTGGATCTTGCTTCCCGTCGAAGTTGGCGATGCCTGGCGGCTTGAACTTTCGCGGGAAAGAGCTGACGCAGATGGCGCGTGTGTAGCATGGCAGAGCATCGGGGTTGGGGGCGTTGCATCTTCCTGCAGAATCCGCAACGTGGGAGGTAGCTCTCCCCTCTCGGATCCGGATGATGTCGTTGCGGGCGTCGTTCGGCGTGACGTGAGAGCGGGCTGGACGAGGTTCTTCGCGACGCTGGGACCTAGGAGGTTCCTCGTGAGGACGGCGGGGTTCTTCGCGAGGCCTGTTCTTGTCCTTTGTTTGTCCTGCAGAGCTGCCGTAGTGGCTGCTCTGGCGCCTGGCGGACGGTGCTTGGTGACGCGAAGAACTCTTGCTTTTGGAGGCGGAGCGGCCTCCGTCCAGGCGATCAACCATGACCGCTGCGGCTTCTAGGCGGGCTTTGGCGAGGTTGATCTCAGGGGTAGTTTGGAACCCCTCGAAGACGCTGACCCCGAACAAGATGTTGGCCACAGGGGAGTTGAAGATGCCTGCCTTGTCGAACTCGGAGTTGAGATTCTTCCTCTTAATGAAGCGACGTCGGAGGGCACGGTTGCGGTTGCGCTCGATACGGAGTTCTCGATCCGCATCAGTTTCTCCTTCCTCTGTTGGGGCGTCGTCGGAGACAACTTCTTCGTCACTGTGATCATTGAGGATCACGCAGGACTGGCGACCGGTGTTGCTAGGCCCGGTTCTTCTGTTACTCGTGGCAACAGGGAGCTCTCTGCCTTCTTGGAAAGGAAGCAGAGGTAGAATGTCCCGTACTGTGGAAGGTACGTTTGCTTCGAAGAGAGCCACCTCGGGATCCATGTCAGGCCAATGAACGATAACCCCCGAGAGAGTTGTGGTCATGACAAGATCCGAGGTTGCTCCGCGGGGTTGGAGAACCTTCTTCTTCAGGTGCTTCTGGTGGACCGCGGCTGAGTTTGTTAACCCGAAGGGAAACTGAGATGCGCGCGACCCACGTGGTGAAGTCTTCGTCCCGCGGGGGTTGGAGCCAGGGTTCCTGGGTACCCGCGGGGTTGCTGTCACGGTCCTGATTGTTGAACCCTGGCGGGACTCGGAAGTGATCCGGAGTCCGCCGGGGAGTCGCGGACACGTGGCTTGATCCTGCTCCTTGATAGGGGTTGGGTTGACGTGGTCTGCCCGGGATTGAATCTGCTTCGGGCGCCATGTACTCCTCTGAGTAGGATACGATCCAGAGATCGTGTCGGAATTTGGAGTTTTCCGAGATCCTCGCGGAGTGGTTTGCGCGCGTGGTGAAGCTGGTGCAGCCACCTCGTCGCGCAATTGGTGTTGAAGTTCGCCTTCCTGGTTTGCGATGCAAAGCCAGGAGCCGAAGACGAAGGAGGCGCTTGCCTCGAACTTGGTGACGATGGAGGCGCTGAAGGAGGCCATCGACTCTCTAACGAAGACTCGACGAGTAGATCCCACGGACGGCGCCAAAGTGTCGGCGATTTATGCTGACTAGGTTCTCGAGGGGGTGCCCCGAGAGAAGGGTTTAGGGAGAAGTCGTCGAGAATCTAGAGCTGAAGGTGACAAGAGACGGTTTTAGACAGGTTCGGGTCGCCGGAGCACAATACCCTACGTCCTGTATGGTGTTTCTTGTATTGATGAGATTGTTTTGAGGGGGTCCCTGCCTCCCCTTATAGTCCGGAGGGCAGGGTTACATGGGAACCGTATAGGACTAGGAAACTTTTACAAGCTTATCTCTAATTCCCTAATACAGTATATCCAAACCGACTAGGACTAATCCTTATCTTGTGCGTCAAGTCTTGTTCATGGGCCGGCCCATAGGATGGGCCGGCAGGGTTGTTTAGTCCGTCAGGACTCTACACCCACAGGTAAGATCATCCGTAGTTCATTGACGTTGACGCACGCGGCGGCCGGTAATAGCACTTTCTTTAAGCTCGAGGCTCGATCGATTCACGCCACACACACAAAAAAAAAAGGCGCGCGGTAATTATTGGAGGTTTTGATGTGGAGAATTTTGGCGTGTAGCGTCGCAACGCTGGACGCAAATACGTGAGACTAACGAATGATTCTTGTTTTCGAATTATTTAGATTTCGTCTGGGGAATCTATGGCCAGAGACGTTGCCCTCAGTACCAGCAAGCACGATCAGACGTTCATATGCGTTCGCTGCTGGCAGTGTCAGCTGTATCGAAGCTTTGTTGGCATCACCGGATCTAGTAAGATCCACCATCGCCAAGATCCAGCTCTCAATCCTGTCTTATCCTCCTTCGGGGGGAGCATATCATTTACAGTTGTGAGCTACAGTATGACAAAATCATGGAGTGGAAAAAAAGAACGGTAGACAATCGAACGACCTCTTGCCGAACAGGCGTGACCATTGGCGCACCGCGCACGGCGGCGGGCACGAGTTCTACCTGGACGCTGACGTCTCGACGGCGACGGGGGCCACGCAGCGTCTTGTGTTGTGTACTGTTGTGTTGAGAAAAGAAAAGGAAGGAACGGGACGGAGGCCACGAACAAAGAACACGGTGACGCCCGACGATCTGGGCACCCATCCACGCGTCGACACGCGGCCTCCGGAGACCGCCGTCGGCCAGGCAGGACGGGATCGGACACGCGCACAGGGCAGGACGCGTACGCGTCTCTCCCTGGGTGCGAGGCCGGGGCGGCCGTTGCGGGTGGTGGTTCAGCGCCGTCGATGAGCGTTCGGGCTCGCCGGGGACGGTGCCACCGTGCGGGCGCCAACCGTCGAGAGAAGGAAGATGCCCCGATTACCATGGGACGCGCGTTCTCTCTGGTCTCTGCCTTGCTCGATCGTGCTCGGCGAGAAAGGCGTGGCCCAACCAGCCAACCAAGTTCCACCCTGCCACACCCTCCCCCGGTTCGGCACGGGCGCGTGGCGACGGGACGGCCAGGGTTCGTCGTGCGGCTGGGTCCTGGATGGGCATCCTATTCGGTTACGGCGCAGCCGCCCACCGGCCGATCCGCGTCGCCGTCGCGACCGCGCAACTCGGCCGCCGAGCATCTCGTGCCATCCGCGGGCCGTTGACCGGTGGTGGCTAACGCAAAACAGTGAACCTGCTGCTACCTCTGTCATTCGTCAATGTTTTTTTATATGTTCGACGCAACTTACATGAACCTGAGAACCTCGGCGATGCATTTGCATACTTGATGCTTCGTATATCAATTTGGCTAGCCAAACTGCTTTATCCGTTTATCAGGCTCATATAGTTGTCCTCGTCAATGGGACACGTGCTAAGTGGCCAACAATAGCCTAGACTAAAATTTCAACTCTAGGAATGTCGACCAAATCCAGTAAAGAGAGAATATTAAACAAAGAACTTGAACTAAAGTCCTCCATATGAAATAAAAACACTAGGGGCTTTACTGCAAAACACCCCATCAATTCACACAACCATTGATTACAGGGAAAGCTTAACTATCGTCAGTAATTAACGATTCCTTTCATCCCCCTTTGCTGATTACCGGTGCTCGTATTCGTAGATCCACCCCATCGCACGCACACACACGAACCCTACGCCACCAGAGAGCAGCCACGCCGCACCCCCTCCCTCCCTCCCTCTCTCTCTCTCTCTCTACTCTTCTGCCGTTCTGCGCTTCTCTGACCTCTCTTCCTCCTCTCTTTCTCTCTCCCCCTCGTCGCCATTTATTACTCCTCTTCGCCGCAAAAATTCTGTCGTAATAAAGGAGGACCTCCCGTCCACCGTCCACGTGGGCGGCGGCGGGCTGTGGCGGCGTCGGCGGCGGGCGCCGGAGATGTGAGAAGTCGCCGGGCCGTTGGAGATGGCTGCGGTGGGGTCCGGGGCCGGGGCCGGGGCCGGGGCCGAGGGGAAGAAGCGGGGCGCGTCGCGGAGCTGGATCCTGTTCGACGCGGTAGGGGAGGAGCGGGTGCTGGACGCCGACAAGTACGCCATCATGCACCGCGTCGACATCAACGCGCGCGACCTCCGCATCCTCGACCCGCTGCTCTCCTACCCCTCCACCATCCTCGGGCGCGAGCGCGCCATCGTGCTCAACCTCGAGGTGCGCCCCTGGTCCCGTCCGCCTCGCCAATTCTGGCGTGCCTTCAGCGGGGAGAGCTTGGCCGTCAATTATGTCGTTTATTGTGTTCGGTGGATGTTATGGGGGAATCATGGAACAGAATATGCGGCGCGTTTCCGGACCTTCCCTGAATTCCCGTTCCTTTTTTTGGATTTCTGTGTGTCACATGGTGCTTGATGTCTAGATGGTTCTGTGAATTACAGTATTGTCAATTATTGTCAATTTTTTAGTAGGCTTAACTGACCCCCTAGTTACAGACGATTTTTCGTGATCTCTGAATTTCTGATGGGTTGTTCTAATTTGCGTTCATGGTTAATGGTACTGATCACTTATGCAACTACTTTATCTGAAAAAGTAAAAAGCAGTTTCTAACATTTTTTTTCTTTTCATGGAATATTAATTGGTGACACGAGCAGCATATAAAAGCGATCATCACTTCCGAGGAGGTAAACTACTGCTTATTTCTCCTCTCAGTTGTTTAGCTGCCAGGGGCTTTCAGTTTAAACTTCACAGTAGTAACAGATTTCTGTGAGTTAAACTTGCAGCATCACTCATGCTATCTTAAAAATTTTGGATGATTTCTTACCAAAAATATTGCTGGATGGTTATATATCTGTAGTTTTGGAGTTTATTTGATGGAACTGAGGATCATAAATGTCCCTTTCTTAGCTGTGGTTGATGTGGTGACTCACAGCTATTGTATGTGGCTTGGCTCAGGTTTTGCTTAGGGATCCTTCTGATGAGAATGTTATCCCCGTAGTAGAGGAGCTCCGGAGGCGCTTAGCACCGTCAAGTGCCACTCAACATGATGGAAGGGAGAACTTAAGTGGCCAACAGGATGTGGAAGGGGCAGATGAAGATGGTAAGTTGGGCTTTGTCATTCTTTGTCAACTGCTTGTTGTAGAAGGAGGCTTCTATATTTGCTTAATGTTGATGCAGTTACTTTGTATGACACCTGCCTCTCTTGTATGCCATTTTCCTTTGATGCCCATGAAGTGGAAGAAGCAAGCAAGGAAATGTTTACAAAAGTATACATGGAATAAGTGGACAAAACCTTTGATTGGGATATGGCCATACCGTTTTGTTTCTTTATTCTTTTAATCTTTGTCCTTGTCATGGGACATTCTTTTGGCAAAAATATGGCATGTTAGTCCAAGTAGAAAAGTCCGAAGTACATAGCCCTGACACTTGGCATCTAAGTGACATCCTTATGCCCTATACAGGTCTCCTTGCACTTGGGCAATAATGTTGCATGGCTCTTCGCTCTCTAAATTATGTCATTTAACTTCCACTAGGAGTTTTAGGTAAATGAAAGCAACTTGAGATATTCAAAATACGATTTGTTTCGGACATGTGTTTGCCCGTCCACGTAGGTCTATCCCTTTTCTTTTCTCTAACAAAGATGATTATGGAAAAAAGAAGATCAGAGCACATCAACATTTTTGTAAGTTACTATTGTATCTGAATCAAGTATTTGATTTATGAGACCTTTCTGTTGTGTTTCAAACTTTTCGTAAACTGACCCTAGATTTGTTTAGTCTGCCTATTGTATAAAATACATTACAGTTGGTGTGCCATTTGCAGCCATATTGATCCCCTTGGTTCATGCTACATGAAAGCACAACAGAACTGGACACTTTTTTTTTTCGAACACCTGGCCACCTTTTCACATGTTTAATCTGGTTGGAATATTTTTCTCAGTTGGTTAAATCTTTTGATCTTGTGCATTCCCTCAATACTTATACACAATTCATTAACACCGTGCAATCTGATTTCGTGAACTCTAGAATCTCCTTTTGAGTTCCGTGCACTGGAGGTTACTCTGGAAGCAATCTGCAGTTTCCTTGATGCGCGTACTACTGAGCTTGAGACGGATGCTTACCCAGCTTTGGATGAATTGACATCCAAGGTGAGTGGATGTGCTAGCATTCTGTGTTCCATTAGTATGCACGTGATTATAACATCCTAGCACATTTGAACAAAGTTTGAGCATCCTTGAAACATGATCAGATTTATCTCAAATAACATTTAAAAGATATTTTAATTGCAGGATGCAGAAATTCGCTGCATAAGTGAATTTGAATAGATATATGGATGTTGGATAAAGTAATGCTGGACAATCATCTTTTAGTTGCTTATGTGTAGGGGAGAGTTAAACATTGTTTGGTAGAAGTTGCTACACGTAATGACAAAAAAAGATTGCAACAAAGAAACAGCAGTTAGCTTGGTTCTCTACCTTCTTGTGGTAGATATTTTGGCATCATCTTGATCAAATTTACATGCTGGTTTGCAAATAAAGATTAAAAAACAAAGCTGTTATTTTCATTTAGAAGCTAATCTAAAAGGTGAAAGCATAGACTATATAAGCACAATTTCCAACTTTGCATATACCCATGATTTTAATCTTTATAATTCCTTGTTAAATCCTCTTCACACATTCTGTATAGCAATTTCTCCATATTTTATCTATATTAAGCTGAGCTGTTTTTGACCCCCACAGATCAGCAGCCGCAACTTGGATAGGGTACGTAAGTTAAAAAGTGGGATGACAAGATTGACCGCACGTGTTCAGAAGGTCTGGTTCTGCATTTTCATTTCTTTGGCTACCAGCTTTTCTCTAAAACTTTTTTTTTCTCCGGGTCAGTTGTGTTATACTGCTATTCTCTGTGTTCCAAATATCATGTTGCAACCTCAGCTCCCCTGGTTTTCCCAAGCTTAGTTCTGACTGTGAGCCATGCCACTGTAAGAGGCTAGACAGTTTCTTTTTCCCTCATACATGTAGAGGATTTGCATGTTTTTAAGAGGCTTGATGGTTATGATAGAAAGTCCTATGTTTTTTTGGCATTTTGGGATTGACAAGCTTGGAATCGACTTTAGGGAACAGCTAAAAAAAAAATTCTAGTAGGTTCAGTTTATTCACTTCCAAAAAAGTAACAAACATTTAGATGCCGTTATCTGGACAAGTGCCGATGACATTATGCCTATATTTTGCAATGTTGAGTTTTTAATTTGCAGAAACAAGAGGAAGAGTTTGATTATAAACTTGGTTTAAATCATCTTAGTTTCGTACTATGTTGATTGCCTTAAAATGCTTGATGGGATTGAATTGCTTAGTTTCCTGCAAAATTTAGCTCTACAAAATACAAATGAACCAAGTAACCAACACGTTTGGTTGAGCTTTCTGAGTAAAACATTCATGATGCAGCCATATATTAGTTAATTATTTATTGGTGTGTGAATCTTCAATTTCGGTTAGCTTTATTCTGTGACATTAGTTGAATAGTGCTAAACCACTAGCAGTGTTTCTCTTTTCATTGCTTTGTCCATAAACAAAAGGTATCACAGAATGTTCTCTATTTGCCAGGTGCGAGACGAGCTCGAACAATTACTGGATGATGATGATGACATGGCTGACCTTTACTTGTCTAGAAAGTTGGCTGGGGCATCTTCCCCTGTCAGTGGTTCTGGAGGACCAAATTGGTTCCCTGCATCCCCAACTATTGGTTCAAAGATATCAAGAGCAAGCAGAGCCAGTGCGGCTACTGTTCATGGAAATGAGAATGATGTGGAAGAGCTGGAGATGTTGCTAGAGGTTTGTATTTTGCTCCTTTACCTGAAGGCCATATCTGATCAGTTGTCTTTGCCTTTTGGTTGAGTACTTAAAAGTTAACTTTGCAGGCATATTTCATGCAAATTGATGGCACTTTGAACAAGTTGACAACGGTAAGTTCGTGCAGCTGATTTTAACTTTACAACATCACAATGGACTAGCAAAATATGCCCTCATGCTGCTGTTCACATGGCTACTGTTTACATTGTAATGCTAAGAGAACTTTTAGGATTTAGCAGTGTGTTGATGTTGTGTTTGTCTGCGACATCTTTTCAGCTGAGAGAGTACATTGATGACACGGAAGATTACATCAACATCCAGGTAAGGTGTCCCCATATATGTGCATACTGCCTTTTATGTCTTTGCCATTCAATTTCTAATTTTTTGATTGTTCTCTCTTTTTTTGCCGCGCAGCTTGATAACCACCGTAATCAGTTGATTCAGGTAATTTACAATACACAGGAACTCATCATGCTTGCTTCTTGCTAGAGATGTAGAATATTCAGAAATACAGATTGGCTATTTTAGACAAGTGGCACCTTAGTAGTTTCATGAGTCATCAATAGGTGCTGAATGATCAGGGGCGGAGACAAGGGGGGGCGCCCAGGGGCCTGGCCCCCCCTAATGCTCCTGCAAACACAAGGGTATTAAGCCTAGATGACTCCTTCCAAGTGTTGCATAGTGAGCTCATATCTCTCCACAAATACTTTAGGCTCCTTTTGTCTTGTCTATTCTCATTGTTTTGTTATCTTGTCCGACGGGTTAGTGATCCCAAACCTGCTCTTGCTAATAGCAGTATATAGAACGAGATGTCATGAGACGATGCTTCTTTCTAATTTTTTTCTCAAATTTCAATATTCATTTCAATTTTTTGGTTTAGCTAATTGTTGAGCCAAAATGTTGATTTACTTGTCATGTATGACCTATTCAAGCTATAATTTCATGAGCATATATACCTGCACACTGTTATTGATTTATACTATTGGTAGCTTGGCCCCCCCTATGCTCAAATCCTGGCTCCGCCCCTGTGAATGATGATCACACTTTCCTATTCCCGTGTTCTTTTCATACCATGCAAGCAAATCTTGACTAATACATGTCGCATTTTGTCACTCTGATAGAGTAACATTTTTTCCACTTTGTCCCTGCAGCTAGAGTTATTCTTGAGTTCTGGGACTGTATGCCTATCGCTTTACTCGTTAGTTGCTGGAGTCTTTGGTATGAATATACCATACTCGTGGAATGACGGCCATGGATACATCTTCAAATGGGTAAGTAGCCGCTTACCATATGACACTGTGATGATTATCTGATTGATGACGTGTTTGCTCGCTGTAACTTGTTCGTGTCATGACAGGTGGTTCTTGTATCGGGACTTTTTTGCGCCTTTATGTTTGTCTCCATTGTTGCTTACGCGAGGCACAAGGGTCTCGTCGGATCCTGAATAGCTGTAATAACCGCAGCTTGCTTCCCTCAACTGTAAATTGAGCTAGAGAGCAACAACTTTGCGGGGCGATTCATCTCTTGTACTGAATTCATTAGTATCGAATTGGGGATGTTCAATAGGAACAATAAACAGAAAAAAAAAGTGAATGCAAAAGAAATATACGGTCACTGTCTCCCACTTGTGTCACAATTTCATAATATTTTCTGCGAGTTATCAGAGTATATGCTAGTAACAGTTATCTCTTTCTGAAACGATTTCACAAGTATTGCATAGGTGCTTGCGTTTTCTTTCACATTTCGTTTAGAAACGCCTCGTGTCTTCTACTGGTGCATGTCTTTTCTCATGTAAATGTTTCATCTGGATGCCGTATGTTTCCTTCTGCTGAAGCTCCGTTTTCCTCTGGAATCTGAATCAGTGCTCGTGACATTTCTGAATGGTGAATGATAATAGGTGGTAACAGGATGGCACATTGAGAATATGTTCTCGTATCTCATTGAGGTCTAAAACTCTTCTAACCTTCTGCAAACTGATCTTCCGTCTTGTCTTTTTGCGTATAAAGCTAGTAATAACATATAGAGTAGTGAATTATACGCACGCTAGAACAGAGCCGTGTGGTACTGTTACACAAGCATCTACAAGGCCCAAGGCTCGGAGACAGAGACAGCCAGAAGAAAGCCCATCCGACAGTACTCCCACGCAGGCACAACTATGCGAGATTAAATTTGGCGAGGATATGGTTGAGCTTTTCCTTGGACAGCGGCTGCGAACACACAGATTAAGACATCATGAGGTAATGATCACTGGACCGTCTTCAGAAGAATTGAAGAAATAATTACGATTCATCAGAGCTGATCAAAGCTTCATTGCCCACCTATCACCTCTACAAGAGTCAAGAGCGAGAGAAGTGTCAGTGCATCACACAACGCGCGTGAGTACGTTGGCTCACCTTGGGCGTGAAGTCGTCTGCCCCGGCCTTGATGAAGGCGTCGACGTCCGCGGCGAGGCTGTCGCTCGACAGCCCGACGATCGGCGTCGTCACGCCCATGGCACGGATCTGCCGCGTCGCCTGCACGATCGACACGCCAGGTCAGCTCCTACGTGCCAGTTAAACGCCAACGCGCACGTACACGTAAGCCAGCAGCGCGCGGGCTATCGCACGCACCTCGTGTCCGTTCATGACGGGCATCTGCCTGTCGGCGAGGATGAGGTCGTAGGCGCCGGCGGCCTCCCGCACGCGCCGCACCGCCTCGGCGCCGTCTCCCGCCTCGTCCAGCTCCACGCCGCCTGCGGCTTTCAACACCGACCTCGCCAGAACCTGCGGCGGCGCGTTATTACTAATTAGCTGCACCGGCAGGCCTGCCGGGGTCGTCACTTACCAGCGGTCACCGAGCGAGCAAGCATACATATATCTATATATATATACATATCTATACAGCAGGCTGGTGGTGCTTGCGCCCTGCGCTACTACGCACGTACCCGGTGGATCTCCTCGTCCTCGACGAGGAGGACCCTGATCACCTTGCGCTCCGCCTTCGCCGCCGCGCCGGCCATTGCAGGACGGACGCTCGAACCAGAGCTCAGCGCACTTCCCAGCGCCGCTCGTTACAGATCGACTGATCGAGCAAGGGCGCGCGGTGGCTAAAAGGCCGGCAGGGCGTCTTAAGTAGCCGGCGGAGGAAGGGTCGGGTGGTGGCAATGCCCGGCGGGACAAGAACGTTGCACGGGGAGCTGCATGGTTGCGGCCTCCACGCAATCTACCGGTGCACGCCCCGTCTCGGCAAAAAGCCGGGAAGGCCCCCATGTGCTCATGACTCGGCTTCCGTTGGTTAGCCGCGTGTGGTGCGGTCTCGTCGTGCACCGTCGCGATTTGTACAGAGGCGTACGCGAGCACGGGATAACATGCCCCGATCGATCGATCGAACCATAGACATGGGAGGTGGGCGGTTTGTTGCCGCTTTGAGGGGGAAGAGGGCGAGTGGAGCCGATGATCGTTGGCCTCGGCTGCTTGCCCGGACTAATGCTAGATTTGGCGGACCCGGACCTGCGCGAATAATTGGGCGGCCTGCTTTCGTCTAGCAGCACACCCTAACCTAACCACCCTAGGAGAAAAAACGTACTGGTAGGCTAGGAATCTCTCTCTACGGTGCTGGAGATCTGCCTTGTCACGACGACGGCGGTGGTGAGAGGCTGGCTGCAGCGTTGTTAGGATGGAAGGAACATGGATGTTTTGGCATCGCATCGATGCATCATCACATTTGCACCAGTCTAGTGGAATGGCATCCCAGTTGGCCCAATTACCAGTATGGGCTGGAGCTCCTTTTTCTTCACACCAAACCACGGCGCGGAAAGCCCAGTAGCCCACGGCCCACACGTGTAATTCTCGCTTTTGGCTCTTTGCCAACCAACTGCCAACGGAATGGGCACGCCGCACGCACCAGTGCGCCACCTGACGTCCTGACCCCGCCCTGCCCGCCGAGCGCCCCGAGCAACGCGTCACGTACGCTCTCGGCACGACCCAAAGAAAGAAAAGAGGATGCCGTCTGTTGCCACGCCTGTCCAACGCTCGGCCGCGGCGGTTCCCCTACCGCGTCCGGCGTCCCCCCGGCCGGCACCGACATGCTCTGCTAGCCCCGAGTCCCATACACATACACGCGCTAGCGACGGCTGGATTGGCGCGCCGGCCCTGAGCCAGCAGGCCGAACCTCGCTGGTGGCCTGGTCTTTGGCTCCGAGGAACGTCGAGCAAATACGGGGAGAAATGCCCGTGGTACTACAGCAAATACGGCGGCGGGCAACCGGACATCACACACACAGAGGATGCTGGAACGGCGAGTCCATCGCCCTCGCCGCGCGTAGCATCTCCTATCTATCTCTGTCGCTCGCGTTGCGGGCTGATTTGAACTGGTGACCCAACGCTACCAGCCAGCCAACTACTGCCACTCGGCACTCGGCTGCCCGCCTTGATTTGAGAGTAGCTAACTTGGACACCACGCACGGCGCGGTACGGCGGCCGTAAGCTTGCCTTTCACTCCAATCACTCGCCTCCACCGTCACCCAAATTGTCGGCGCCCTTGGCCGCCGCCGCTCGTCTCTGTCGGGTTAACGGCAAAAGGGAAGCCATACGCGCTGAAAGGTTCCTTGACAGAAACCCCAAGGGCCATGCATCTCTCTGGAGAGTGGATCGGTGAGACACTCCTTTAGTTCTACCGCCAAGTAGGCTCTCCGCTCTCGGCTGTGCGTGCTAAACCCACACCGGCCACGGCCAGCGCATCTGATCCTTGGTGTGTTGCAAAGGCTGTTCTTGACAGACGTTACGCATTTCTTTCTTCAATTTCTTTTTTCATGAAAAAAAGAGATCTCCAATGTTAGAGATCAGAAAGCGCCACCTCTGCTGAAGTAAGCTCAACCCTGTTTGACGTCAATAACAATATATCAGAGACAAAGAAAAGTACATTCAGCTGCCAATGCACTGTTACATGGAACTACATGCTTTGAGGCTTGAATGATAGCTAATTCAGATTAGTGGCCCTTTGTTGGGTTGAGTCGTTGCAGAGACAGGCTACGCTTGGCGGCTGCTGCTCCGTTCAACAGCCGTCAGATAAAGGTCGGTGGAGGATATGAGCAGAGGACGGAGGCAAAATCGGGTGCAGCCGCAGGGCTCTGGACTGGACCACCGCTCACGAGGTCCCCTGCTTCCTTCGCTCTTTTTCGTCAGTGGCCTAGCCTATGGTTAGTCGAGGCAAGATGTAGTACCCTACTATAGCCGATCCTGAAGACATACCAAAATTATTCGGCAGTTACTTGTCCCCCTTGCTAATTCTAGTCTTTATAAACTTGTTAAGGTTATAGATACATGTTCCTTTCATCCACTATCATCATAGACTACTATTCTTTTTCCTTCCTGAAAAACCAAAGCGGCGTTACAGCAATAGAAGCTGATTTCCAGCCGCAGCTACAGGCGGCGGACCTGTACAATCAGATGTGGACACACACAACAGGGTAGAGCCGTGCACCGTATTGTCTTATGCCTATGTGGCATAATTTTTTGGCCGTTTATGAAAAATATTTGATGTTTCTAAGCCATCCAGCATTCATTTTTATTTTTAGCATTGGATAAAGTTAGACGGCTTATGCTCCTTTTCTATACCTCCAAATATTTTTCTTGCTTGAGCTTTATTTATCATGTACGTTGTCGTCCCACCTTAGTTGGTACCTTCCATTTGCCATGGCAGCCGCCAACTACCTACTTCTTATTCTAACACATAGTACTACCAAACTAACCTAGTACTCGGATCCAATATGTGGAAAGTGGGAGATTGACTTATCTCCTTTCTCTCTTTCTCTACTTCTGGAGCTCCAATGGAGTTTATTGGGGTAGAGGGGGACTCTAGCCCCCACTCCCATGCTGGATCCGCCTCTACTCTCCTATGACCTTTGTTCTAGCTCTCAAGGCTACAAGAGACCTCATATACAACCTTTCCTCACTAGTACCTCCCCCTCGACAACCCAACCTCTACTAACTCAGAAAACCAACTTTCCCGTTTTATATGCCTATCCTGCACACCCCTGCCCACCTATATCAAATGGAGCAAGAGATATAGCTCACCGGATGTCGATCGAAACCGACTAAGTCAACTGAAATGCGGAAGGTATAGAAGAAAAAGAGAAAACCTATCATCATCTATCATTGTCATCCTCAAATGGGTGTTGTCGTGAGCAAGTTGAGGGGGAAGGGGATTTGAAAAAAAAAAAACTGTACTCATTTGAGTGATACTGGTCATATTATAAGTCTTAACCGATTTTGTTACAATGCTGAGTGCGCTATCAAGTTGCCAACATATTTATTTGGATGTTACCAATTTATTTAGCTCCGTCTGAAAGCGATTTTGTTTCAACACAATAAAAAAGGAAAATATTCAGAATACGTTTTCCTACATGGCACCTACGTGGACATACACGACGGTTTAACACCGGAGCTAGAAATTCTCCTGGCCTTCGGGGTTGTGCTGCTACGCGCACCCCGCGCCGCCCACACTAAATCCCCCGCTTCCCCTCTTTATACGCACCAATACGGGGGCGATATAAAACAGACGGGATCCTCCTCAGCCCCTTCTCCAATCTCCTCTCCCACCCCGCGCCTCGCCGGAGCTGCGCCGCCGCCGCCACACCCGCCGCCCGTTTCCGCCGCCGCCGCCGCCCAGCCGTCGAATTCCCATTGAGACGCCGCACGGCGTCGCGTCTTCCTGAGGTCCAGGCTTCCACGCCGCGAGCCCGTGCATCTCCCACGGGGTTCGGAGGAAGAGGAGCTGGTCGGTGGCTGCCGAGGAGGAGCGCCGGAGATGGGGAAAGCGCGGGGGGTTGTCCGCGTGCGCCGGGATGCGCTCGCCGCGCGCATGACGTGCCCGCTCTGCCAGGGCCTCCTCAGGGAGGCCACCGCCATAACCCAGTGCCTCCACACATGTGAGTTCCCTGTCTCTGCCTTCCTGTCTTCTCTGCCCCGTTCGCTCGTGCTCCCTCGCCGCGCCTGTCTCCGCTCGTGCCCGCGCCGGAGGCGGCCATGTTTCCCCGGGCCGTCCCCGCGTGGGCGCTCGTCTGCTCGCGCCGCCGTGTCGCCTCGAGTTTGCGTCCTTGGTTTTGGTTTCGGTGTCGGATTCTTCCCGTCCTCTCGTTCAGGTGCCCCCGGCGATCGGGCTGGTGTTGGATGCGAGTTTTTTTATCCCAGGAGGGTGGTGAACGCGCAGCTTTTCTCGTGGATTGTGGCTTTGGTCCCGCGCCCCGCGTGTTCGCCACCTCGACGCGGCGTTCCCGTGCTTTCCCCGTGGCCGCGCGTTGCTGTAGGATGTCAGCGGGCCGTGGGCGTCGGGATTTCGTGCCGGGCGTCGCCGGCGATGATTCCTTCCACGTCTCCGTGGTTGCTAGCGTTTTCTCTTCCTGTTCTCGACTTCCTGTTCTCGTCGATCCCGAGATGCCCTGTGGCGCTTCTTAATCTGTAGGAGGTCCAAAAGACATGGGCTTTCTCCTGTACTATGTCTGTTTTGTCGTCGATACGGAGCCACTCGCCGGCTGCCGCGGGAGCAACCCCGGGTGGTCCAGCGCCGGCGTCTACGATTGGACCGGCTGCCTCCGTGGTTCCTCCCACGCTAGCCCGGGCTCGGCTCCTCGCCGCCGCCTGCCGCCATGGCCCTTATCTCGTTCGAACGTCCTCGGTTCTTGCTCTTCCGAGTTGCCAATGCCGCAGAGCCTCGGCGCCCAGGCGGTGTGAATGTCTCATCGTGCCGCTGCTGAGTGCTGACTACTCGCAATCTGAACTAGGAACAACCGTTCGCACGCGTGCCGCGGTTCATCTCGGGCCCTGAGCAGACCCTCGGCGGTGACCGCCGGTGCCACATCCTCGTGGCCCGGCCTCCCGGTGTCAGGGTGGTCGAACAACTTTTGGTGCACGGACGTTTGAGGACCGCGGAGCTTTTAGTGCTAGGGAAAAAGGCTGTAAAGCGTCGGCACTAGTTGCAGAATGTATGAGGTGTGCTGCATTGAGGTATTCTAGTCGCTTCCTCTCGAGTTTGGTAATGGTGGGGGAGTTTGGAGATGGTTCCATTCTAGCCTGGTTCTGATCAGAAGCGTGATGCCCGGTTAGCTAGAATTCTTGTGCTTTATGATTGTAGAATGGGAGGTGGGGGCACGTTTGGTTTAATTGCCGGTTTGCCTCGAACCTCAGTCAGCAAGGCAAGCCTTGCCAGCGCCGGACAGCCGGAGAGCAGTTTCAGCTCGCCTGGGCTAGCGACGGGAATCCTTGACAGCACGAGCACCAGACGCAAAATTTCTTGCCCAGCTGAGCAAAGCAAGCACCAGCGAGGCATCCAAACACCTCCTCAGTTGATGAATGATATGATTATCTACGGCCTTCCTAGTCATCTGTGGAGGGGGTTGAGGCTTGTGCAAGGAAATTAGTCAAAGTGTTCGTCATATAGGATGGATGGTAGCCTTTAGCCTTCTTGATTGATAAAAATATCTCTTGGTTTAATTGCATATTGGTATATCTTGAAAAATCGCAAAATAAGTGAGGCAATGCATCTGCACCGTGAGGATACTGTTCATATCAAGCATGCTGCGTAGAGCAGCATATATACTTGTAGGAAGCAGACCAAACTGAACGCTTGGCTCAATAGGAGCTTGCAGACTTTGCGTGCCAAATATTGCATGTTACTAGTTGCTTCAAAAGAAGTTAACATTTGTCGTTACTGTAATCAGTTCTTTTAAATCTCTTTGAATCTGGTATTCTTGTATTAATAGAGTTTCTCTTGTGACTATATCTTTGACAGTTTGCCGGGAGTGCATTATGGGCAAAATAAATGACGAGGATGTTGACTGCTGCCCAGTATGTAACATTGATCTTGGCTGCGATCCTGAAGAAAAACTCAGGTGAACTAATTGTTTTAACTTTTGAGTTTCTTCTGTGAACGTTGTTTCTTCTCAGTCACTTCTGGCAATGCCTTCTGCTTTTAAATTATTGTTTAAGTGCAAACTTCAGTAATTTATATGATGTGAATTCCAAGACATCATATTGTCGGTAATATGTAATAAAGTTTTGTATCTTGAAAACTCGAACTCAATCAGTAATGGTAAAAGATCAAGTGATAGTCAAAGTGCAGAAAAAATGATTGCAGGGATCATTGCAACAGATAAAATCCATATAGGGCTACTTGCCTAGGACGTCTGCAATTCAGACAATTTAGCTCCGTCATAAATATAGCTTGATCTGTCGATTTGTAAAGTGCTGGAAGTAAATATTAACTTTCTGCTGACACCGTTGTTTCCTTTGGAAGCTCTGATCACATACATCATTGATTGAAGCAGAGTTTATTCCTTGTTCTATTAATAATCTCACTATGACATGCTCTATTATTTACATATCACATCTGATTGAAAATTGTTTCTCATGAATGTCACTTGAAGCTGCAGAAACCAGCTTCTCTCAAGCTGTATGCGATCAGAAAGTTGCAGAAGCAAAGTTAATTGCACCTTGACAGATTGTATCTTTCAATTTGACAAAAAACTTGCATATGTTTTCCACCGTAGTTCCAAATATATGTATATATATTTTTGCATCAAGTACCCAGTTTCTTGTTTGTGTGAAACGGAATTGTCGGCCATAGTGTTGAAGCTTATATTTATGTCTTGCGTCGAATGATGTGCTATGAATTGCTATCTAACTGTGATTGTTTCCTTGTTTGAAGACCTGACCATAACCTTCAAGATATCAGGAATAAGCTATTTCCAATTAAGAAGAAAAAAGTTGATTCTCCAAAGGTTTCGACAACATTGCCAGCAAAGAGAAAACAGAGGTCTCTTTCTTCCTTGGTTGTTGACACTCCAAGCATAGTGATGCGGAATGGTTTGACTGGAAAGAGAACCAAAACTAAAAGAAGGGCAACAGCTTCTCGTGTAACTTCTCCCAATAATAATGGAACCATGAAGGTACCAGCTAAATCTGCAGGTCGTGATCAGAAGACTGAGAAAACCGCAGAACCACAATCTATGAAGGTGGCAACTACTGCGTACAAAAACGAAAGCCGAGATCAGAAGAAGATTGAGAAAACTTCAGCAGAGCAATCGACCAAGGCTGCAACAACTGCGTACAAAAACGAAAGCCGAGATCAGAAGAAGATTGAGAAAACTTCAGCACAGCAATCGACCAAGGCTGCAACAATTGCAAACAAAAAACAGGTGAATATGAAAAACTCCAATGTTTGTGCAATATCAGAACATTTCATGTCAAAGTTTGAAGTCAACTCCCGTGTAATTTTTCTTGTTCTGACAAATCATGATCTTTCAAAACAGCGAAATACAGATGCAGAAGTCTCAAGTAAGCCATCTTATGAAGATAGAAAGAATGCCAAGACAGCTGACAAGGAAGAGCTCCAGAAACCTTCAAATCGTCCGGTTCATACTTCAAGCAAGACAAAAGCACCTAGGACAACTCCCAAATTCCATGCTACCATTGAAGTGAAAATAAAAAAGAAAGAGGGTAAAGTCCCAATACGAAAAGAGGAGACAGAAAACGATGTGAATATGCCTGGGACAAGGGTGGGGGAACATCCAAATGAGCCAAATCATAAAGAGGAAAATAATGGTGGCTCCTCAGAACCTGCACAACATCCCAGATCTGTTCCCGACGTGGACCACCCTGCTGGCCCAGATCAAACAACAGCAAAGGGCAATTCGAACCAAGGATTCTCTGGTCCTGCAAGCACTTTGCGTGATCCAATAGCTACTCCCATCTGGTTCTCATTGGTTTCTTCTCCGAACCTGTAAGATTGCATCATCTCAGTATTCAGGACATGCTTCTTATGAGCCTATTATGTTTTTTTCCCCCTAAGTTCAGTTCAAAATGTTAACTTGTTTTCAGGAAAGGAGGTCCAGAGCTACCTGCATTATCAAAGAGTTTCTTGAGAATTAAGTGAGTTTCATTTAGTCCTGCAATTTATTTTGACTCTTGTGATGCTAGGAAGCTCTTTAATTTGCTGCTCCCTTATTCATAGGGTGTTTTTTTCCCCGTTCTGTCCTATCCTAGCCATTCGACGTACTATGATGATGATGTAGCAATGTTTTTTTCTTCCAGGATAGCATCACAGCAGTAAATTTGTAATGCTAGAACCTTTTTTCGGTTTTTTAACATGGCGTTTTGTTTGTACAAACACTAATGAAAGTACCTAGGGAAAAAAAATCTTGATAATTTGGGCCAATACTCAGCATCACATTCCATGGGACTACCTTATGTAGGAGCTTATATTAGGCCATTCCAACTTGTAAGCTACATGACTGAGCTCTCCAGTGTTTCTCAGCTATAGCAGCATGCATTCTGTTCCTTGAATTCTACTTTATTTTTTAAATATGATTTTTTTTATCTTTATTTCAGAGATGGCGGTTCACAAATTTCCTCGGTACAGAGGTACATCGCGAAGAAACTGGATCTGGTTGATGAAAATGAGGTATGTTTCTCAGATATCACTTTATGCCTCTATATACTTCCGTTTTGTTTTGGTTGTTAGAGGACACAAAAACCTTGTCCGATGTCTTTACATCTTGCTTGTTTTGGAGCAGACATCAATCATGAGAATGTGGTAGAACACTAGAATACATAGAATTGATTTGCAGTTAAGCCTTTCCGTGGCCAATTTCACGTGGCTTCCAGAAATCAGTTTCAGTTGCAAATATCCAAGGGAGTAGATCTTGAAACCATGGAGTGCGGTGCATATTACTTGCACAAACCATACTAAACTTGCTGTTGTTCTGTACACTAGGGATGAAAATGATTCTGATTGATCCGACCACCCGCTTTAACCGATCCCTGTATTTCTTCTGCAACCGCAGGTGGAGATCATATGCCGTGGCGAGCCGATCAGTCCCTCGGGCACGCTGCAGGGGCTGGTAGAGCTGTGGCGGCGTAGAGAGCCGGAGGAGCGAGTCCAGGCGTCGCTGGGCGCGCCGGCCAAGGAGTTCGTCATGGCGCTGGGCTACCGCTCCAGGCGAGACCTGCACTGCTGAAGCCTTGAGCAAAGCTGCAAAGGTGACCGCACCACCTGAGTCTGCCTGAAACTCGTCCGCCCGCCCGCTCCTGTCCATCCAGAGTCAGCTTAGGATAAAAAAGAGAAGAAAGAAATTACCATCAAAAGTTTTTTTTTTCTCGTTCCTTAGTTCTTTGTAAAGTGGGAGAAGAAAGAAGTTTAGTGTGCCAGCAGTCTCTGGTAGATGTTAAGCAAGCACCTTAAACAGTCAGTCGTGTTTACTTTCTGACGACAAAATTTCTAACGAAAAAAAAAGTTACGTAGGGTGAAATCAGTCTTGTGTTCTCGCCGTGATTCGTCGTACTACCATACTGTGGTACAGTGGTAGCAATAGCACTGTAGCACATTACGAGCAGCAGGCCCGATAACTGCCCGCCGGCTGTTTCTGTCTCGTAAGTGGTCATTTGGACCTTCTCCGGCTCTCCGCTGCCGTCCGCAGTGTGGCTGGCATTCCGAGCTGGCGCACAGCTCATGGTCCGTCTGTCCATTCAACGGGCTTGAGCTTTTGAGCTCCACGCTTCACGACGTGCCTGTGTTTAGATCCAAAAAGTATATTTTATTTACTATTTATTCTTCTCACAGAACACGCGTTTCAAAAATTTTTTTTTCACTTTTCCTATCCACCTCTCTCATATAACACGCATCTTAGAAAAAAAATATTTCTACCCATCCTCGTCTGAACACGTCCACGCGACGAGCTTCCGGGGCCCGTGAGTGGATCCGCCGCGTTGCTCACGCCCCGGCAGTCCACGTCGTTTTGGGAGGATGTGGACCGTGTGGTTGGTTGCCTGGTTGGCAAGCAAGGGTTGCCGGCACGGTTGGCCCAGGAAGGGAAGGAGAAGGACCGAGGCCTTCTCGTCCAAGAAAGCGAGGCGGTCAGGCGGCCCGTGTTCTGAGCAAAGCAAGCAGAAGCTGTGCTGATTGACTTTGACCAGCTGTTACTGAACGTCACCTGATGCTTTCTTTTCGCTGAGATCGTTGTCCTGTACGCTCTTTGCTAGGCGGAGTCATGATGTGCTGGGTGGAGGAATTCAGCAAAAGCAAGCAGTCGCTGCCTTCAAGCAGATAAAAATGGTAACAAGAAAGAGAGGGAGTTTATGAACAGCATTGAGAATGACATCCCAATGAGACACCGATAATCCTCTGCCTGTGGATCATGCAGAAGGAACAAGAGCTTTCATTTTTGCCTCCAGGCCATCAGATGAATGAAAACGCCGATTGTCAGGAAATTCAGATAAGTGCCATAGCAAAATGGCAACGAAATTGGAGCACTGCAAACGCAATACAGTTAACCGCTATATATAGTACATACTTGGCCAACACCGATGTTTTTTTCTTTATATTGGATTACTGCCTCTCTCATGATAACGCCTTACATGGCCAATCAGGCATTCAGGCAGCACTCCGAATCACTCCAAATGGACGGAAAATACATTACAAATGTAGAGTCAAGTTCAGCAGCATCCAAACAAAACAGACCACAAGATCAAAGACACAACACGGTTTTCACATCACCAGTCAGACCATATAATACTATGCTTTCACATATAGGGGGTGTTTAGTTGGTGGAGATAGGTGAAGATTTACTGTAGCAGATATATACTGTAGCAATGAATAATGAGGAAAGGCTGGGAAATGATGTGATGGATGTGATGGGAGGAATAGTTAAACAAGACAATAGAGACAGTTCGAAGGTCAGTTGTGATGAACATAAGCATTGCAGGGCTATGTTAGTTTAGATCTATGCAGTCAGATAATGATATATTCTACAGGATGCACTTCCTACATCACTTGTTCGAGAAATTTACCAGATTCACTGAACAGATCTGCCTGAACAATAAACTAAACCTCCAATTGTTAAGAAATTCATACAAATTTCACCAAAAGTAACGAACTGCAGATGCAATATAGTTAACTGCTACGCTACATAAGAACTAATGCATTCCACATCAGAGCAGTTGGGCAAAGCCAATATTTTCTTTCCTATTTGATTACTGTTTCCCCCATGTTAAAGTCCAAGCAGGTTATGTGTTAAAGGACAAGCAAGTATTCAGGCAACACTTTACACTTCCCAACCTGAAGGGAGAAAGAACCCAAGGACAGAAAATATTTCATACATGTTGAGTCAAGTTCAGCAGCATCCAAAGCTCCAAACAGAAATCCAGGAAGACAAGATGATCACATTAACACTTCAATAGCCAGGCCATGATACTGCACATATACAGTCTGTAGGTCAATGGAAAGTAGGGATTTATGGCATACAGAATGCACCAAGTTCTGGAAATTCACAGAGAGCAGAGCTTGAAACGTTGGCATCAGAATGTGCAGGCAAAATAGCAATTGCAACTCTCAGATATAACATAATCACATATAAACACCATCATACCAATCACCAACTGAATCCAGCAATGGCTTCATAAATTCATAGAAGCATTGCACTTCAGAACAAATATATAATAAGACAGGGAAAGCTAGAACACCCACAAGACAACCAATAGTAGACACCATGATCAAATCCAACACTGCTAAGTATGGTAATTACAAAGAAACTGCGATTGCAATCAATAACATCAAGGATTCAGAGTGCTGAGACTGCATCTTCGAATACCACGGCCACCCGTGGCATCAAGCAATACGGACGTAGGTGGGCAGGATGGGCCCGCCGGCGTTCATGCCAGCGGCAACCAGGCCGTCCCCGGCAGCCTCCTGCTCCGTGAGGAAGAGGTCGTCGGTGGTCCTGAACGCGGCGTGGGCGCCGACCAGCGCGGCCCCGACGAGGACGGAGCCGACGACGTTCCACCCGACGTTGGTGAAGAGCATGGCGACGACGGTGACGCCGCAGAGCAAGGCGAAGACGGTGCCGTCGTCGAACTCGACCCCGAAGATCCTGAGCGGCTGGCCGCTCTGCGCGGGGCGCGCGAAGTAGAGGAAGAACCATGCGGCGCAGAGGAGGATGAGCGCGAAGAGCGTGCCGGGGTGCCAGAGCAGCGAGGCCGCGACGACGGCGACGACGGCGAGCGTGTAGTTGGCGCGGAAGTAGGCGGTGTTGCGGCGCATCCGGGCGAAGGCGTCCCCGAGGGAAGGCGGCTTGGAGAAGGCCTGCGCGCGGAGGACCTCCGCCCAGGGCCGGCGCGCGGCGATGAGCGCCTGGCCCTGCTCGCGGAACCGCGTGACGAGCTCGGCCGCCTTGGTCATCGGGGACGGCGGGTCCTGGATCGGGCCCTGGGTGGAGACCTGCGGCGGGGGAGGGTTGGGGTAGGCCGACGGGGGCGCGGAGTAGGCGGGGATCTTGGCATAGCCGGCGCTGCCGCCGCTGGAGGAGGAGGAGGGCGCGGGGTAGGTGTACCCGCCGCCGGGGGCGGAGGAGGCCGGCGCGACATAGGCGGCGCCGGCGCCGTACATGGCGGCGGAAGAGGCGGGAGGAGGGGGCTGGGCGGCGGCAGAGTTGCGCATGATCGGAGGGAGAAGGGAGATCGGCTGCGGGAGCGGGAGGGGGGAGGAGTCGGGGAGAGGTTGGGGAAAGGTGGAAGGATACGACGCGGCCACGCACGGTGAGCTGGTGTCTGAGTCCTCCTCGATTTGCCCTCGACTCGAAGAGGGACAGCCGGACAGGATGATCACGCCACGGTGTGATTTGCTGGAAAAGAACGGTGCTCTACTCTATTTGTGGGGAGGAAACTGGGCGAGGGGTGCCCGCGATTTTAAGCGACGGTTTGCTTCGTGGCAAAGCACACGTTGAGAGTTCTTTTTTTCCTTGCTACTTTCGCCGCTATGGTTGCAACTTAAAAGTCAAATCGTGTTGACATAGTTGATAACAACATAAATCCTTCATCGCTGGTTTTGCGGAATTTGTCTAGTTTTGATCAAGTTTGTTGTATTCTATTAAAAAACATGTTTACTGTTACCAAACAAATGTACCGTGAAGGCATATTTCACAATTTATATGATTCTTTTTATTATAGAGACCTGTTTTTCGTAAAGCATCACGTAGAGTGATTTCACAATTTATATGATTTTTTTATATGATCGCCGCTATGATTTCACAATTTATATGATTTTTTTATTATAGAGACCTTGGGAACTAAATAAGCCCGTAGAAGAAATACACGTCTGTAGAGTGTAGACTGTAGCCCTTTGAGAGTTGAGACCATAATCAAGGAAGAAAACAACAGCATGACCTAGACGAATATCTCCGATTTGATTGCTTTTAAAATTGTTTTGCTAAGTTAACCATTTTTTTTAGTGTCCAGCGTTGATCCGACACAGCCGAACTGTTGACACATTCTCGTTGATCGAGTATGGGACCTATATATCCTCTACTACAACCGGTATATTGAGGTACTACGCAGCTGCTGGAGTTTGAACTAAGAGGTCATATGTGCACAACTGCACTACTGTAAGGGCGATTTTTACATACATGTGTAGACATTTTAGGCGAGGAATTGTACCGTTGACAGGTGAGTTTGTTAGACCATCGTCGCCGGTTGGGATTGTTAGCCGTGAGAATTTTCCAGGGAAGAAGGATCGAAGCGCAAAATTTTGTACATCCATGATCCATGACACGCGTGCATGCAGCATGAATGTTCCATTGCTAAAACAGTTTAAACCATAATCAAGGAAACAAGCCTGGAGGCACTCTCTTCACGTGTCCCTCGACGGATCGCTCCTCGTCAGTCATCAGACGCCAACAAGGCAACAAGCCTGGAGGCACTCTCTTCACGCCTGCAGGCACAACACAGGCGCACGAGGCGTACTACTAGGAGCGAAGACACATGGATACGTACAGACACGTCGACGCATCAGCGAACGTTGGTGGCCTGTCGTCTCGTCCACAGGGTTCACCTCACCGCGGTAAGACCGGTTCCCGACGGTAAAAAAACCGGTCTGCTAACCGTAAAACCAGCCGGCTAACCGGTGGGAGCGATTTTACAGTGTCGGTTGGGGGGCGGTAACTAAGCGGTTTTGCAACCGGACCAAGACGGTTTTGGTCGGGAACCGGTCAAGGTCAAACCAGACCGGTTCCCAACGGTTAGTTGAACCCTGCGTCCACCAGGGGATTGCAGCACGCCCGGCCACTGCTTTTTGCCGAGGCGTGCACGACGCGACGGCGCTGCGCCGCTAGTCGCCGTCGGATCGATGGGCGGGGCTCGAGATCCGGTGCTGGCGCCGCAGAGGATCTTCTTGCGAACCTGAGAGGATCCTCTGTGTCAGCTTGGCTAGAGAATCGACGAGCTGTTGCGCGAGCGTTTTGTGCCACTGCGCGAGCTCCCCTCTCCCCGTACGAGCTCTTATATAAAGGGGTTTTTTTTTTTGGAAAGAATGCTCTTATATAAACTGGCTTGCCCAACCGCACGCAATACAAGCGCTTCGGTCCTCCTGTCGTTTTCGTGGCTTCGTTCACAGGATGCTTGTTTGCTGTTTTGTCCTATCCCATGAACCAATGGGTGTTTTCAGGCCGATCCTCTTTCCATGCCGTGAAATTATGGTAATCGAGTGTATCATGACGTCATGTCAGATCAGTCCACTGGAGTAGCTAGTAGCTACACACTGAACAAACGGATAAGCCTACCCTGATTACGTCCAGCGAGGGAAGTTAAATTTTTGGCACACAGCTTCAGAAATTAAGGCCTACCCTGATTACGTCCATTTATTTTATTTTCTTTCTTTCACTTCTCTAGGAGATCTTCAGAAAGATTAGTGCTTAGCAACGATACTGATGTTCTTGCGCAGGCACATCTGGAGTATCTGATGCCCTGAATGAATAATTTTGCACGCATGCGTTGAGAAGAAGTACGGAGGTAAGAAGTTATGGCACAGTACACTTCATCACTAGTAGTATCAGTAGAATCAAACATTCATATCTAGCAGCTCTGACCATTTCATTTGCCGTGCTCATGCTTGCTAATGCAGGACCACGAGCATGCCAACTTCGATTCAGCAGACTGGTTGCTACACGGGGGGAAAAAGTGCAGGGACTGTAGCTGTAAGTGCTACTCCACTCCAAGATATGGAGTACTACGGATTTGCATTGCAGCATGCAGCCTCTGTTTTTCAGCCTTTGCCCCGAAAAGAAATAAAAGAAAAATCAATGTGTCATTGTCGCAAGACGGCATGGAAACTCAGACAAGCACTGCCCCAAACATGATAGGGCGCCCAACATGATAACTCGGAATCGGAAACATAATATTCACATATTTGCTTTGCAGCCGCAGGGAATTAGAGAACCATTACTGTCCCACAGACTTAGAGAGAAGCATTCAAGCTATCCATCAGACAATTAAAGGTTCAGAAAAGACTCCGAAACGAAACAGCCACGGTGTAGTGGTGGAGCGAAGACAGACAACCACGTTGGAGAATCGAAGACGGCAGAGCCTGGAGTAATCAGTACGCCACGGTGTAGTGGTGGGAGCGAAGACAGACAGCCACGCTGGAGAATCGAAGACGGCAGAGCCTGGAGAACCGAAGACGGCGGATCAATCGTCAATCGACGTCCATACCGTCGCCATCGAGGCCACCGAGTATGATGTTTCGGAAGCTACTGAAATCTGCAGAGAGACAAATCATGACCAAAGAAACAAAAACAAAACAAAACAAAACAAACCCAAACCATCAAAACACATCTGAAGAAGAGAAAGCATCCCGTACCAGCGCTACCGCCGCCCAGATAGATCCTCTGACTGAACAGACTCTCGAGCTCCTTGATTCCCTTGGATATCCTGTCACGCATAAGCACCAGACTTTCGATTTTGATCTCGAGGATGGTAATGTTGACCTTGCTGAGCGAGCGCCTGTCCTGCTTCTCTCTCCACTCTGTGTCCGCATGCTTCCAGAAACCGGTGCTGTGGTGAAGGACGGGCATGTCGAAGTACTCCTCAAGGATGCTCTCGCGATGCTGAGCCAAATCCTCCACAGTTCCGATCTGAAATTAAATTTTCAACACCAATTGAATCGACGGAGAGGAAACGGCAGCATTGTTCCAAACCAGAGGTAAATCGATACAGATTGTTCCAAACCAGATCGCACATACCTGGTTGAGGTCCAGGTACAGTCTCGGTCCGAACATCAGGGCGGACTGGTGGTTCTCTGGGATCTGCGGCCCGCCATTGTCCAGTTCTCTCTTCATCATGTTGCACCAGCTACGCATGCAGCCGATGTAACCGTTGAGGTGATCTCTGGTGCACTTGAGCTCGCGGATCTGGGCCTCGATGAAGTCATGCGCCTTCATCTTGCCGCGCAGGATCTCTGGATTGTAGAACTCGTGAAGGCCTTCTCCTTCCTCGATGGTGGCACCCTCCCACAGCGCGCGCACATCGTCCAGGGAGATGTTGGGGCCCACCTCGAGGTACAGGCCCTCACCGGGCGGCGTCTGCCCGATCAGGTACCGCAGGTGATCAAGGCTGTTGATACGCTGCGGCTCCCGCGGCTCTCCCATGGCGGAGAGGGGGGAGGAGGAGGAGGGGCGCGAGAAGTTTGGGGGTTCGGCAGTCTGGGAGGAAGGGGTAAAGGCAAGCCGGGTAGGTTGCGAAATGCTACAGTTGTTAGGCGTGCGAAATTTTCCGGTGGTTTTATAGCCGATGGATCCCGCCGGAGACGAGAAGGAGAACAGAGGAAGGGTGGGGCCCGCGGGTGGAGGATTTCGAAATCGAGGTGGAGCCAGATTTTTACAGCTGGCAGCCGGTGGAAATTTCGCGAATGCAACCGCCTTCGCTGGGCAATGTTTTCCTCGTATGGTAAAGTCACCAGCCTCTACCACTGACGTGTGGGGTCAAAATCGTGGGCCAGCGTCATAGCGAGTGGCCTGGTGGGTGAATGAGGCGTGTAAATTCCCTTTCTACCAACGAGGTCAGAAACCAGCATTAAACCCAGCGGCGCGTGGTCCCGTCGAGGACAAAAAAATAAATGTAAATGTAAACTATTATATTTTTATGGCTAACTTTATAATAAAAGATATACAAAATGACCTCATTTGACTATATTTACATATTTTTTTTACCTCATTTTGACTATATTTACATAAATTTTTTGAATAAGACAAACGGTAAACTTAGGAAATCTAGCAACCTGTATTTTGAAACGGAAGGAGTAATAAATAGCAGAAGCTATGACTATCAATTAAGACTAATTTGTTCTAATAATTTGGATTTATATACATGCTTTACATTTTACCTATATATCATCAAGATTTTAGAAAGCTTTTGGTACTCTTTTTTGAAGTTTCTTTTACTTCTAAGAGCATATTCAAAAGCTTCTCCAAATCATATTAGCTAAATTCCCATTTAGGTAACCATTTAGCTTTTCAAGGGGTAGGAGCACCAACAGACTAGTAAATCTTCCTCTTCATATCCAACTCTCCTCTCTCTTCGTCTCTCTCTAACTCACTACCACGTGGACCCCACTCTAGCAATTGGCCTTGGCCGTGTGCTGACCGCCACCGAGGCCAAGTTCACGACGGGCCCGATTCGCTGCCGCCACCGTTGATTCGTCACGCCGTCACACGGTCTCTTTTCTCATCTTTTTCCTGCGGGCCAAACTTGAGTCTCTTTTCTCATCTTTTTCCTTCATTTCTCTTCCCTCGTTGTTCCTCTCTTTCATCTCGTGTACGGGTATCCATCGTTGATAGGGAATTACCGCACAATTACTCTCATTCGAAGATTCATAGATGTCTTGGGGAACCCATTTAATTGCTCGTCTTCACAAATACAAGCAGAGGTGAGTTGAATCTAACCCCATCAACTCATACCGACTACAATGCCCCACGAACCCTAGAACTCAGCCCAGTGGTGAATCTAGGGAGGTGTAGGGTGGGCTCAAGGTTCCTCCTACAACCATTACATTAGTGTAGATTAGAGGGAGAAGATGGAGGAAAAAATGTGAAATATGAAGGAACAAAAGAGGATGGAGAAGCAAGAGGGGGAATGAGCCCCCCACCTCCCGTACTGCATCCACGACTGACTCAGTCCGTGTCGTGACCACGACTACAACCTGTAACTCTACGTTTGGTGGGTGTGGAACTGAATTTCAAGACTTGAACCTTTCAAGTACTAAGTTGTGGAACTGAATTTCAAAACTTGAACCTTGAACCTTTCAAGTACTATGTTTTGTGGTTTCATATAGCCGCTACGCCTTTAGAGAGAGAGAGCACATAGCCAAACGAACATGATGGGATGACGATCATGAAAAAGGATAAGATTCATCAGTGTGCCTGGTTAAAAAAACCACTGCATAAACACGTAACTTCTTTTGCGAAATGTACATCCCCACAAATCTACAAGAAGCACCCTAGAACATTTGTAAATTACAGAATGCAACATCCAAACACCAGAGAGCCCCCCGATGCTTCCTGAGCAGCCATCTGCCGGAGAAGAAGCCCATAAACAAGGCCCAATCCACCTCCAGTCCTCACAATCGGCGCCAAATCAGGTGACTATGTGAAATGGTTCAGGTAACCTAAAAAAACTATGAGATGGGTCAGGTGGCCCCATTTGTAAGAGAGATGTAGAACATTAAATACACTATTGTATCCTAAATATATGTCAACAAGTTGAAATATTTTTTTAATGGAAATATTTTTCATCTGCTAGAACAGGACAAAGATTTTGTTTGTCAATTAAGATCAATAGCTAGGAGCATATTGGACATTTACCTCTTACTTATGTTTATGAAAAACAAAAACCATTTTACCAAATCTTTATCAAAACAGTTTTGGTTTAAAAAAAAAGTCGCTTCAATAAAGAAGCCACAAGGCCCACAACTAGTGAACTACGCCATTCTCAATGAGAGTTTCATGGACACGATTACCTAGAGTGCTACATTATCTAAAAATGTTTGAAACTAGTATGAAATACTCCACTCTCAATGTATAGTTTAATCTATTGTTGTTCCCTAGGTTATATGCAAGACACAAACTATCTAGATAACTGTGTATAGATAGTTTCATTACCATGAAACTTATTTCACCTCTCTCTTCGTTAATTCACCGCATATCACCAAAACTTCCACTTAGAGGGGTCTTATTACTTAGAAAAAAAAGGTCGAAACCCTACCAAACGGGGCAACGGGCACTATTCGTTATTCGAAGCGGACTCGACCTTGCCTTGCATATCCGGGGGACCGGGGTATACTATCGGTCTGACACCAAAGACCGAATCGAACCTGCCAGCCAAACTCGGCCTCGCCGCGAGAAGAAATCGCGGCCTCTCGGTCCTCCAAGCTCGCCTGAATCGCGCTTCCATCCCCTCGCTCCCGGTCTTGAGGTACGCCGGCGGCCCTACCTCGTACGTCCCATGCCGCTCTTCACCTTCTAATCTTTGATTCCATCGAGGTTTCTCCAAGCAGATCTGCGACTCTTTCCTGTTTCAATTGGCAGTAGCGAGTCACAGCTTCAATTTACTCTATGGGATTAGATGCCCGATTCCCTTACTAAGTTTGCCTACTGGGCTAAAAGGCTGTTCAGTCCTCCATAGTTATTAGTTTTAGTGCAGATTACCAGCCCATCTAGATATACTGCTTGTCATTTTTGCTTTTGTTGATGCAACTATGAAAGTATTTTATGCATGTTGTTTGTTGTGGCCCCACATTGAGGATTATCAATTTTGTAAAATTACTTGTGTAGCAGTGGCGGACGTAGGATTATACAAATGGGTGTACATGGATTCTTAATTTTATTCCTAAAGATATATTATTTTATTACATAATTTTTAACAACTTATTTATACTAACCATCCTAAATATACAGAAAAATATATTTGTTACAATAAATTTAAATTTTAAACTTTTAAAACATTGTTAGTTTTTCTTATCGAGGCCGCTTCATTTCTATTACGACAACGAAAATATATTTTTACACACCAAGGAATACAAAGAGAGAAGATGTGGAGGGTAGTATTTTGAAAGCCTAACTTCTAGCTCGCGCTAAGTAGGCCTCACGGGACCACTAAAAACAAATACTGTTTGAGAACAAGTTTAATCAGACAATATGAACATAGCACGACAAAAGCAAGTGGTTATGGAAATCCTCAAGCTTGCTGTAGTTCTAGAATTATAATTTAGTTTGGACAGCCAACCTATCACTTTTATAATACCATATTTAAAAAAACAATCAATTTTCTTTTAAGTAGCGATCATGATATTTTTTGAAAATATATTTTATCTAGAACCTTCATTTTTAAAAAATATGTGTTGTTGTTATATCATTTTTAAAAGTATCTAGATGCGTACCCAAATGTATATCCTTAAAGTATCTTATACGGAAAATTTTTGGATACGAGAAATGTCTCTCTGCAATACTTTGGAGGGACTAGTCCCACCAACGTATGAGCCACACCGGCCTAGGGTCCACATGTCAGTAGCATGAGTGTCTCCGCAATATCGCATAGGAGGCTTATCCATTGAATACAGTATACTCCACCTACCCTAGCATGGCTCTAATACGCCCAAAGAAAGTCACCGATGACTTTCTCCGTAATGGATGTTATCCGTTACGTATCTAGTGGTTATTACCGCATTTGGATTCCCTCTCCTCCACAATAGCGGCTACTCATGTTCTGACAACACTAACAAAATCCGTTTCATAAGTAGATAATAAAAAAACAATTACCAAAGATATTTGTTAGTATTGAATGCATTTCAAATTTTAAAAAATCGAATATTTTGAAACAGCTCTGCTTCAAATGAGTCAAATAATCTTTATTCAACAATACAATAGATGTATTTTTCCTCACTAACCAGAAAATGTAAAAAACATTAATTATATTGTACAAATGATGGCTACAATTCTATCTTTTTGCAACAATAGTGTTTGTTTTCGGATCTAACCATGGTTTTACCTACTAAATTTGATCTTTTTTAACAGTAGGGTTTGTTTTCGGATCTGACCATGATTTTACATACTTAGTATTTTTCAAGAGGTAAGGCGAAAGGCGAGGCAATATGCCACCACTTAGATGCTAGGCGGTAAGGCGAAAAGCGACGCCTTACTTTATCTATGAAGAAAAAAAAATCAGAAGGCGAAAGGTGACGCCTTACTTTATCTATATAAAAAAATCAGAAAACCAATGGATCTCAATATGGAAAAAAGGCCCATTAAGCCTACCAGCCCAACTCCCAACCCTTATCCTCTACTGCCACCGCCTCCGACCCCAGCCTGCCACCGCCGTCGCCGCCCATCTGCCTCCTCCTCCGCCGGCTCCTGCCTCCACCTCCACCGCCCACTCCTGCCACCTCCGGCCGCGTCAGACTGGAACGGCGTCGTTACGGCTCCGTACCTCGTCGGCGCAGCACTGGAACGACGGTGCGGGTCCATCCTCCCCGGCGAGGTTAAGCGACGTCGACGCCTAGGTTTTTCCATCGCTCGGACGCCTTCGCCTAGGCGACGCTTTGAATTCGATTTTTTGCAACAGTTATTGGGTGTACATGTGTACACCCATGTCCTAATACTGGGTCCGCCCCTGTTGTGTAGTGTCTGATGTTCCAATGTTTTTGTACTTACTTCAACAGTTGAGCGAATCTACAGCCATAGCAGAAACATGAAGACAAATTCAAAACGACGCCTCCATGGAGCAATCACCAAAAGAACTGTTCCTAAAGTCTCACTTTGCAATCTTCCTACGGTATGTCAGTTCATATAGAAATCAAGTATAGGATCAGAAACTGTGTTTTCATTATATGATGAAATCTACTGTTATTTTTCCACTCTAGGATATTTTGTCACAGATCTTGTCGTGGTTGCCAATAAATGATGCTATAAGGACAAGCATATTATCAAGAGGCTGGAGATATGTTTGGCGTGGCCACACCAAGCTAACTTTTGATTCTGCTACAATGAGGAAACATTATTCCAATACCTCCTTTGGTTATGGGTTCATCAATGCTAATGAATTTATTGCAAGAGTTGACACAGTCCTCCGTCAACATAGCGGCGCAGAGATCGAGCATATGGAAGTTAAGCATATATTACATAATAAGCACGCAAAACATGTTGATAGATGGATTAATTTTGCAATTGCATCAAGGGCAAAGGAACTCATTATTGACTTAAATGGTGGTTTCAAGTTATCATTGTCCAGAGAAATGTCACATGGCATATACAGAGACAGAGGAGAACCTTATAGCATACCTCCACAGCTTTTCAGTGCTGACAATGGTCCATACTTACAGCGTTTAGAGCTTACTTCTGTGTCTCTGCATCTACCTGCTGATTTCAAAGGATTTCTGAACCTTAAGAAACTTACCTTAGTTGATGTGAGTATCAATGATGAAGATGTTCAGTGTATGCTAGGAAGATGCAATCTTCTGGAATTTTTTGAGATTGCTTACTGTAGAATGGTTACTAGTTTACGGATGCCTAAGCCTTTGAACCTGCTTAAGCATTTGCTAGTTGATAAATGCCCCTTACTTCAAGTGATAGAGCTGAATTGTAGTCCAATAATACTCGAGTACACTGGTATTATGGTTCCAATAAGACTAACTTCGACTTGCAGGCTGAAAAATATACTCGTTAAGTTCATTACTTGTCAATCTGCTCTTGACTACATGGTCACTGGATTCCCTAGTACTTTGCCGGATCTCGAGACTTTCACCTTACATTGTAAAGAACACAAGGTTTGTGATATCTGTGTCTATTATCGTGCATACATTTTTGTGGTCAAATTCATCATTTGTTTTTTCTCTTTTCCCTTCGTTTGTTTGTGCTGCAGAGAATCATTTTACCCGGAAAGGCTTTCATATTTACACATCTTCGGCATTTGAGGTTGGAATTAGTTCTGTATGGTAATAAAAAGAGAAAGACTGATGTCCTTGATTTTGCTTATCTCTTGGAGGTTGCTCCTTTTATGGAAAAACTGGAGCTGCTTGTAAGTTTATCTCATTGCATTTCTATGAAACACATTTTGATTTTGAACGGTTTTGGATACGGAACCATGCCAACGATGATAAGCAGCAAGGCATGGTACCATTTTGTTGCCTTTTGAGCTACTGGTAATGCTAAGAGTATGCAATGACATGCTATTTTTATTTGATTTTGTATTGAAACCTACATATCATTTTGCTTTTGTATGAATATAGGCTTACATATCATTTTGCTTTTGTATGCATATAGGCACTTAAAGCACTTAGGACATTGATGAAAAACAATATTTGTATGATCTGTGCATTGACTTTCTCCACTTTTCTTACGTATGTTGACCCTTTCTCCCTAGATGTGGTTATGCTGCCAACGCCGACCATATTGCAAGGAGGATGGTAAGCTAAGGAGTCGTCCTCCACAACATCACACCCATCTCAAGTCTGTTCATATCAGTGGATTTTTCGGTCACAAAGACCAGGTGGAACTAGCACTTCACATTCTTCGTAGTTCCATCATGCTTGAGAAGATGGAGATCACCCCAAGGGTCGAAATAGCTGACTGTGATGAGTCACGAAAACAACTTTATGAGAGGGAACAGTACGTGGATGGTCATAGAGTCGCCTCCGAATTTGTTTGCAAGGCAGACCACCGCAATGTCGTAAATGCACTAAGGGCATCATTTTCATGGGGACCTCCGCTTGACTACCGCCACGAAAGAGTAGTTCAAAGGGTCTCACGACCACGATGCAGGCTGTCACACAGGCACAAAGGCTGCCACAGGAGTCACCCCTAAAAACATGCATAGAAGGGTTGAGCCCCCACTGTCTCTGAACTTTCTCTGAGCCCTTAGACGTCGTTGCCTGCAGGGTTGATGGCTAGCTTGTCGCAGGCTTATTTCCCCATGTAGTTCTGAAATTGATCTATGTTGCTATGCAGAATGGATAGTGTGAACCAATAGAAACTATTGATGTCTATGCACAGTTGATCAGTAGTTTTGAAGTTGCACTGAATCTGTAAATTCCTTTCAGGCAATCTTATAACTTGCTCTGAACGGTGGTTTTAACGGACCGAATGTTGCATTTCTATGTTCTCTGGCATCTAGAGAATGATGTGGCCCGCTTCCAGTAGATGTTTCTAAAAGTAGTTCAACTGTTATCATCTAGTACTTGTATAAAATAGTGGGAGCTAAATTCAGTTTCGTGATAATGTCAACCTTTTCTCTTAACTACGAACATCTGCATAAGCTTTACTTGCGGCGTAGAATTCAGTTTTGTGACAATGATAACTTTTTCTCTTACTTGCGCATGCACGTCCTCCTCCGAGGGCATCTGCATAAGAGAAAAGATGATAGATTTTTTTTTTTAAAAAAAACATCCAGCATATCGTTGATGACAAGATTAGGATTCCCAGCTTCGTGGGAGCAGAACGTACAGGTAGGTAGCTGTTGAAGAGTCCGGCCAAAAACAGCCGTAATGTGCGAACGAAGAGGTCCAAAACGAGTCTCCATATGGATTAATTTCTGATTCTCCTGTCGATCGATCAGAAAACTCAGTGGGGGTAGCAATGGACGGAGATGATTGCGTTAAATTAATTATAACACTTTATGAGAGCATGCATTATGGTTGTCAGGTTGTCTGTGGATTATGCTGATATATTGTTTCTACCATCCAATGAATGGGTTTACTGAAGACAATCCCAACCAATAAACCATTCAGTAGTTTCACGGGCAGTGACGATAAGGGGTCCTGCTAAATTTTGGCCACTGGCCACTCATCATTAGTGTATGTTTGCTGTCCACTCAACTTATATAATCCAGCTTATAATGTATAACAGTATAAGTTAGCGAAGAACAACTTACGAAATTATAATAATCTGGCTTGTGAATTACTATAATATATCTATAATCTTATTGGTGTTTATTTTAGCTCATAGATTATAAAGTGGATTATGTAATCTAAAGTAGGGAACAAAGAGACAGCTTATGCGTAGCTTTCTAGAACTCGATTTTTTATTTGTTAATTAGGGAGGTCAAGAGTGTTTTTTCATTGCAAATTATCATGTTTTGGGGCAATGTGCTCAGCTGCTAGAGCATCTCCAGCAAACTCTTTTTTCCCAATCCAACTATCATATTAGCGGAGGTTATGAAAAAGTAGTGTTACAACAGCCACCCATTATTATGTCTCTCTTTTTCTAAAAAAATATTGGGATAACCCAATAGTAAATTCTAACTCTCCCTAAATAAAGAGAGAGCTTAGT
This sequence comes from Digitaria exilis, assembly GCA_015342445.1. Taxonomy (NCBI): domain Eukaryota; kingdom Viridiplantae; phylum Streptophyta; class Magnoliopsida; order Poales; family Poaceae; genus Digitaria; species Digitaria exilis. Next base: position 1,043,232 of record JACEFO010000302.1, read on the forward strand.
CTCTCCCATTATAGTAGTTGCTAATGAGATGACTGAAAATGAAAGCACTTCTCCCAATAGTCCATGAAAGTGGTATTGAGACATCCTAATAACACGTTATTAGGAAATATGTTTTACACACCACCGGCACCATCCACCCACGCAAATCTTATCTTATTGTTCTTCTCAAGCATTATAGATCTATTTTACAAAGCTGGACCCATTTTGAGATTCGTGCCTATGACGAGAACATTACATACTACTGGAAGAAAACAGTGTCCATAATGTAAGAAAAATATAATATGGAGTCGAGAACTCGAACTTAGCGGACATGTTGCACCCACTAGACTTAACTATTTGCATCTGCAAAGGCAATGATTGAATTATATCGTTTTCAATTTACTCCTCCAAAGAAGTGTATGCAATTATATCTTGACGAAGTGTTTTACAGTGGTTGAAAAAATAACAGGAGGTAGTAGATGGTATCGGAAGGTACCTTTCTTATTTTAGTAAGGTAACGGGAGGTATCTAACGGAAGTTACCTTTCCTAATTTGATAGGAGCCCTACATGTCTTTTCTCGATGTACCTCCGTGTCTCAGCCGTTGATTTTAGTCCGATGGACAATCTTTATTTATTCGAACCATTACAAAATTCTTCATATCTTGACAGCTTACACCTATAAAAGTAAAAAATGAGTCACTTTCGGAATGGACAACACACTACACTGTTTGGTTCAGATGAATTATTAGCCACAAGAGGCCTCAATTATTTTGGTCGTGTAATGTCACGATACGTATTTTACATTACACAGCACAGTGTAGTGCAACATATACACCGAACACGCTACACAGAACACAAAGAGATGCAGGCATGCAGCCATGCATACAGGATATTCAGCGTACAGGTAGATGAAAAGTAATAGACACATGTGCGGAGCTAAGTCGGCACGTAGCAAGCACAAGGATGGCTCTCCGAGCTTTCATCTCTACTTGGCCGCCGGAACGAACGGGGTGGCGCAAAGCATCAGCGGCGAGCGGCGGCGGACGCCGAGTCCGGGCGCCTCCTCCATGTCCACCTCCTCGACGCCCTCCGGCAGCGACCAGTCGAAGTGGTAGAGCATCCCAACCAGCGCGAGCTCCATGCTGGCGAGCCCGTAGTTAAAGCCGGGGCACATCCTCCGGCCGGAGCCGAACGGCAGGAACTCGTAGCTGCTCCCCATGAAGTCGATGCCGCCATCCTCAAATCGCTCCGGCTTGAACTCCTCGGCTTCGTCCCAATACTTGGGGTCCCTGGCGATGGCGAACGCGTTGACCACGACGCGTGACTTGGCCGGGATGATGTACCCGTCGAGCTCGCACGCCTCGATGCCCTCCCGTGGCACCAGCAGCGGCGCCGGTGGGTGAAGACGCAGCGTCTCCTTGATCACCAGCTTCAGGTACCGGAGGTTGCTGCTCTGCAGGTCGGCCTCGGTCACCTCTTTCTTCCCCTGGAACGCCTCCCGGATCTGCCCCTGCAGCTTCTTCATCACCGCTGGGTTTCGCATCAGCTCCGACATGCCCCACTCCATTGCCGACGCCGATGTCCCCGTCCCACCGGCGAACATGTCCTGCATATATATGCGTGTCTTAATATAATGACACACACAGACCTATCGATCGAGCTATACATATGTAAAGATATATATATACCAGTATGATGGCCTTGATTCTGCTGTTGTTGAGGTGGAAACCGAAGCCGCCTTTCCCCTGCAGGCCGATGAGCACGTCGACGAGGTTCTCCTCGGCGTTCTCGGCGCCGCTCTTGAGCTTCTCGTCAAGGATGGCCCTCCTCTCGTCGATGGTCTCCTGCAGGATGGAGTCCACCGTCCTGTGGATGTCCTGGAGGCTGCGCTTCATGCCGGTGACCTTGGCCAGCAGGGTGGTCCACGTCGGGAACAGATCTGGGATGTTGAAGCCGCTCGACAGGCCGACGCCGGCCTTGATGGCCGCCATGAACTCCGGCGCGTTCTTCCGCTTCTTGCCGAACGCCGCTCGCGACACGATGCTGTTGGTGAGGCTGTGGAACATCACGGTCAGGTTCACCGGTGCCGAGGGCCCCACCGCGCGGATCTCCTCTAGCTTTAGCGCCACCTGTATACGTACAAATAAACGTCCGTCATGTTACGTTAGCACACAGTCCTTATTTGTCACATCTATTAATTTATTTATCATGGTTGCCAAGAGCATGGAGATGGCTGCACTCACCTCGTCCTCCCTGATGTGGCGGAAGGAGAGCACGCGCTTGGGGCTGAGGATCTCGGCGGAGCAGAGCTGGCGGAGCTTGCGCCAGTAGTCGCCGGAGGGGGAGAAGAGGATGTCGGCCCACTCGTACCCGACGATCTCGCCGGCGAGGAGCTTGGGCCGTGTGGCGAAGTTGGTGTGTGGGTGTTGAGCACCGCGCGTGCCGTCTCCTTGGACGAGGCCACCACGAGAGGCGTCTGGCCCAGCCGCAGCATCATGAGCGGGCCGTGCACGGCGGCGAGGTCCCGTAGCTTGCGGTGAGGCAGCACGTTCACGAGGTGGTGCATGCTGCCGATCACCGGCAGCTTCCACGGGCCCGGCGGCAGCCGAGCCCTCGGCCTAAGGGCAAGCTTCACGAGCTGCAGGAACGCGACGGCCACCAAGGAGAGGAAGAGCGACTGGTAGAAGTACTCGTCCATGGCTGCAGGTTTGTTTGCAACAAGGAACAAGCTACTGTGGTAGGACACAGCTAGCTCAGGCTGCTGTGTGTGGTGGACTGGGTGGTTGATGGTTCGCTGCTTGGGTTGGGGCTCGTATATGTAGTGGAATGGAGGGCCAGGGGTCGAGCAGCAAGGACACCCATGTCGTCACGGTGGTGACGCAACTCTCGTCAATCGTTCTTGCTCCGATCATTAACCCTATCTCGTGAATAACGTGAGTGTTGCTGTTGCCTGATGGAAATTTCTGCGTAGACACGCGTAACGTATCGGCAGGACGGCACATGTACGTGAGGCTACCACATGGGCACATGGTGAATGGAGAATCTCCTGTTCAACCTCCTCTCCTTAGTGATAAACAAAGGCCACCCAGCAATAATACTGGTCACTGGAGATCGTAAGAGGAGACGACTGACGACGACAGTACAATTGTGCAAATTGACACATCTGGTTTGCTTGATTGGTTTTCTGCAGACGACCAAGCATATATATAAATACATCAGGCGATTGTACGTGTTCGTCTACAACCATAGTAGGTGATAAACTAGATAGCATGAGTGACATGCATGTAACCACTCATGGATGCGTGAGTGTGAACCATCAGGTTCAGGGCATTAGGACTGCTTGCCCAACGCATACACGTTGTTGCGTTAGCACTGGCACGTACGGGTCAGAACTAAGTGAGGTGAAGCCGTATACGTGCGCTCTGAGCGGCCCCAGCCAAGAAATTAAACCACACCACCGTGTTGCGGTGGATGTCCAGGATAATCCTAAACATTAGTGCGTGCTTGTTTACGAGCGGTGCACGGTGCTTAACGTGCCACATACACACATGACCCGTCGATGTGTACGTACCTACCGTGTGCCGTGCTGTTTTGTGATTGTTGATTAGTTCATTAACTATGTGACTAACACTCCACAGGTCTCCAAGACTCCACTCTGATCTTGGTCGCGTTTACTTCTATATCCATGCATGGATTCACACGGTGGTTAGGTCGATCGAGACGGGGGCATAGTTTGTGTTCACAGTTCCTGACGGATCGCATCGATCGGGCCGGTGCAACTTGCATGGTTGACTGAAAATTAGCCAAAATTAGCTCATGCATGATCTGACCTAGCTTTCGAGGAAGCTCGACGTGTGTGTCTGTACGTGTACGTGTGTATAGTTCTCACACGCGGCTGAGCTCTGGCGTGAAGGTGATTTAGCGCGAAGCACACGTCAGCTCGTTCGATTGCCTGTCGTGATGGAGATGACTTTCCAATGTACCACTTGGGGCTCTGGCCTTGTCTGATTATCTCTGGATCTATGAAGAGCATCTGGCCAACATGCTGTGTGTCCTTTTATTGTCGCGCGGGGGGGGGGGGGGGGGGTTGTACCTTTCCTTAAATGTATATAGTGAGGAGTTGTTATGTTCGTTGTATCAACATTATTAGGAGACTGAACTTAAAGTTACATATATATGATGATTTCAGTTATATATGTACTTTAGAAAGAGTGGGAAGTAAATGTATATGCTCCTCAACTACTACTGCATATACAAAAATGTGCTAGTTGGTAATATAATGCGGTTCTTTTGTGCCCATCCTTTAAGGGTATACAGTGGATCAGGATGCCGAATCTACAACTAAATTCAGGGGATGTAGCTAAATTTCTCACATAGGAAGCAGGCCATATAATTAATCCCACTAACTAAACCCTGACACACTACAGCCAACTGCAGCATCTCTCTAAATTAACCCTGACACCATCTATTGTAGACTTGTTGGGGGTGGGGGAAGGAGGGGTTTGACCTTTCCTTGCATGTATATACGGAATGTGTATAGTGAGGAGTTGTTATGTTAGTATCAACATTATTAGGAGACTGAGGTTACATATATATCATTTTAGTTATATATAGACTTAAGAACGAGTGGAAAGTAGATGTATATGCTCAACTACTACTTCATATAAAAATGTGCTAGTTGGGAATATATTGCGGTTATTTTGTGCCGACCCCTTAAGTGTATACAGTGGGGTCAGGCTGCCGAATCTGCAACTAAATTCAGGGGATCTAGCTAAATTTCTCACATAGGAAGCCCATATAATTAATTCCACTAGCTAAACCCTGACACGCTACAGCCAACTGCATGTCGGCATTGCATGCCTCAGGCATCTCCCTACTTGTAGTAGTCCTTGTATATCAATACTGCTGGCCGCTTCAAAAGGATAAAAAATATATTCGGAGTGGATCTCAAAACTCGTCGCCTATATATCAAGCCCAAAGGCCATTTTGTTTTCTTGTGCAGCTGCAATTAAATCCCTATCAAGCTGATCTAACCTAGCCAAGCTATCGTGCCGCAGCCAGCCATCGATTTCTGAGCCGGCAGGCAGGGAAAGGGTTAACATAGGGGTAGAAATGTGGCAGCAGGATCAGTGCTTAAATAATGTACGTATATGTCATGAAACTGTACATTCTGGTCTGCAATCAGTTTATTCATTTGCATCACGGGTTGTGTAGTGTTATGCTCTGAGTCTATATGCTGAGTAACGTGACTTGTCTGTTGGTGGGCCTAATGATCAAAGTATATATCAAACTAATGAAACTAGTGTACGTAGAACAATGCAAGAAATACACGTGTCGTCGTACTAATGCAAGTATTACGTACAAACAATAGGAAAAAACAAATCCTGACATCCACAAACAATAGGAAACTAGTGAAGAACGACGGTCGCAGCATGTGCAGTAGATGTGCTCCCGGCGTAGGCGCGCACCACTGTACCAGTGAAATGTGAAACCCACTCTCTCTTCTTCTTTTTTCCTTGGGCAGTTTAGCCATCCGGTAATTAAGCGCGGTTCGATTGTCAGCTGGTCATCCACTTGGGCAGTTGTAAATACTCTTGGTTTTGCAGCATTCATAAAAGCGACTTGGTGCGTCATTGACAGACGATCGGAAATATGCCATTTGGTATCTGCTATTAAAGGCTCTTGACTGTTGGCATGTAGTACCACAGCTGAGGAGCATTCGTACATGCCAAATCGGACAGACGCACTTGTAATAAATTTGAGATCCCATGCATGAATATGCTTGTATTTAATTGGCAATGGCGGCCTCCACGCTGGCCGAAAAATCCAGCCAAAGTGGGGCTTGTCTAAGTTGTCTCTGGTCCACGGGCTAGCTCTCGACCACCACGGATATACGAAACATATCATATTTGTACGATGCGGTCGTGGTATTTTTTTTCCGAATCACACAATACACACGCAGACGCTCACATACACGCACGCACACTTGCTCCTACAAACATACGCACGCAACCCTACCCCTATGAGCACCTCCGAAAGACTGGGCCGGCAAATTCTCCAAATTGACGAAGTCACCACGGACGCCTCGCTATCGACAGGCACGTCGCTTACCACTGAAAGAATAGCGCCGGTTAAATCATAGAATAAATCCAGAAAAATACGAGCTCCAGTGCCGAGTCAAGAACTCGAACCCTGGTGGGCTAGTTCCACCATAAGGAACCTTGCCAGCTGAGCTAGATATTCTAGCTCAGTGCAAGTTTGGAGTGGGAGATTGATTGCCCAATCTTCGGTGTCAAATTTCATAATGATTCTATGGTCACTCTCAACGAAAGATATCATATTTATGTTTTAAAGATGTCACATAATAAGTGAGAGAGAATATTCAATCAAATTAATGGTCGAAATACATTTTGTATGTATTATTTCATTTTTGTTATTTTCTAAGCTGTATACACACGAACTATCTTGGAAATATGAAGGTTTTTATTCTAATGAAACTTATTTCACCTCATGGATTTGGCCTGAATGTGTATTTCTCCGAGTTGTTCTTTATAGTAGGTTTTTGGGTCTTTCCAAATTTTGTTAGAATCACTTGGAATTTTTTTGGATCTTCTTCTCGGATCAGTTAGGCCTCATGAGTGCACATCTTTGGCTTAAGTCTCGCTTTGATTCATCATGTTTTGAGGTTGGTAGTGCTCTTTTTTTTTCCTCTGTCGCCCTCACGCGCGACGAGCAGGCCTGGGCGGCGCATCCGGATCGGCCCAAGTGCGGGCAGCTGCGTGACCGGGCCAGCACGAAGCGCTCGATCAGTTTGATCCAGGTTCCCACTCAAGCCGGTCCAGCAGCGGCGGCAGGCGGTGCTGCAGGCCAAGGGCGGCGCCGGCGATGGTAGCGCCAAAAGGCAAACGCCGAAAGTAAGACGTGTTTCTAAAAAAAAAAAGCACAGTGCTTTCATCCGGAACCAACAGTTTCTTCTAAAAACAAGTAGGGAACGGACAAATTGAGCATGATTAACTAATCTTTCGTGTACTGTTTTCGCTCCTGTTACATGACTATATCATCGGCGAGAGGTGTTGAATCTTGAATGGATCTCCTTAGTTAGAGGTTTGGTGAGACATTGGAGTTAATCAAATAATTGGTTCAAATAATTAAGCACGTATGCCTTGCCAACTGAACATGAAGAGTTACTGTTTCAAATGAGTAAGCACTTATGCCTTGTCAACGTTTACTGTTTCAAACTTGTTTATGCTTTGATGAGGCATTGGAGTTAACGAAATAACTGTTTCATATAAGTAAGCACTTTTTGTCAACTGAACATGAAGAGCTTTGATCAGGCACCAGGTTCTACCTATTCAAACATGAAGAGTTTACTGTTTCAAATAAGTAAGCAAGTATGCCTTGTCAACTGAACATGAAGATGTTTGATGAGGCACCTGGTTCTTCTACCTGTTCAACCTTTGATGTGGGCACTTAGTTCTTCTACCTGTTCAAACTCTGATGTGGCATTTTCTTAACATCTTGTTCAAACTTTGATGTGACGTTAGCTTAACAGTTATATAAATCTTGCGCAAATGTATTGATGGAAATAATCCATTACACTTGTTATAAGAGTGCGCAACGGATACTGGCCTGGCTAGCTATACCCACGAGCTGGCGCCCTACAAACCTAGAGTCCACCGGAGTCATGACAATCAAGGCATTGGTCTAACTCAACCTAAAAACTAGTATGATGTGTGAGAGGAACTCCTATCCAAGTTTCTCTTAGGTTAAGGCTCGTTTTAGACTCGAGCCCGTTTCTTCTTGTTTCATTAATAAGATTTCTTTGCGAGGAGTATTTTTTACTCAAGTGTTAGTCTTCTAGGGTTCCTAAGGTATTGCAATATACCGTGCCCAGATTATTGCAATATGGTATTTTTGTATATTGGTACCAACTTTATCATCTCATATGTCAGTAGTGGGTCTGCTAGTAAATCTCAACAATATATATCTTCCTAAAAAAGTACTAAAAATAATATGGGAAGGTATTTATACTTTTATACCTTGTATTTTGCATGCTTAACTGCCCTTGTATTTTATAGAAATTAGAAACACACACTAAACACGTCACCCTGAATAGACGATGGTTTAGTGCTTCTTGTATGTAATTTCGACAGAGTTCATTTGTATTTGGATCATGCACACTAAACACTTGATGTTTTTTCTACATGCCAATTTCTGTTTATATTTGCACTTATAACATTCTCAATTTTACCTGGATTCTCATGCCACTTGCTTGATAAGAAGAAGCAAAAGATCCATGTCCTACAACTGAGACATTTAGTAGAGATTGAAGGGACCAGTTTCATTAGTTAATTAACAAAGTGTGCACACGTTTAGGATCGGGCATCACCACGGGCAATTGCACATGCTAGCTGAGCCTGTGCTGCCAACATGCTTCTACTGGTTATACTGTTGCTTGTAATGTTAGTTGTCGTGTTTGAGGACAACCTTGTTGTTCTTGTTCACCTATGCCAACATGACTACATTAGTGTGAGGACTAACTGATGCCTTCTCGTCCTGGTTGTTCGTAGTGCTTAAATAGCAGCACGGGAAAACAAAGTGTGGCAGCTCACGGAGTACATCATTCGTCGGTGTCGTTCGGCTACCGTGATGGTTGTGTCACGCTATACCTGCATGAAAACATGCGGTACGGTGCCTGCCGATGCTCGTCATAGCTAGGTCATACGCTCTTAGCATTGAATCGCTAGTCCTGCTCAATGCCATTGCGGCGTACATGCGTGTCATCATATTGAGAAATACCACTACGCAGCACGAAATCGATCCATGTATGGATCGGACATGCAGCATGAAACGTTTAAGGACATGTTTGAAGCCTATTATTAAAACTCTAAGTGCATATACACCAATTTAGATAGCGGATGTCTATTTGACATACAGTGACGGCTAAATAAACAACTTTAAAATGGATTGTCATTCTAGATGTATGATATTTAATACATACTCTAGTTGGTGTTGTGGTTGGAACAGTAGACATGATAGTAGTCAGCAACAAACTTTTTTCTTATTTAATGATGGTCACGTCAGCTCATTTTGCTTACGTGAATTCATATAGATGGCTGCTATGTAACTGTTAAGGAGGCTGCCGTGATACCATGAGGAGAGACATTTTTTAACCTTTTGCGGTAAGAGGAGATAATTACAGATGAAGAACTCTAGGAGCAACGGTGATATAATAACGAGGAGAGAGAATTGAAGATGAAGTTGGACAATAAAATCCATGTAAGTATTAAATTACAACTTAGTAAAGATGGTTTAGTATGTATTTAATATGAACTCTTTGATCAATCTTGTCCGTTAGATTTTCAAAATCCAGTGTTCTACATCTTTTTTTCTTTGATTTCTCCTATTAACATGGTAATTTCTTACTACTATTGGTGAACGTGGTGCCTTCTTCTAATACTTAATTATATATAGTTTTCACATTTCGCGTGGTGTCTGCACAAATAGTGTGGCTAGAATTGCTGTTTTATCTTTTTATAATTTCTTATCCAAGAGCCTATAAATTTAATCTAGTAATACATAGTTTTCACATTTCCTTGAAACATCTGTTAGATTATTAGTGTCATCAATTTGAACAAATGCTGAAAATAAGAGCAAAATAAAAACTAACTGAAGTCCAGAACTAACTCATGGCCACCATTTTTGGAAGTCCAGTTAGTTGCACTAAATAATCTAAACAAACACCTATCCGTCAATAATTACAAAAAAAACCTAAAGTAACCCTTAGATGCCATTATAAAAATAATATAAACTATTTGCATCTTAAATACACACATTCTCCTCTTGCTTTCTCCGTCCAAAAATAATATAAACTACAGAACCCCCCTATAAAAAAATACTCAAATCAATGAAAGAACTGTTGCCTTGTCTCCTCTTGCTTCTCTTCCAATCAGCTATTTTATTTAGACTAAAGGGGGAATAATGTCACATACTCACATGTGTCATACAGTAGTAGCGTACTGCCACTGCAGAAATTTCAAGCACAAACCAAGCAACAGTTCGCAGAACGAAGTTTCACGCATGCCAATAATGACACTAAGGTCCTAATTAATCAACAAATCGTGTCACCCTCGTGGGCAACAGATGTCCCCTGTCTCTGCCCTCTCGTCCTCCTCGAAGCAATATATATATATATATATATATATATATATATATATATATATATATATATATATATATATATATATATATATATATATATATATATATATATATATATTAGGGCAGTCATAACCCTCCACCTCATCTGATGTTTATAGAATTTATTAGACTGTCAACTCAGCAAAAATCTGATGTGGCAAGAGAGTAAAAAAAGAAAAAGGAAAATCATAGAAACGGTGTCGCATGTGTCGGCTCCGTATCCAAGGCACGGAGAAACGAGCGATAGCGCGTTGGGCGGCCTGACGTTTCTTTCCCATGCGTTTTCCTCGGCCCTACCATGGGATCCCATCCGGTCGCCGCTTTCTTAGCCGCCGGCCACCGCAGCCTCTCAAGACCTTGAGCTCGCACTGCTTGCAGCTCGGCACCTGCTGACCGCTGTCGAGTCCGCCATTGTGTCCTCGAGCTCACGCCTCACGAACAGGGCAGCTCGTCGTTTGCAGCGTCCGCTGCTGTCCAGCGAGTCACTGAGGCAAAACAAATCAGCCCGACAGTCCGTGCGGCAAGAGAGAAAATGAAGACGATGCTGCTTGACATTGGGGACGGATGGAGAGGCTGCAGATGCGAGCTTGGCTTGTTACGGTGGATGCGGAGAAGGAAGCAAGTTTGACTTCCTTGATTGATTTCCCCTAGCCGATAAACAAATGAACGGAGAATAAAAGAGATTCACTGTGCTCTGCTAATCGAATTTGCGAGGAGAGCAGGATAAAGAGAGAGGAAGGAGGAATTTTTTGAAATAATATTATTTTAATAAAAAATTGCAGAAATAGTAGGCGAATTGGGGAAGTTGCAGTTGTAGCAGGCAGTCGCAGTCGGTCATTGAGTAGCCGATATGCACCTTGTCGGCTCTTGAGTAGGCGATAGGAAGCCTATCGGCTATTGAAGAGCCGACTTCTTACGTGCCCATCGTCAGAGGCCGGCAGACGAGCTGTCGGGCACCTATCGGCTATTGAACAGCCGACAGGCACCTATCGGCGGATCCTTGGGTGCAATATGCCAATCGGCCCTTGCAAGGCCGATTGAATCGATCTTTTTTTTTTGCCAAAACTTTCATTGATATTATTATCTTGATATTTCATTAACGTAAGAAATAAGTAATTAAGGAAATAGGTAATTAATATGAAAGTTCAATTGGTAAAAAAGGAATATCTGTAATATAATTGTACATAGATAAATAGAGGACCTCTCGTAATGGATTTGAATGATAACGAAAACTACAGTACATAATAAAATAGTGCATTACACAATAAAATAGTGCATTACATAATTGGCATGTGAGGACCCGTACCAAGCATAGGTAAATTGGTCCTTTCTAAACCTAACATGTCTTAGGTAATTAAAACAAGCATGCGTTAGGAAACTAGAATAATCATACGGATCTAGCATTGAACAATATAGGTGACTTCGATCCTACTACTAGTTCCACACAGCGAATTGTGTTGCCCCTTCTCCATAGTATCCCCCCATTGCTGGCGGTGGCGGCGACGGCGGTGGCGACAAAGTTCCCTTCTTGTGGCAAGGGCAGTTGCAATACGGATCAGTGCATAGTGCCTCCTGTGAACCGGCACCCTTGTCCTCTTGGGAGTCGCCACCCTTGTTTGTCCCATACTCTTGTTCGGTGTAGTGATCAACTTCTGTTTCTAGGTCTTGGATACGATTGTGTAGGTATTGGATGTAGTCATCATGTGGATGAATCGGAGTAGGATCGACCCACCTAGTGAACTTGCAGTTAGCTGGAGCGTCGGAAGACTGTGACAAATTCAAATGGTCAGTACTAGAAAAGAATAGAAAGAAATATTGCACTAACTAATATTAATTGCAATTACCCATGCTCGAGGGCATTTGAAGAAACGTCGACCTCCATCCCCCCCCCAATCTGCATCTGCACTAAGCAGTCCTCACCATGCATGCATTTGGGCCACTCCTCTTTGCGGTTATCGTATCCTCTTAAAGGGCTCTCGTTGGTGAAATCACTTTTGCTTTCAACTGGAAACTCAAACACGGGTTCCCCAAAGTAATCAGGACCAATAGAACCCTCCCATAAAATTACAGGGACCTTTTTTTCCCCTTTCTCCTCCCCGAGCCGCTACCCTTTCCACTGGACGACCCTCCAAACATTGTCAACACACTGAAACTCTCGATTTCAAGTTAGCAATACGTAAAGACCTAGCGTTGCATATATATAGGCGGACGAGGGTGTGATACCCATGGCTAGTTTTAGTAGAGTAATCACGATCATCATAGCGTGCACCGGCCTACATGAAAAACGAATCTAAGGACATTGTACGAAAGAGAGTCGTGACAGTCATCATCGCCTGCAACGTCCTAAAACGAATCCAATGACATAGTAATAGATAGAGTCGTTCAGTCGCCATAGCCTGCACCGGCCTACACATAGTCTTTTCAGTGATGCATAATACAAAAGGGTCCCTAGTGACGACCACGCCTACCCAACTGGTCAGAAGGAAACGTGAAGCGATCAGCAGGTTGTCCTCTATTGGGTCTAGGCGCGACAGGAGGCGTCTCGTCTGCGCCCGGCTGAGTGGTCTGCGTCGGTATAGGGGCCCCTAGCATCTGCGAAAATCCAAGAGTATCATATCCTTCTGGCATCATCCATTCATCCTGGTAGAAACTGCCACTGCTCCCTGAAGCTGCTGCAACTAGATGTGGCTGTGAGGCGCCCGCGCCTACATACAATGTTATTTGAAGCAATGATGTAAAATAGAAATATAGAAAAAACATTTAGGGAAAATTAGGCAAAGACTGTTAGTACTAACCAGGGGTCATCTGTGGTAAGTCCTGCCACGACCACTCGGCCCGCACTCCAGAAGGTGTCGCAGAACCCCGGGTGGAGTCACTGATCCTGGAGGAATGACCATGTCTCTGATCGCTCTACATGATGCATGTCATACCCGGTCTTAGAAAGAAAACCGAGTACATCTCATATGTGTGCCAGGATCAAATTTCACACATATGATAGACGGTGAGTGAATAACAGAAACAGTACTCAAACGAATATTTAATAAATAAAGTATTTATTACACTTACGACTATGGCACAAAGGCCAATTAAACTGGTTCACACGATAACTAAAAACGATAACTCCGAAAGCACTCCACAGGCATCTGACTGGTGGAACACACGCCTAGAACTCATCAAGATCACTGAGGTACTCTGCTCCATTATTACCTTCTGATCCAATATAAGCAAGGATGAGTACACTTATGGTTGGTACTCAGCAAGTGGGGGAAAATATGGAAGCTATCAAGGAGAGGCTTAGTTTATAGTGGTCAGCTTTTTAGTTGGTCAAGTTTTATTAACAAGCAACTATTTACTAAGATATAAGTATATACCGACCCATATTAGCATAGAATAAACATAAACATAACCAATAACATATGCATGCAATGATTTGATTTCATATTCCGATAGATTAATCACGTGAGGGTCCAGGCCGTTCATGACCGCGAACACGGCTGTTATAACAGTTTTACACTCTGCAGAGGTTGTACACTTTCACCACAATTCGCGTAAAAGCTCCGAAGAACTTTAGACCCAACCATGCTATGCTGATCAGGCACGTACCACACTTCCAAGGTGTGACTGCATAGGGACGCTACGAGGCCTTTACAAAGATTCCCTAGTTAGAAACAATCCGCTAAGGTTTCCGGATCGGAAGCAGGCATAACCCTCCCTAACGGGTATAGTGTCTTAGCCAAGCCCACTTCCCGAGAGAACCGGGCTATACACCGTCAACCGCCACCCCCATGCCCTTTCGGTAAGATCATTCATAACCAAGGTTTCTAATTAATTAGCCAAGACCAGAGCCATGTAGTATTGTGGTTGTACGGTTAATCCTGGGTGGTTCTCCATGTTCCGATTAATATGGTGATCTTGTATTAACATAACAAGATATAAATAATAAGGATATTCATTGATGTTGGATAGAACCCATCATGAACCAAGGTTAAGCATCTAGCATAGCTACCCAACATAAAAGTAAACCCAGTGTATCAAGGCTTAGGTGTAAAAGACTAGTCATCCTTACATAGGACCCATCAAATTAATGCATCGCGAACATGAATATAAACTTTATTGTCATGCAATGTGTATGGGTTCAAAAGAGTATGCTGAGGGGGAAATCCACTTGCCTTCCTCAAAGCACTACGGCTGCTCCTCCTCATAGTCTTGATCTTGATCTCCCTCGAACGGACCGTTCTCTACACGATTCGCACAAGCATTCAATCAATAAAAGCAAAACAATACACCAAACAACTTTTAAAGACGCAAAGACGTATCTAGAACTATTCTCGACGAAGAGACGATCGCGTGAGCGCAAAGATCACTCAAAACGGATTTAAAACGGTTAAGATATGGCTAAAACAAGGTTTAGGGGCTTCTTTGTACTAAATCTAACCTTCCAGGGACTTAAACAGAAGAAAACAGGGACCTAAAACGTAATTTATATAAAAACAGAAGGACTTTTGAGTAAAACGACCAAACAGGACGGCGGGTTAGATTTTTAGAAAGACCAGGGGCTAAACTGGAAGAAACAGGACCTAGATCTAATTATTTTTGAACTGGCTTGGACTGCTGGTTGATTTCTATAAAACCATGGGGCTTTTCTGCAAAAACGGCGCGGCTGACCGGAGCGCTCGGTTTGACTCGAGTCGGGCTCGATCTCAGCCGTTGGATTTCGATCTAACGGCTCTGGATCAAAGGGGGCGACTGCGGCGGCGCTGGCGACTGAGACGGCGGCGCGCGGCGGATCCTCGCCGGAGTTGGGCAAAACTCGAGCTAGGAAGCTCGGTTTTCCATGATTCGAGGCTTGGGAGAAATCTGGGGATGTGGGGAGTCGGTTTTGGAGGTTCTTGACGAAGGTTGAGCAACGGAGGGAGCTTGCGACGACGAGCGGCGGCTCGGTTGCGACGGCGAGCTCGCACAAGCACGAGAGAGCGAGAGAGAGAGAGGGAAAACGGGCTCGGCGACTTCCTTACGTCAACGCGAAGCTTGGCGGTGAGTTGGAAGCGGCGAGAAGGCAACGCGAGCTCGGAATCGAGGCGGCGGCTTGAAGCTAGGGTTTGGGCGACGCAAGCTCGATTCGCGGCAACGGAGGCTGCGGCTTGGGTTGAGGATCGATGGGGCTCGAGCGGCTGCTTAAAAAGGCCGAGAAACGCGCCTTGCGCAAGGGGAAACGACGCGAAAACGGGCGGCGGTCGGACTCGACGGCGAGTCCCGCTCGCATGCGGCGCGAGGAAGAAGAAGGCGCCGACAAGCGGGGCCCACGCGTCAGAGAAATAAAGAGAGAAAAAGAAAGGGAGTTCGGCTGGGCCGCGGCTGCGCGCGAGCTGGGCCGCGAACTGGGCCGAGAAAGGAGTTTGGGCCGCGGCTGCGAGTTGGGCTAGGAAAAGAAAGCTGGGTTGGGCTAGAAAAGAGAGAGGGAGAAGAGAGTGTTTGAACTTTAAGTTTAAACTTTTGTAAACCTTTTCAAAAATTCAAACAATTACTCAAAAATATATGCAGCAGCATGAATGCAACAACAACTTTATTTAACTCTAATTTAAATGTTATTTAAATATTTAAGAGCCAAGATTTGAATTTGCAATTTAATATTTCCTAAAACAATAAAAACTAAGAAAATTAGTTGCCTATATTGATTTTAATATGATGAGCAAAATTAGGGTGTTACAATGCACGCCTGACTCCGTCGAACGCCCGCTTTGCAAGCCGTCGAAGACCACTGGCCAACTCCGCACGAGCAATACGTGGAGGATTTGCCTCAACACGTTCTGCAAATGACCACAACTCGTCGCCAACATCCTGGCATATGTCCGTCTACATAGTACAATGTTATTGCAAACATACTATTAGATATGATAATGCAATAAGGATAGAAAAAAATTAAAAAGTTATTTAAACTTACAAGGGCATGGAATGCAGCTGCAGGCTCCGTGGCGAAAGTGTCACGAATGGTTGCTTGATGTTGCTCTGGAATAGGTGGCACTGGAAAGCAGCGCCAACGAGTTGCACCGTGGTACCAACGCAAGTATGGGACGTATGTGGACTCGTCGTATGGGCCTACATACTCGTGTATGGTTGTGTTTGCCCTTCCTTGTCATCCTGAAAATTTAAAAAAGGTACAATAATACGCAATTAATTACCATGATAAAATAAATAAAATGAGCTGTCACGAGCAGTGTTCACTTACATGTGAGACGGGTCGAGCTGCTGTCGAGGTACAGGGAAGTGCTGTTGTCGCCCTAACTGCCGCCAAACACGGTCTGGCCAATACGGCTCCACAAAGATATCGAAAAGTATGCACTTCTTCGTGTACCACCAAATGGAGTCACGGTAGCATAGGTGTGACAAACCTCGGGACGCACGCTCAGCCACGACCGCAGGTGCGTACGGAGTCCACCGAACCCTATCCGGCATCAACTGGTCGAAAGCAGCAACAAACCCCGGGTACGTCAGACGGCTTGTGCCCGGTGGCCCAGTGAGGCTACAACATTACACGGAAAAGTTAGTTTTTCAGCACAATAATCAATATGAAGCATATGACAAGGTGAAATTTGTACTTACGTTTCTCTTAGTCCAAAGAGACCCCTTGGTCGGTGCGTCGATCGGATCCATGTTCCCATGGGCGTCGAACTGGTACATGGCAGCCTTGTAGTCCTCGTAGGAGCTGAGCTCGGGACGTCCAATGTCGAATCGCTCAAAACTCCAGAGCATAAGCAACAACGGATAGCCAGCCAACGTGCCGGTTTTTGTCTTACGTGTGCACGCGTCACACAAGGCTCGGTACGTGGCGGCTAGGACGGCAGAGCCCCAGCTAAACTGAGGTATCTCATCAAGTGGTGCGTTGGCTATCTGTTGGGCATAAGGAATCAGGTGCTTGTCGACACTGTCGTGGTGCGAGCTAGTGAACATGACCCAACCGAAAAGCCACAGCAGGTACGCCTTTAGGTGCCTCTGAACTCTCCAACCCTCCGCACCCGCAGGCAAGCGGTCCGCCTGGAACTGAAGTAGCCAGGCCTTCGTAGGCCCGTGCTTGTCGGTAAACTCCACCTGTGCAGGCTGACCTTCTATCGGCACGAGCACACCCTGAAACCGCTCCAACAATTGCTGCCTCCAATCAGGTGCGATCGCCTGAGCTACGATAGGCAACCCTGCTAACGGCAACCCTAGAAGCATGCTGATGTCTTGTAGTGTCGGTGTCATCTCCCCCACGGGGAGGTGGAAGGAGTGTGTCTCTGGTCTCCAACGATCTGCCAAGGCTGACAGCAAAGCACGATCCACCGGGAAACGAAGACTACCTTGACGTGTCGGCTCCACTAGACGACAGAGTGGAAGCAAACCTGAAGCACGCAACCTGTCATAATACAAAAATTATGTCACAATAATTACTAATGCTATGACTGAACCGATCACGTACCGTGGAATCCATCTTGGATCGATCCGCCAACACTCGTCATGCGTTCTCAACCGAAGCACCGGAGGCAGCTCGTCACCCAACAAACACGAACGATGTTTCGCATCGATCACAGGATCAATCAACTCTAAGGCAACCATACCTGTAAAAAAACGTATCGTATTTAGTACGAATATATGACCATAAATCAAAAGGCATAAACTATCAAATTTAGTACGAATATATGACAAAAAATTAAAAGGCATGGAGTATCATATTTAGTACGAATATATGACCATAAATTAAAAGGCATAGACTATCAAATTTAGTACGAATATATGACAACAAATTAAAAGGCATAGAGTATCATATTTAGTACGAATATATGACAAAAATTAAAAGGCATAGAGTACAAATGTTTGTGGGAGAACATTAGTTAGATTTCAAAACGTTATACAGTGCCATGTCGCCTCGTTAAAAACCTCACACCTTCGTAAGACCCTGACAGTCTCATTGAAGGGCTCCCTAGTGAGGAAAAGAGTACGACTGCAACAAATACACAAATATTCATACGAAAGTACATAAATTAACTAGCACATAACTAAAATAATACATAACATAATAAGTTATTCACTAGGACCAACATCCTTGTTCTTCTTAGAGTTCCGTTTCGGAATTCGCCTTGCATTGGTGCCGTCTGCTTTTTTGTTTGTTGGGTAAGCATCACAATCTTTTCGATTATGGTCACCACCACATGCTAAGCAGGATTTTTGCCGACCTCTTGCCTCGGATGCATCCATGTCATTTCTGATACGGCGACTTTGCCTTCGGCCGGGATTCTCAACCAACTTCGTTGGGTCAGGAAGATAATCAGGACCATTCGGTGGGGGCTTTGTGAAATCAGCAATAGCACGCCAACCCCGTAGTTCACCACTCCAAGTAGCTCTTACTTTCTCCTTCAGATAATATGGGGACACAAAGGTTGGTGTAATACCAGCCTTTGAACGAGCAGCATATACATGTGAGCAAGGATAATGTAGAAGCTTCGGTTTGTTGCATGTGCACTCACAATAGCCTGCTTCTGGCCAGAGCTGACATTCCATTGTAACTGTCGAATCTCCCATCACATGACCTCCCTTCTCACAGATCGTCACCTCATATACAAAGTCTTTATTGTCGATGTAATGGACACAGTGCAGTTGCCCCTTTTGACTTATTATCTCAATAATTCTTGTCATTTCCTCACAAAAAATACTTTGAGAGTCCTGACATGCCACAGATGCCTCTCGGAACCGTTGACGTAAATACTTGATAGTCCTGCGAAGTATACACTCCACAATTGCCACTAATGGCAGTTCACGACAACTCTTAAGTACCCAGTTGTAAACCTCAGCAAGATTTGTCGTCATCATGCCATATCGAGCCCCATGTGTGTCAGCAATCAATGCCCACTTTTCAAGTGGCTCATTTTTTATCCAATCAGAGAAGGATTTTAAAGACCTCCCACCTTTTCTTCTCCTCGTTACTTCAGGGGGCTCATCCGGTATGGGCTCTAGTCCTCGGGGCTCCTCCTCACGGGCAACAATTGGTTTCTTACGGACATCTGCCGTGTGGCTTGTAGTGAGTTTGTCCAGCTCAGCCCATATCTCATCAAACTTATCTTTGCGATTTTGTTTGCATAACGTCTTGAATAAATTCATCAGCCGCTTGCTTTTAAATTGACTATAAAAATTTGCACCTAAATGCCTCATGCACTACCGACTTTGGAGATCTAGACAAGGGACATCAACATTCATATTCTCCTGCAACCTTTTCACTGCGGCCAATATACCCTTGTGACGATCATGCAGGACACAAACATTTGGCCTTTCACGGACAACACCCCTCTTCAGCAGGCTAAGAAACCACAACCAGCTTTCTGTGTTCTCTGATTCCACGAATGCAAAGGCAATAGGCATGACTCTTCCGTCCCCGTCTGACCCTATACATGTCAGAAGCTGGCCTCTATACTTTCCGGTCAAGAAAGTACCATCCACGGAAAGAACAGGATGACAATGCCTGAAAGCTTCAATCATGGAACCAAATGACCAGAATGCACGTCTGAGGATCCTATCACCACATTCATTTATGTACCAATCAGTATCAATAAGAGTCCCTGCATTTCTACTTTGCAACAATTCTAAGAGATGTGGCAAATGGTGATAAGAGTCTTTATATGTACCAAATCTCCACTCCAATGCTTTTTGCTTGGCTCTCCACGCCAAGTCATATGTTATCTCATATGCATACCTATTCTCTATTGAAAGCATAATTTGGAATGGAGAAATAGATGCCTTCTTCACGATCTCAGCATACATGACTTTGGCCACAAAGTCTGCGGACATGTTCCGATGCTTACACACAGTTCCCTGCAACTTGCATGTGTGAGCAACAACTATTGAGACTATAAAGTTGCTCTCACACTTAGGCTGATAGCCATGTACCCGCCATGGACATCCAGGGGATAAGCACTTCACATCATACAAGGTAGGGTTTGATATTACCACCCTAAACGGTTTCTTATCGGCAAAAGCCCACTTCTTTACCGCGTGCTGTAAGTGAGCCTTGTCGTGAAACATTTGCCCTTTGGTCACCTCAATTTGGCCATAGTCCCAGTTAGAGTGGTGCCCATCATTGACTGTAAGGTCGTCCATATAAAAATTGCACCATTGGTCTGGGACATTTGTTTTGTCATCAAACCTACTTCCATCCCTCCCATCAACAAAGGTTCGATACTCCTCGTCATCCAACTCCATCTGATCAACAATTGCCTCATCCTCCTCGCCCTGATCAATGCCCATTGTCGCAGCATTTCCTTGATCTTCTTCGTCGTCAGGACCTCCAGCTTGTGTCGGAACTTCCTCTTCTACCACGGGATGCCCAACTGCATCTCGCACAGTAACATCTTCATTTGGACACATATTTTCTTCAACTGTCTCAGTCCTACTACTCTCACCCTCTGTGACATTGGCCATTACAGATTCAACAAGTAACACAATTGGAAACTTTTGTTGGCCGTACATAGCCATATGCACAAATGCCCGCCAGCACTTCGAATTCCTCAAGTCATACAAGTCCCACTTCCACCCATGTTCACCCTGTCTAGGAATGACACCGCTAACTTTTAGCCTGTGGTGCTGCGGACTCAATTGCAAAAGATTGTGCAGCCACCCTAACACTTCTTCTCGTCTCATCTCTATCGGCTTGAACGAGTAGTTGCTCAAATCTACACCAGAGTCACAAAATGTGATGTAACCGTCACCATGATGGACTCTGATATTCACAACTTCCGGATTCATACCTAATTCAACATCACGTTATCTAATATTAGCCATGTATTATCGCCACTATTTATCCCACATACGAAGAGCACTACTGAATCGCGTCATTTTTTTATCATGTCATTTCTACAATCGATATTATAAATTGTTATATTGTTTAGTTACTGCTCCTGCTTGTCACCATTAAATCTTTTTTTTCCAAGTATTTTTTGTCATGTCCGTATCTTTCAAACACTATTGCCCGTTACGTAAAATAATAGGTGATTAATAGTGTGCATCACTCTAGCACAAAATAATTTTTGTCAAACTACTTTAAATTGCTAAATAAACTAGTTAAAATCGCTAAATAAACTAGTTAAAATTGCTATATTTTTATCAATCTAGTTTAAAACACTAAATACACTAAATCTATCTACTTTAATTCAATGAAAGAAAGTATACTCTACCTAGTTTAATCAGTAAAACAAATAAATCTATTATACTACAATTTACAAAAGTAAAAAAAAATAGCTACATTACAGTTTCCAAATAAAAAAAACCTACCTCCCGTCGGCCGGCCGCTGGCCTACCACGCCCGCGTCCCGCCGCCCTCCTATCGGCGGCCGCTGGGCCGACCACGCCCGCGCCCGCCGGCCCGCCTCCTGCTGCCCGCGCCGCAGACCACCACCGCCGCCTGCTGCCCGAGCAGCCACCGCCGCCTCCCGCCAGCCGGAGCCGCGCCGCCTGCTGAGCCGCCACCGCTGCCTCCCGCCAGCCCGAGCCGCGCCGCCTACTGCCACCGCCGGCGCCAACCCCACTCGATGCGGGAGACGGGGAGAGACGAGTGAGGCGCAGTAGAAGAGGAAGCAGATGGATGGGGGGTAAAAGAAGAAATCGGCTGTTGAACAGCCGATGTACCCTATCGGCTATCCAATAGCCGACTAGGCAAAGAAATCGGCTGTTCAGTGGCCGATATGTCCTATCGGCTATTGGATGGCCTACTAGGCCGACGTGGTAGATTATCGGCCACTCGAGAGCCGATTGACACCGACACCCGACCGACAGCCTACGTGGCAAGGATAGTCGGCCACCCAACAACCGATAGGCTCCTGTCGGTCGCTGAATGGCCGGTACGGGGCTAATTGGCTACTCAACAGCCGACTGGGTGCTACAACTGCAAGTTCCCCAATTCGCCTACTATTTCTGCAATTTTCTATTAAAATAATATTATTTCAAAAAAAATTCGAGAAAGGAGCATGCTGCTGGTGCCGATTAGGAAGAGAAGGGAGAGAAAGGAAAGAGAACACACAGAACAGAGATCTGGGAGAAGACAGAGGAAGAAGAGTGGGGAGAGAAAATTAATTATGGGCCCATACCAAGAAACTATGATATGGCACCATAGACACTATCTATGGACACCATGGGTTGGGACTGCCCCCGAACTTGCTGCATCTGGAGCACCAAACTCATCAGACAGGTACTAGCAAAAGCAACCTTACTCCCATCCACTCAGCAGCTGCTAGGTTAGTAGCCATGAACGACTACTTCTACCAGTCGCTCCTCCTCTCCTTGGCTGCCGTAGCACTCCTGCAGGCTGCAGCTCGTGAAGTTTGCCCTAAGCCCGAGGGCGCAGCTGCCGCCTGGCCCATGGAAGCTGCCGGTGATCGGCAGCATGCACCACCTCGTGAACGTGCTGCCTCACCTCAAGCTGCGGGACCTCGCCGCCGTGCACGGCCCGCTCATGATGCTGCGGCTGGGCCAGACGCCGCTCGTCGTGGCCTCGTCCAAGGAGACGGCCCGCGCCGTGCTCAAGACCCACGACACAAACTTCGCCACCCGGCCCAAGCTCCTCGCCGGCGAGATCGTCGGCTACGAGTGGGCCGACATCCTCTTCTCCCCCTCCGGCGACTACTGACGCAAGCTCCGCCAGCTCTGCTCCGCCGAGATCCTCAGCCCCAAGCGCGTGCTCTCCTTCCGCCACATCAGGGAGGACGAGGTGAGTGCAGCCATCTCCGTGCTCTTGGCAACCATGATAAATTTAAGACGTGACAAATAAGCACTGTGTGCTAACGTAACATGACGAACGTTTTTTTGTACGTACACAGGTGGCGCTGAAGCTAGAGGAGATCCGCGCGGTGGGGCCCTCGGCGCCGGTGAACCTGACCGTGATGTTCCAGAGCCTCACCAACAGCATTGTGTCGCGAGCGGCGTTCGGCAAGAAGCGGAAGAACGCGCCGGAGTTCATGGCAGCCATCAAGGCCGGCGTCGGCCTGTCGAGCGGCTTCAACATCCCGGACCTGTTCCCGACGTGGACCACCCTGCTGGCCAAGGTCACCGGCATG
Source organism: Digitaria exilis (assembly GCA_015342445.1). NCBI lineage: Eukaryota > Viridiplantae > Streptophyta > Magnoliopsida > Poales > Poaceae > Digitaria > Digitaria exilis. The sequence goes on from JACEFO010000302.1 coordinate 1,066,482, forward strand.
AAGCGCAGCCTCCAGGACATCCACAGGACGGTGGACTCCATCCTGCAGGAGACCATCGACGAGAGGAAGGCCATCCTTGACGAGAAGCTCAAGAGCGGCGCCGAGAACGCCGAGGAGAACCTCGTCGACGTGCTCATCGGCCTTCAGGGGAAAGGCGGCTTCGGTTTCCACCTCAGCAACAGCAGAATCAAGGCCATCATACTGGTATGCATGCCATCTTATAGCACACTGCTTGTCTTGGTCTTATTTGTCACATACATGCTCGTATATATAATATTGAGGCAAATCACACATATGCAGGACATGTTCGCCGGTGGGACGGGGACATCGGCGTCGGCAATGGAGTGGGGCATGTCAGAGCTGATGCGGAACCCAGCGGTGATGAAGAAGCTGCAGGGGCAGATCCGGGAGGCGTTCCAGGGGAAGGCAGAGGTGACAGAGGCCGACCTGCAGAGCAGCAACCTCCGGTACCTGAAGCTGGTGATCAAGGAGACGCTGCGTCTACACCTGCCGGCGCCGCTGCTGGTGCCACGGGAGGGCATCGAGGCGTGCGAGCTCGACGGCTACACCATCCCGGCCAAGTCACGCGTCGTGGTCAATGCGTTCGCCATCCCCAGGGACCCCAAGTATTGGGACGAAGCCGAGGAGTTCAAGCCGGAGCAGTTCGAGGATGGTGGCATCGACTTCATGGGGAGCAGCTACGAGTTCCTACCGTTCGGCTCCGGCCGGAGGATGTGCCCTGGCTTTAACTATGGGCTCGCCAGCATGGAGCTCGTGCTGGTTGCGATGCTCTACCACTTCGATTGGTCGCTGCCGGAGGGCGTCGAGGAGGTGGACATGGAGGAGGCGCCCGGACTCGGCGTCCGCCGCCGCTCGCCGCTGATGGTTTGCGCCACCCCGTTCGTTCCGGCGGCCGTCGCTACGAAGTAACCTAGCTAGCTTGCTCGGACTTCGGAGATAACTCGCCGCGTTGCATGCATACATACGCATGTGATGCAAACAGGCCCTCGTGCTAGCCACGTGCCCACGTGCCGACCTAGCTCCACAATCCACATGTGTATTTCTTTCCACAATTTACACAATCCACATATGTATTTCTTTCCACAGTTCACATTGTTTTTTTTTTCTCCTTTCGATCTACCTGCACGCTGTATGCATGGCTACATCTCTCCACTCTGTGTGGTGTGTTATGTACTTACGTGTAAACTCTGTATTACGTATTTTGTATGTTGTGTCGTACTGTGATGGTTTATATCCCTCTATTTTAAATTATGTCATTTTAATTTTAATTTTTATGTCAAACCATTTTATGTTTGACTTATGGAACCATTTATTTTGGAATTCTTTTATTTTTCATTTTCAACTTTTGTTCATCTTTTTTTTTCATCCATAATTTGTTTGAAATTTTCTGTCTCTCCGTTCCGTTTGTTCCGACCACGGCCTCCACCGTCTAGCTGGTTGCAAACATGTGTAGGTGCGCTCGTTCTGTCGACTAATTCCAGCCTAGCAACGTATCCTGCAACGTGTACCACGACCAAAAAATTCGTATTGGTATTATGTGCCGTGTCTCGTGGTGAACACGCATGTCGGCGATAGTAATAAATAAATGGATTTTATTTTTCCATCTAAGATTCTTAGCGTTATACTCTCATATGCTATTTCATTGAGCATTTAAGCTTCTTTAAGTCGTTTATTGTTTACGCTCACAACACGCTGGCACCTTGACGATCACCGACATTCAAATTTAACACCGGACCTTTTATAAACTCGTGTTAATATTTGAAATTTCTATCATGCTTTGCCAAGACATCTTTGGAGACTGGAGACACATCAACCAAAATGATTTTTAAATCTATTTGAGGAAAACATGATTTTTTAATGTAAAAGTACTATGCTTCACAAGCCGCAGCAGGCTTTTCTAAAAAAAAAAAAGAACTGAAGCAGGCGAAGAAAGCCTTCGAGCCTTAACCGATGCTCAACTGAAAACTGGAGCTGTTTTTTTTTCCCAGTTTTGTGCAGTTATGCTTCTGTCCACATCTTGAGGACCAGGAGAGCAGGAGGCAAAGCAAGCATGCTTTAGCCAGGCAGGTCGGTCGACCACCCATGCTTAACACATTACACATCACGCGCATGTGCGAAAGGTCAAAGAATGCTGACACGACATGGCAAGAGAGATACTAGAGATCAAAGAACTGCCTCGTGAATCCTTGGTCCCACTCCCACGCCACAATCAGAACGTTAGAACGCGTGACGTGGAGATGTCAAACTATCAAAGAACTGTCAGAGTTCAGACAGCCTAGACACGACGTACGAGCTGATTATATCACAGGCAACCGACATCTCAAACGCCAGGACGTCCCAGTACACATGTTGATGCGATCGCTGCACGACCGGAGCCTGCAACCCCATGCATGACACAGCAACAAACAAGGCACGGCAGACCTAACCACTGCCTCAACAAAGATTGTACCACTGGACTGAAGATGAGGGTACATTTATGTTCCTAGGTGTTGCCACTTTTACAGGCACTCCTCTGCCTTGTGCTATTGTGCATTCTTCTATGATCCAATCCCCTAATAAAAATCATCCCCACCAGACATACAACTGCAGCCCAATGTTGCACTGCAACCACGAGATGGGCCTTTCTTCTAGCACAAGCATTAACACAAAAGATAAACCAAAGTTACAAAACTAAGTCTTTGATAAGGAAAACTCATATCCGCTTTCTCCATCGACCACCTGCACCATAAGTTTCCTTCTTTCGCCATTGATTATTATGAAAGAGCTAACTAACTGACTCTCTCCCCCAGCTGTTAGAAGCAGAACATATGTACATACGCTAGGCTCTTCTTCTGTTTGTTGTTTATGTTGTTCTTGTCCTCCCTGATCTAGGAAGGGAGGATGGCTATAGAAGAGGTCTTCAACTGAAAGCCTGAATGATCAGGCTGGCTGGGCTACCACTTGGTTGTGGTTGTGATCGCCTTCATAGGTAACAATCAGCATCGAGGGGTCGTCGACGCACCTCTCGACATGCTTCCTTGCAGAGCAGCCTCTCACGCTGCTACATTTGTAGTAACCCCTGCAAAGCAGTAAGCTTATGAATATTTGAAGTCTTCATATCTTACAATGGAACAACAAAGTAAACTGTGATGCAAGGAGTATGGCAGTTGTAACAGCCAACATGCATACTACCAAATTTTTTTATGTGTCATACTACCAAAATTAGAACATGTTTCTTTCAAACCACATGTATGCTCATTAGCCAATATGCTTATCAATTAGAAAAAAAAACCCAATGATATAGGCTTATCTAAATAGTAGGGTAGAAACAGTTGCTCAGATTTTCCATATCAGTAAGCCTTTGTGGTGTCTACATCATGGATGATCATGCATTGCAGAATAGGAAAACAAGATACTCTAACATGAACTCAACAAAAATGATGGTTGCGTGAAATAAAATAGTATCAAGTCAGCAAATGGCAACAGCTGTGCTAAGACTAGCGAGTACATAATTAAAATAAGAAAAATGATATCATTAATATGGGAAGCATTATATTCTACTAAGAAACGCCAAATTCACAAAAAAAGGTTAAGTGGCAAAGAGGGCTATTTAGTACCTAGGATGTGGGGATCCCTTTATTGGCTTGTGCCCATACTTAATCCACGAGAATTCATCAGCTGGAATGTCTTCAACCTTGTTGCTTACTGCAGGGACTTTGATGGACCTCCTTATCCTCAGCATCCTGCAATTCCATACAAACAGGTGATCTTCAGAAAAGAAAAATGGATCATGAGATCAACAACCAGCTACTAGTTCACCACCAAGAATTCTAACCTTTTCTTCGAGCAGTGGCACCGGCTACCAGTTGCGCAGCGACCACTACCATCCTCCCTACCCGTGCACTTTGTCCTATGCACAAGGCTCAGCTCCGGCGTGCTAGAAGTATGAGAGCCATTAAGAAGCTGGAAGGGCCTGCTGGCCCGACTTCCATCCAAATTTGCAAGGCTCCCTTCCATGCTTAGAGACGAAAGGAACGAGCGGGATGAAGACGTTGTGCCATTTGAGCTATCAAACTTGAGATTCACTCCCTTAGCGCCACCACCGCCGCCACCACTTAAGCTACCACCCTGATCCCCAAGATTGCTCCTCTTCATCATCTCGTTCTGAATCTTCATCTGCTGCATGAGTTGAAACCTCTGGTAGCGCTGCTGCTGTTGGATGAAATGAAGGTGCGCCGCGGGAAATGTCGGGGTCGGCGTCCCAGCTGGGGGTGCGACAGACACCGGCTGGACCATATGAACAGGAGGGGCCTGCGACGACGGCCCCTCCAATCCGGCAGGTGCCTGGTTCTCTAGCAACAACCTCTTGGGGGACTGGGCAGGGATCCTAACGGGATCCTTTGAAGACGAGCCCTCCATCTGGTGGTACCTCGAGAACAAGGACACCTGGAGGCTTGTGATCGGGCTTGCGCTGGGCGCCTTGGTGGAACTTGCGGTGGCCGCCGCTAAGCTCTCCAGGAAGAGACTCCTGTTAAGGATAGGCATGGGCTTCTTGATCTTCCTGACCTTGGCGTGGCCATGGAGGCCATTGCCGTTGGAGCTGGAGAGCTTGGCGGTGAGGGTGCCGAACTTGACCACCGCATCTCCGGCCGTGGCCACGAGATCCTCGTAGGGGATGGGCTGGTCGTGCGGGTTGGAGAGGAGCGCCAGCGCCCGGTGGCCGCTCTCCACCGCTGCCTTGATGGCCTCCTCTATTCCCTCCATGATCCCCTTCCCCCTCCCTGCAACCAACCACCCACTGAAATCAGCCGCTGCTTGAGCAACACACAGCAAACCATTCTTCCAAACACAACACAAGCATTTCTTTAGTACAAAAAAACATAGAACAAGAGGGGACATACTCCGGTGGCGGCTCTAATCATTCCATGCCATAAAAACACTATGACCTCCCTAGATTTCGAGCCCAAATAAATAACTACTAGAAGGAGCTCTACTCGGTGCTGCAGATTGGCCAGAATGATGAGGCACATGAGAGCGACATTTCTCCGAGCTAAAATTGGCCATTCGAGCGCGGAAACATGGCGCTTCAATGATCCCAATCAGTACTAAAATAAGGCAACATGACAACCCAACAAACACCTGAAAAAAAGCCCCGCCCCCACGGCAGATCACCCTCCTACCCTTCTCCTCCCCTAAATACAAGCACTACAAAAACTCAAGAAAGGAAAAAAAATCTACACCGGCAAAGCATACAGTCGCTCAGCTCCCCTCCATTGCCGCACAGCTCAGGAGAGACGACAGTGGAAACATAGCGCGCGTACACATGCAAGATTGAGCAGGAGGAGACAGTAGCAAACCTTGCGCACCAAAGCCCGACCGCGCCGCCCTGCCTCCGCCACGCCACCGAGGATGAACTCGAGAGCAGGCGAGGTTGAGGACAGGGCAAAGAAGAAGCGTGGAACGACGGTGTAGTCTGCTGGCTATTGCGCCTAGTGGCGTGCAAGTCCAAGGACGGCAAGGGGCGGAGTGGAGAGTGAGAGATTTATAAATAATAAATAAATAAATAAATAAATAAATAAATAAATGATGGTAGGGAGGGTGGCGCAGGCAACGCAGCCAGTGCTCTCGCTTTTTCTCATTTCTTTATTCCACTGTGCTCTCTCTCGTATTCCTTCCTCGGTCCGGGCGTGCGTGCCCAGACATCCTCGTGGGGTGGGGCGGACCCAGGGATGATCGCGGCCATCCATCGTGCCCGTCTATGTCCTGCGGTTGGACTTTTCTCTGTCTTGGGGGTTTTATTTTATTATTTTTGTTTTTCCTTCGGTCGGGGGTGGTGGGGGGTGGGGCTGCAAACTCTGGGCCGGGCCTGCTGCCGTTTCGTCAAAGGTGTGAGATGTGTCAGAGGCCAGCCACAGTGGTGGTCTGTTGGCCCACGACTTCTCTCTCCTCCCCGTCATTACCCACGTGAGCGTTTTCCTCACTTCCGCCAACTAGCCCATGGTGCACTGGATGCCGGTGTGGTGCGTATGGGGTGAGCCGGCACGGTTTTCTTTTTGTGGCGAAATGAATGAAATCAAGTGTGATGCGTTGTGGGTGAGCCGGCACGTTTTTCTTTTGTGGCGAAATTGAATGAAATCAAGTGTGATGCGTTGTGGGTGAGCCGCACGGTTTTTCTTTTGTGGCGAATTGAATGAAATCAAATCCAGCCTGAAGGGATTTTTATATAATATCACATTGTATATCTTCGTTCGCTATGGCAATATAGCATATCTTTTATAAGCATATCATTCATAGTAGGAGCTAGAACAATGTCGTTAGTGTTTATTTAAAACATTCTATTGTTTACTGTGGACACAAGCCAACCGTTTGAGCATACATATGTATATTGCCTGTGTCGATGATGTGTATACATGTCACGAGGGCGTAGAAGTTTACGTGTCGGCTAGTGTGGTTAGTGCTGCACCCGACATAGTATGCCATGAGACGTGTCATGACTCGCATGACATCATTATAGCAGGAGCCTAGAACATTATAATTTAGTGTTTATTTAAAGCATTGTATTATTTACTATGGATGCAAGTGGAACTGTTGAGAATACATATGTATTTCGTTGTTTTGTTTGGTCTGCATCGATGATGTGTATACTGGTCACGAGGTGCATGGAAGTTTATGTGATGGCTAGCGTCAGGGTATAGCGTTGGCACCCGCACACTAGACATGAGACGTGTCGAGACTTGTGTGACAAATAGGTGTCTTGCGTGCCAGGATGGGACATATGGAAGTTTACGTGTGACAAGTTGCGGCAAAGCTATGTGTTAGGTGCCTGGCATATTAGCTATGGTGTATGTAGGAGTTCAAGCCTAGCAAATTATGTACACTATGTTGTTATGAGTGTCCCACCTACAAGCCATAAAATATCAGAAATTGGGCAGTGAGTTAAAAAAAAACTCTGTGCCATTAGGTTTCCAATGTTACTAGCCATGAGATGTGTGAACAATTTATGTGACAAGTTACCGGAAGTTATGGCATTAGGTGTCTCTCGAACTTGCCATGCGACAAACTGTGAAAATTATGACATGTGTTGAGGAGTATGTCATGAGATGGTGTTTTGTGTGGACTGTGTCAATATTACAACCGTGAATCACATGGAAGTTTTGCTTGCCACCTAGTCCTAGGCTACAATGTTAGGCGTGTCGTTGTGGTAGCCATGAAATGTGCCAAGGTTCTCGTGAGAAGTCGCAGTAGAGGTTGTGGCTTTAAGTGTTTCTCGGACGAGCCACGCCACACATGTGAAAGTTATTTGCAGGCATCATTAGGTTGCCAATTTTTTTGTCTTGTGTCGAAATTTTCTTTGGCTTGCGTCAATGGTACGATGTATCCAGACACATGAAGTTTATTTGCCAGGAAGTACTATACTACAATATAGATACGTCGTTGTGTTCTAGCCATGGGATGAGTTTTGTCAAGGTTTGAATCAAGTCGTGGCAAGCAAGATCTTGGTGCTCGCATACTTAGGCATGAGGCACATGTAAGTTATTATGACATGCTGAAACAATTTATAGCAATATATGCCCCCATACTAGCTATTAGGCAAGTGGAGGTTTATGTCACAAGTTGCGACGGGTTATGACATCAAATGTCATGCATATTGTTCATAACTCAGGACTCACTAGGATATGTGCAAGTTTACCTATCAGGTTGTGGCAAGCTATCCATTAGGTTTGTTGTTCTTGCCAATTATCAGACGCATGTGCTAAGTTATAACAAGGTAAATCATTAGGTGATACACATGATAACAATAAATACACATAAATATTGTATTAGGGTACGGTAGACAAAGCTATGTATAATGTGTTATGCATACTTAGCCATAAAAGCGCATGGAAATTAAATATAAAGTTAGATGATTTGCTAGGCATATGAATATGGTTACATGGTTATTTTTTTTATGTTCTAGAGGACGTCTTTTTTCACTCACCATAACAACTCGATACATCTTCATAGACATTTAATTTTTTTTCTAGTGCCAACCTATCAACTTTGTAGTATGGATCACTAAAAACAATTTGGTTTGTGATCATTGAAAGAACCATGCCAACATAAACTAGAGTTTATCTACAAATACAAATGACATTTCGTGGAATTAGAAACCAGTCTCTACTAGTGGTATAATATGCTGAGACTGTGATAGAAGGAACTATGCTATTCTTTCATTCCTCTGAATCCTCCAGATCTGAGCATTGGCTTTGCTGCAGCACGAAAGAAAACCATAGCTGTTGCACCGTTTGAAAACTCGAACGCGGAAGACAAGCCTCCGCATACGATCCCCCACGCGCCTCCTCTCCATCCTGAAGCCGTTGGAGAGTTACAACGAATGACCACACAACACGTACTACAAGACAAAAGCCCGTGTGGGCCACTGCCCGGTCCGGGGCCGGGCGTGCCTCGAGGAGCCCGCGGGTCCACCCTCTCGCCCACCGCCAGGTGGACCCCGCGAGCCACCCCGTCTGGACGCACATGCGCCCATTCGTGTCCGACTCCGACTGCGACCGGCGTCTTCCGATTAGACTATAGCACAACAAGTTGACGAGCTCCCTCTCCAGTCCAGTCCGGTCCGGTCGGGAGGCTGGTCCCCGGCGTGTCCGTCCCGTGCACACCTCGTCCTCCACTCCCTTGCGCCTCGCGATCGTCTAGAAAGGAAGCAGCAGATCGAGCGCCCCACTCATGGTCACGGGTCACGAATAATACTACATCATTTTGATGTGAACACTCACAAGTCAATACTCACGATGGCATACTTTACATATGCTTCCTTTCTTTGAAATTGTTACCAAGATTTGTGTTTAGGTAGAATCCCCAAGTGTCGTGACAGGATTAGTCCTGAGTAAAAAAGGCTGCGCGTGACACGGTACCAGGCTACCAGCACTATATATCCGATCGGTCGCGGCACGAACGCGTAGGGCAGAGCAATATATGAGAAAAATTAAAGAATGTGTAGGTTCGCTCGATCAGCTTTGATCCGGCACATAAAGGATTTCGGCCGCAAATATTCTATTACGGCCCGCTCCTCTCATCGTTGCGAAATATTAAGGCTTAGGATTTGTTGGTATCGTATCAATCGTAGATGACGAGTGTACAAAAACTATCATGGTTATTGTAAGTTAGTGGACGACATTGCATTAGACTGTCCAGCGTTGATGGTGCGACACAAAAAAAATTACTCCTATTTTGAAGAGGAAAATTACAAGATTCCTTGAATTGGTGGGAATTTGTCGTTACTTTAGTATATTATTATTACTTTAGTACTCCGATTCGTATTAGAAGTCGTTTTGACAAGGTTTGAGTCAAACATTGGGAATATAAATCATGAATAACATTTAAGTTGTTGAGTTTGGAAATATGAAAATCATATAAATAGATTGGTCTTGAAAATTACTTTCATTAAAAATATACATATATAACTTTTTAAGAAATATTTTTATACAAAAGAGAAGTCAAAGTTATGCTTTGGTGACCGTGTCGCTGTCCTAAACGACTTCTAATACTGAATTGGAGGGAGTATATTATTACACATTAAAAATATTTAGCATCTACCTACTTTTTACCTGTACTATTTCAGTAAAGCAAAATCCACTCGGATGTCATAATAATAACTTGAGCCAAAACGCAGTGCCTAGTAGCTGCTACGACTTAGAAAAATAGAAAAAAAAAAGCCTTTCGTACAAACCAAAAAACTCTCCCAGATAGCATCGACGACCTAACATGATCGATTAATCTACATGACTACTAACTGCACCTACGTGCATGAGCAGATACTGTCATGCATGTGAGTGTTTTTAACCGCCCATAGAGTATTACGCGCCGTACGTACCTACAGGATTTGCTGTGACAACAAGGAGGAAAGGAGCTTAAAGTACGCCCGCTCAATGATCGTCTCCGCTACCCAACAGCTAGCTCGGCAGCCACCCAGCAGCGCGCAGTGTCTGCTCCTCTTATTTCAAATTCCTGGACATATGAAAGGATTGAAATGAGAGAGTGGCTTTATAATCGATCAAATTTTGAAAGTTATTAGCACTTCAATATTTATTACTTTATCCATTCTTACATGGCAACATATCCTCTGAAAACTAATATCTCCATGGAAACTATGGAACTTTTTTATATATGTAACATTTAGACAAAAATAAATTATTTGATTGTGTTCTAAACATCATGTATTTACAGAAGGAAGGTCAATCTATGAAGCTTTTCTTTTTTTACTGTAACCACAGCCTGTGTATAACGGCCTTTACTCATTCACGAATCACGATCCCCTCGTTTGTATAGAATCTGATACGCAAAGCTTCTGCATGTTCAAGAAAAAGCTCTCTTTTATTATTCACCTTCCTTACAAAACACGTTTTTTAACAAGTGTTATAGTGTTTTTCTTTAGCTACAGTATTTTTTACCTCAATCTGAAACACTGGTTTTGACAGATTTGTACCGCGAGTACAACCTGCTGCTGAGTTTTGATCTATACCCTCGTATCGTATGGGTACCTCTATCTCTCCCGACCCTGACAACATCGTTCGTGTTCGGCCTCACAAAAATCTCAGCCCTTGCAGATATACACAACCTAGTGTTTAGCGAGTCTAATGAGACCCAATTGGCCCATGCAGGCCGTTTGGATACAACGCACATTCAGGCAAGGTTCAGTGGCCCAGTTCCAGCCCACTAAGATGTCGAGAACAAGAGTGCGTGCCAGCGCGTTTCCCTGCCAGATGGGTCCCAGTGATCAGATCTCCAAACCATTCTCTTTTAGCAGTTTTTTTAAAGTTTTTTTTTAGGAACAGCAGTTTTTTTTTAGCTGGGGTTACGACTTGAGAGGACCGAGCGCGACTGCAGTTTTGTGAATTGTGCGTGTTGATTAGGCACTGGGTGCCGGGGACCCACTATCGAATCGATAATTTCTGAGAGCAAGCGACCGTTGATGATGATTTTGCTCCATCGACGGAATAGGAGAAGAACAAACGGTATAGCGACGTCAACTCGAGCTGTCGAGCAGACTAAATAAATCCATAACCCAATTCCAATGTGCTAACCCTGGTGAAATTTCCAGGAAGTAAACGCAGGCCAACACTTCCCTTGGGGTCAACTAACCACGACGTGACACGACGGCCTGCCCCTGACGCCGCCGATAGCTAAACTTTACACTAGCTTCACGGGAAACGCGATTACGCGACATGTCCGACTTGATTCTTGACCTCTTTTTTTTTTTTTTCTTCTAGCCCGCTTCCTCCTGTCCGACTTGATCCCTCCCCCAGCTGACCTCCACTCCTCACTGCCTGCACGTCTCTTTCTTACAATTTCTCACGTGCTCAAAAAGGACCCGCTTGGGTGTTGGAAATTGGGATACTCCAAACAACAGCGACTTTGTATATATACTACTACTACTATAAAGAAAGCTAGAATCAGAGCCAGGGGCGTAGCTACAGGCACGTGGAGATTCTGCACTTTATACTCGTTGCGTGAAAGAATGAACAACGAGGCTTGAGAGAGAGAGGGCCGAGGATCAGTCCCAAAAGTCAGAAAACACACGTTTTGCACGTGCGATGACGCCTTGTGGCCCCAACCCCCTGCGCCGCTGCTGCCCGGGCTGCTGCTGTTCCTGGAAATCCTGGCCGCCACTCCCGGCGGCCTCGGGCTGCTGCTGGCTGGTTTCCTCTCCACTTCCTGCATGAGAGCCTCCTCCCGGCTTTTTCACCTCCCCAGCCGCAATCTGCGAAGAGCGACAGACACCACAAGAGGGAAACCGCGTGGTTAGCTTTAGTGTTCCAATCGACGTGAACAAGTGGCATACCCAGTTGGGGGAAAAAAGATTCGACAGAGGGCAAAAAGCATGATTGATCCATTTATGGTCGCTGCTAAGTTAGTGCAAATGATAAGGTTGACAACGAGGCAATTTTTTCCCCTTTACTTTTTTTTCTTGGGAAAGAGGCATTGACAATTAGCATGTGGGTACTAAGAAATGGGCAGGGCTGTCGGCATTTTTTTGTGGGTTGGTTGATTTGACAGCGCAAGATTAGTGTTTAACTTACAAACGGTTGCAAATTGATTATAATATTGGACATACTTGTTGTTGATAATATAATCCTCGCAAGCAGGCAGAGGATTTGGTTTTTAGAGAAGCTAAGATGATCTTCTTTCTTTCTTTTTTCTTGCCATGTATGAGAAAACAGAACACTGAGCAGCGGTTTGGACATAGTTGACCACTGTCCCATTGGCTACTGCTAGTATGTTTTTAATAATACCGTCCTTTCATTCTAGCTGTCAACGAAACCTGACGCTGATGATTTAATCGGTTAGTATATCCAGATGCTGATCAAGAGTTGTTCTCCTTATCCTGATCACGATGCAGTGTCCTATCTCCAATCTAACGTCAGCAACCACAAACAGAGCACGGAGTTTCGAAAACTCTTGTAGCCCAACTCATCTGCTTCTGCCTCCTTAATTTCCAACCTAAAAGTACTGGACGGCTGCTCAGCAGAGCTAGCGAACAAGTTCAAGTTTGTTTTTTTTCTCCTCTCAATACCAAGTTCAAAATCCCAAACATAAATAAAATTAACTAACAAGCAGCCTCGAAATCCGACGATCAACAACAAGCTGTGATGAAGCGCTACCGTGTCTCGACATTCATCTCGTCCAGAGCCTGTGTCCGGACATGTGGATCGGATGCTCCTGGCCCTGACGTCCATGCTCTTGAGGCGTCGGAGCGCCCCGATCATGAGTCGACGCGGACGCCGGCTCGTCCACCTCGAACTGCACCCTGACGCATGCTCGCGTCGTGGCCCATGATCTGAGCCTTGAGCTCCTCGTCGCCGCCGCAGCTGCTCCCGCGCGCGCCTTTGAGCTCGTGGATTAGACTCGCCGCGGCCTGCACGATGGATTCTTGATCCCCCTTTGAACGCGCCGCCCACCAGCGTACAGGTCGGCGTAGCTCTGGCTCAGCTTCTCCCGCCGCTGGCGCTCGGCAATCATGTGCCGGAACCCTCGCTGCTCTCCACGGCGCGGCCGCTGGCAGCTGCTGCGGCGGACTGTCGCCCGGCTGCGTCCTCTTCCTTCATTGACGTCTGATCCTGCGGCTCACCGGCGCCGGAGGACGCCGCCTGGTGCTCACCAGCGGCGCTGCGGTTCGTCGATCCGCGGCTCACGTGCGACGGCGCTTCACCGGCCGGTGGCATCATCA